>CAUYUJ010019615.1:808208-878208 GCA_963575745.1 Prorocentrum cordatum
GGTGGGCCCCAGTCCGTCAATCAGCGTGTCGAACAATTGTTGTCGCTTCGCGTATCCCAACCAGCCTTTTTTGCCCGCTCTCTGCGGCCCTCTCGCCGCCACGGCCCCGCCGCCCACCGCGGTTCTCGGCTTGCGGCGGCCTTCCGACGCTTGCTTGGGGCCCGCGACCATTCGGTCCGCCCCACCACGTGGGTAGCGTTCCCCTCTGCTCCCCGAGCGGGTTCCGACACCTCAGTCGTCCCGCCGGTCTTGGCGATCCAGACTCCCGTCATTCGAGCGCTTGCATGCTTGCTGGCCTTCTCACTGGTGTTGACGCGCGGCTGACTGTTTTCAGTCTGCTTACGACGTGCCTGTCCCACGGCGCGAATTGCTGTTCGGTCGTCGCCACTCATTCGTTCCGCCGCCACCCACATTGGCTTCGACGCGCGTGAGGGCTTGTTCCCCTTGCAGGGATGCATAGCCCTTTCCGCGCTCAGCCCCTCGCGTGCTGCCCTCGTACAGACGCAGGCGCTTGCGGCTCCCGCTATCTCCCGCGGGGTTGCCCCACGCCGCAGCCACGGGACACCACATTGCCAGCTAAGTATCCACCAAGTGGCGTACACCCCTGGCGGGTACTTGCTGCCGACGGCGCCCCCTCCGTAAGCGCCGCGCGGCCCGCCCCGGCTTGTCTCACCTCCCGCTGTTTTCTCGTTCCCTCGCCCTCTTTTCCTCTCTCTCTCTCTCTTTTTTCTTTCTCTCTCTCTCTCGTGTGCAAGTTAGGCTGCTGCTAGTCAGCTGTAGCTTTGGACGGCGCGCGGCACTTCCGCTTGCGCTCGTGAACAAAACATCCCAACCAGCCCATCCAGAAAATATGCCCAGGGGAGTTAAGTTGATCAGGAAAGCGGGGGAGCACGCAGAAGGCAAAGGGCGGGGAAAACCGTCCGATACCCCAAGAAAGGGGGTGATGGTGGAGTACAAGGAGGAGGAGAAGAAGGAGGAGGGCGACGTTGAGGAAGGAGGAAGAGTCAGTCGACAAGGAGGAGGAGGAGGAGGAGAAGGAGGAGAAGGAACACCTTGGCGAACCCACGGGTTTTTTTTCTAGGGTTTCGTGTGCCCTGGAGATCCTATTGAGGCCTCTTGGGGGCCTCTTGGGAGCCTCTTGGATGCCTCCTGGGCGCCTCCTGCGGCTGCGTTGGCACCGCTTGGGGCCCTCTTGGGGCGCTCTTGGGAGCCTTAGGGGCACTCTTGGGGCCATCTTGGAGGACATCGATCACACCAGAGGGGGCGTTCAAGTAGGACCGCTTCTCAGGAATCCCCAAAGTCGCCTCTTGGGTCACTCTTCGGGCGCTCTTGGAGCGTTCTTGGGCGGTTTGGGGGCCGTCTTGGGGCTCTCTTGGGGCCCTCTTGGGGCCATGTTGTGGCCTCGGAAGGCCATCGGGGGCGAAAAGGCGAGACAGTCAAAACACATTGGACGGTTGTCCTTAGATGTTGGAAACATGTTGGCCTCTTCGGGGCCTCCTTGGGGAGCTCTCTGGCCACTTGGAGCCGTCTTGGAGCGGTCTTGGGGCCTCTTGGAGCATTTTGTGAGCCATCTTGAAGCATCCTGGGATATCTTGAGCCATCTTGGAGCTCATCTTAGGCTCCACGAGGCGCTCTTGGAACCATCTTGGGCCATCTTGGACGCTCCAACCCCTCGCGGGACCCCCCGTCTAGGTCCAGGGGAGGGGGAGGGGAAGGCGTCAAGCTACCCACCCGCCCGCAATCCATCTAGCTCACCCCCACCCGCGCTCCCAACACGTAAGTAACATCCGAGCCTGACCATGTTCATTGGTTGTCTTTGGATGGACAGCTACTGGGAACCAAAGCCGACCCCAGGTGCGCGACGCTTGGGCAAGGTGCGCCACGCGTGCCATAGGCGCCACGCGCGCGCCAGGTGCGCCATGGTCGGGGCGCGTGCAGGGTGCGTCAGTTGCGCACGCGCACGTGACAGCACACATCGAGAAACATGTCGGCCCCCGCCATCCTTGTCGAAAACCAATGCCCATCACTGTGTCTGGTGGGCCCGCGCACAGCAGGCCACGCGCCACCACCCCCGTGGTCCCTGTCAAAAACCACTTGGCAGTGATCGCGGGATGGCCGCAGATGATCAAGATTCAGCCACGAGGTGCATGTTGTATTGTTTGTTGCCAGGGATGGTAACCCTGCGCACGGCAGGGAATATGCTGGCCCCCCGGCCGTCGTTGTCAAAAACCATACAAGGTGGTCGCGGGCCTCAAGAACATGACTCAAGACGTTGCCCCAAAGTGTACTTTGCATTGTTGTTTTGACAAGGATGGTGGGGGGTGTCGCATCGGGTTGGCCGCGCATGTTCCAAATGTATTTTTCTTCGACAGGGATGCTGGGGGGCGGGCCGTCATGGTGTCCTCATGGTTCCTGGTTGGACGCCGGTCGCCGGGGGAAGGGGGTGTACATTCATTAATAAAGAACAGTGATACACCCCTCCCCGAAGGGGAAGAGGGAGGGGTGGAAGAGGAGGCGCGCTAGACCACCTACGCACTAAAGGGCTGGTGGATTGGTTCCCACTGTGGGGTGGTTCTAAAGTCTTATCCCGGTTATTCGTTCTTGCAGAGACATCCCAGCAGCATCCTCCTAAATTTGCCTCGCGCCGACCCCAACCCCCCGACGCAGTGATTTTCTCACAAAGCGAGTCCGTGGAGGTCTCGACGCCTTCACTGGGGGCGGCTTCTCATCCCGAGCCGTCAAAGGCCGAAAGTTACAAAACAAGTCGACCTGTTTTTTTCCATGCTTGGGACGTCTGGGCCCCAAAACTGCCTCACGCTGAGCCCGCCGAGCCCGCCCTGCGGCCGAGGCGCTCGCGTACGCGGTCAACACCTCCCAGCTGCCCGAAGACGGGGTCACCGAGCGGAGGGCCCGCAACAGGTCGCGGGTGGGCCGCTCCTCTCGGCGGTGATCGGGCGGAGGAGGGCTTTGTCCCGAAGAGCAACAAGCAGATGCACAGATATACAGTCAGCACGGACAGCAAAGATGAGCAGCTGTCTGGGGATTGCCCCTGACATCCTCCCCCCTCGGCCCATCTTTGGCCACTTTCGCTGGCCGTGCCCCGCTCGACAGGTGTTGGCACGGCCGTCCAAGGCCCTTGCTTCCTTTTATATATTCGGAGCTCCGCTCGGACTCTCTAGATCTACGCTGGAGCCCCCCCAGCGGCGCCTCCGGCGCCGCCCCTGGCGCGCTTAGCGCGCCAGTGATGGGGTCCAGCGCCGATTCAAGCAATTCGCTTGGACCTCCAACAATTTATGCTCATCCCGTTTTTTTTTGCCCTAGAGGGGCATCCTAATTTTTGCCGACCCCATGTCGGGTGCACCTTTCGCCGCCCCGGCACGGCCTGATCGCTTCGGCCCCCTCTTTTCTTGTGTGTCTGGTGGGGAGAGGGGGGGGTATCCTGGGGCCTGTGTCCGAGGAGTGGCCCCCTGCCACAGTGGCTTGTCAGCGCGGGCGGGTGGGATCCACTCGTGCGCGGGGCGCATAGTTCACCACCCACCAAACCACCCCAACCCAACCCGAAGGCTCAGATTTACCCTCGATTTCCAGTGGGGGGGGGGGTCGGGAAACATCGAAAAAACACATGTGGAACCCTTACCCCCCCCAACCCGAAATTCGGGTCTTCGGGTTGGGTTGGGGTGGTCTGGTAGGTAGTCAATAGTGAGCTTGCCCTCGCTGTGAGAACATCGAGTGTCTCGGCGGCGCGCCGAGGAGGGAAGCGAGAGGGGGGCAGGCCGGCAGGCCCTCCCACTGAGTGGGACTTCTCGGAGGCCCTCCGGCCTTTGGAGCCCCCGCAGAGGGCCGCCTCCGCCTTCTTCCCTGGGCGCGTCGCCGGCTGCACAGCAATCCAGAGACGCCCGTGGGCGTCGCGTGGGCTCGGGCTTGGTGGGGGCCTCTGTGAGTGCGGGCTCGCCCTCGCCCGGACTGCCTTTCGGCGTCGCGACTGACTGTGCCTCGCCCAGATGCCCCTGGATGGGGCCCTCTCGGGCCCCAAGGGGGGCCTGCAGGGCCCGAGGAGTGCACCTTTCCTCCCCCCCCTCAGTCATCGCCCCCCATTTGGCGACGCGCACGCAGTGCTCGGGGGGGAGGGGGCGGGAGGCCGTCAACGTCGTTGAGATTCGCTTGTCGCCCTCTCCAGAACCCGGCGGCTGAGGGTCACCTGTGCCACTGTTTCCCTCCTTCGGTGTGCTCTCAATCGTCGTCCAGCACCCTGCCTCCATCACCCCAGTCCGGCGTCGCCACCACGACTCGACCTCTCTGAGTCCGTGATCCCCCTTGCACTCTGCGGATGGTGTCGTCATGAATGGCGCACGCCCTCACGAAGGGCCCTCGCCGCCACGCTGCGTCTGGATTCGCCGCGAGAGTACTCGTTCGGGGGCACGTTTTTTTGATGGTGCGTCGTCGACGAGGAGGAGGAGGAGGAGGAGGAGGAGGAGGAGGAGAGGGAGGAGGAGGAGGAGGAGGAGGAGAAGGAGGTGCAACAGCAGGTCCTGCCCCACCTCAGCACTGTGATCGCCTCTTCTCTGTGGCCTTGCGGGCCTCTCTGCTTTCCCACTGCTCGGCTGCTCGGTTGCCTTTCTTTTGCTCTGCGACTGCTGCAATGTCATTGTGATTGTTCGTGACTGAGCTGCGCCGCCTGAGCCGTTCGCACGAGTAAAAAACTGCGGCCTGTTGGGGACAGTCAGGGCAGTGTAAAAACACAGGAGACAGAGAGGTGGATGAGCGAGTGAATGAATGAGGCGTTCTGACCCGAGCGATTCCCAGAACATCTCGCGATGAGACCGCCAGCTAGAGGAGGGAACGGAGGGATACCCAGAAAGGACAAACCACACCAATCCCCTCAGCTAGCGATAGCTCCACAGTCCTTAGCGCTTACTGGCTGCTTCCTTCCGTGGACTCGCTCACTATCGAGGGCCTCGCTCCTAGGGTTTTTTTCGTATGAGGGCGTTTCTTATGCACTCAATGCACTCTCCTAGGAAAGGAGATCGGCACCACACAAGCATACTTTAAGTCGGGCCCGTCCCTCTACAGGAGGAATATTCAAAAATAGCCAAAAAATAGTCTGGGGACTATTGTTTAGTATGTTCTGACAGTTTTGGAGCATGTTTTGCGTATGTTATACTTCTCGTCACAAATCCCCCTGCAGGGGGACATGCCCGACTAGTAGGTCGACCCTGCCACATCAAGGGTATCCTTGTGTCCCGTGTCTCGCGACCCATGCCTCCTGCATTCCTATGGCAATGTGGCCCTCGGAAGGGTCTTGTGTCCTCTCGCGTGTCCGTTCCAATCAAGGCCGACTGTACGCCCTTTAGCGCCCCAGGGGAGGACCAGGAGGTGGCGGCGTCCGCCGGAGCTTGCGCCCAGCCCCCTCACGAGAGGCAGTGAGAAAGGGCGCCCGCGCGCGGGCGATTCGTGGGGCTCCGCGGCCCGCCGGCACCGCCAGGGAAGTCGCGGTGGTCCACATCCTGAAGATGCCCGACGGGTCCTCCACGCCCGCCGGCAGCGCGGAGCTCCGGCTGACGGAGCGGTGAAGGGGGCGCCCGGGCCAGAGTTAGGTCGGGCCTGCCCCCCTACAGGGGGATTTTCGGCGAAAACTAAGAAACACACCCAAAATACACCAAAATGGCAAACAAATGCTCAAACAATAGTCCCCAGACTATTTTTTGATTTTTTTGGGGGGTATTTTTTTTTTTCGGTGAAAATCCCCCTGTAGGGGGACAGGCCCGACTTAAGGCCAAAGGGACGAGAAGCAACGCTCAGGCGGCGCTCATGCAGCAAAAACTGGGGGAGCTGTGGTCCTTACCCCCCTGGGGGACCCATCTATTTCAACACCCCTCTCGAGAGATCGTCGATGCGATGGGTTCCCCCAGGGGGGTAAGGGCCACAGCTCCCCCAGTTATGGCTGGTCGGAGAGGGACGAGAAGCAGCGCTCATGCGGCGCTCCCCAGGCCCAGGCCTCCGAGGATCTGTTTTTTTGTGTGCAGTCCGGGACTCATCTCGGACGCGGACTGCATAGACCCATCTCGGAGGATGCCTATAGGGACCTCCAGGCTCTCTTGCCACCCCCCCTTGCGGCCAGAGGCGACGGGCCAAGCACAGATGGCCGAGGGCCGCCAGAAATTTCGCCTCAGCATGTTCAGAGCGCATGCGGTCAGGAACACTTGTTGAAGTAGTGAGTCGCGCCGCTGGCTGTGGTCCACCACGCATCAGTGCGACATGCTATCAACTTACGGGGTTCCAAGCGTCAGCGTCACGAGCCTGTCCCAGCCTGCCGCCCCGCGAAGCGGAGCGACACGCCATCAGCCCGCAGAAAACAGCGTGCCGCCGGGGCCGCCGCCGCGAGACACGAAGCACAAGCTGTTGACCGCGTCCTGAGCCAAGCCGCGTCATGACGCTGCTCTCGTCCTACAGCGGGCCCCCGAGGGGGGGGGGAGGGCGCAGCCACGGCGCACCGGAGCGCAGGCCCGCACGCCTGTCGTGCAGGGAGCGCGGGCCCAGGCCGACCTCCCGCTGTGTGGCGTCCGCCGTGCGCGTAGGACTACGACGTGGCCGCCTGCCCCGCTCTCCGGGTCCTTCCCCAGGGCTCCGACGATCCGGGTGTCATGAGCCGTCTCTTCGCTCTCCGTCCTCGGGGGCCGCTGCCGGGCCTGCGGACAGTCCAAGGTGGGCCCCAGGGAAAAGGGTTGGCGCGAGGAGGCGTCAGGACCTCGCTGGCCTCGCACAGAACAACACTGAGATTGTCGGAGTTCTGGGTCGCCCCTGCCCGGCTTCTCTGCGTCGAAATTTGTGTGTTTCAGTGGGGCCCGGGGCTGCCCGTTCGTCCAGGATTTGTTAGCCCCGCGCCCGCGGAGCCCGAGAACGGCGAGAACGGTCCCCGGAGACCCTGAATCTGAGAGGCAGCAGAAAGCTCACCAGTGCTGTTCCAAGTCGTTGCAGGTCGGAGCCCTCAACGCCCCCGCCCCGACAAGAGGCGTAGCGCGCACCGACGCGATTACTTCCGCGCGTGGCGGGCCCCGACGGTCCTGCGGGTGGGGGGGATGGGCTCGGCGTGCAGATCACGCCGTGCCAGGGGGGGAGGGATGTGGAGACGGAGAAGGGTGAGGAAGGGGGAGGAGGGGGAGGAGGGGGAGGTCGAGGGGGAGGAGGGAGAAGAGGGGCAGGGGGAGGGGGCGGGGGAGGCGGAGAAGGATGACGTTGTCCCCCGCCTCCGACGTCGCGTCTCTTTCGTGATATGCGCCCCACGGGTACCGACCCCCCAGACACCCAACGTCGTCATTTGTTCAAGGGCCCCTTCCCGAGGCCCGGCTGTTCATTCTGAGCAGTTTTTTGACGGTCTTGGGGCCCGGCGAGGGCCCCCCAGGGTCGGAAAATACGACGAAGTTCGCCATGTTAGTTCGCAACGCGAGAGCCCTAGGATCGACACCTTTCCCAGGGTCGGCCCTCATCCCGGGTCGTTTCGCGGCGGCCATTGGCAACAGGTAGGGGGTAGCGGCGCCTCCAGATGCCGAGGCCGTCAACAGCAGCAGGAACAAAAACGGCCGTCGCGAGTTGTTTGCGCCGCCCTGACCTGAGGGGTTCATGTTCGAACGGGGCTCGCTGGTCTTTACCGTCGGGAACTTTTGCTTAGCGCGTTGCTCCGCCGGTTGTGGCCCACCACGCCTCGGCACGATGCTCTGACCGCATCCCGGTCGCCGAGCGTCAGCGTCCCCAGCTTTTCCCAGCCTCCCGCCCCGCGGAGCGGAGCGACACGCTATAGTTTGAAGGACAGCGCGTGGCCAGGGCCGCCGCCGGCACGACACGCTAAGCAAAAGTTCCTGACAGTAGGATCTTCCCTGATTGCTTCTCAAGCGTTCCTCGCGCACCAAGGTGGTCTTTCGGGGGGCCAGAGAATGGCTTCGTTCCTCTTCCAGCTCTCCTTTAGTAGTAGTTCGACTGTTAACTGTAAGGGCCCAGACATCCGACGTCGTGTTTTTTGGGGGCGGGGCTCCTCAGAGGTCTAGGCCCCTTCCCTGGGACCGGTTTTTCGTCCCGAGTCGCTTGTGGACGGTCCTGGGGCCCAGCGAGGGCGCGGACATTGACCTGGAGCCGCCCGCACAGCCAGCCGCCGAGCGCGGGCAGGCTGAGTGGCGGCCGCCTGCGGCGGGCCCTTGGCCGCGAGTGCAGCCAGGCGCTGTGCAAGACCTGGTGGAGGCGGCTGCTGATGTGGGCCCTCTGGCGACAGTGCCAGGCAGCGCCGCTGGCGTGGTCGGAGGGGTTCAGCGGCACCTTTAGCCCAGGCGGGGCTGGCCCATTGGCTGGAGCGCAGGTGTTGATGTCGGCCGAGCTGGTCCCCCGCGAGCCGAAGGCGGCGAGCATCGTGTCCATCAACGGCTTCTCTTGGGCCCACACGCAGACGGCCATCGAACACCTGCGCGACGAGGTGGCCCATGATGACCTCTTCCTGGCGTGGGACACTAGTTTCATGTCCTATGCGGCAGCCTCGGCGGCGCAGGGCTGGTGCAGGCGCAACGGGCTCCAGGCGTTGCTGAGCCCATGCAAGCGCGCGAGACTAAAGGCGCAGGAGGTCTCCTCGGGCGTGGGCATCCTGACCGCCAGCTTCCGCGGCGTGGCGCAGGTGGACCAGCACTGGGGCGACCTCTCGTCCAGGGTCCTGGTGCGTAGGGTAGCCGTCGGAGACCTGGTGGTGGTGGTGGTCCGCGTCTGCCCCGAGCACTCGGCCAGGCTCTCGGGGCTGAACCTGGACCTGCTAGGCACCCTTCACGTCTTCCTGAATGAGTCGAGGGAGCCCTTCATCATCGGAGACCTGGAGCCGCGGGAGCTGGCAGGTTGACTCGGCAGCTCGGGAGTTTTATGACACGGCTGAACAGCACCTGGTCGACCTCCACGGCGTCGACACTGGCGGCGCTCAGTTGTTATCGAGGACGGTCCCGAGGGGCCCGCAGGGTCAGGAAGTGCCTGAAGGACCTCCAGCGCACGGAGACTGCGAGGAAGGTGAGCCCCCTCACGCGGCTCTGGGTGTCGCTTGGCAGGCTTGCGCGGTAGTTGGCCTCGGCGGCGGCGGTGCTTGCGCCACCAGCAGGACATCGGGCTTTTGCGCAGCATCTGGAGGAGGCCGCCCTCTCGCTGGTGCCGAACTTCGCCCATCGCGGCTGCTCGATGTTCTCGGGCGAGAGCGCGCGGCTGATGCTGGAGGAGGCGTACGCGTCCACGAGCGCAGGCAGCTTATTCTTGGGAGCCATCGAGGCCGCCACGACCAACCACATCAGGGCGGACGCCCAGCTGGCGCGCCGACGCTGGACGGAGTTCGTGGGCGACGCATTGGGCGCCGGGGCCCGCGGGGCGCACGCGGCTAGCAAGCATGTGCACTCCGAGCTGCCTGGCGTCATGGGCGATGAGTCGCCCGAGTTGCCCCCTACGCCGTTGGTGGGGCAGGCTGCGCTGGACCAGACGCTGCTGGGCTGGAAGACGCTGCGGCTGAACAGGAGGGCCCCCAGCGAGCCTGAGCGGGCCCTTGGAGGCCGAGCGCCGATCCCCCCGTCGCGCTGGGCGGTCACCATGGACTTGCCCGCCATCACGGGAGAGGAGGTGCTGGCGGCTGCCCAGGGCTTCACCAGGAGGACCGCCCTGGGATGGGACGCCTTCCACCCCGGGCTGCTGCTGCTGCTGCTCAATAACCCGTTCGCGGACCGGGTGGCGGAGGTGCTCGCGGCCTGGGAGCGCGACCCCAGACCCTCGGCCCCTTCGCCACGCCGATGCGTTCCTGGGTAAGCCAGACGGAGGCTGGTGGCCCATTGGCTTGATGGCCTTCTGGCTGCGCCTCTGGGGCCGCATCCGCAGGGGCTACTGCGCCAAGTGGGAGGCCGACCGCGCTTTGCCAGAGATCTGGGGTTGCAGCTCCGACGCCAGCTGCGACAGGGCGGCCTACCTGCGCAACCTGTACCTTGGGCTGGCCAGTTCCCAGGGGTTTGAGGGCGCCTCGGTCTGTTTGGACACTAGTAATTTCTATGGTGGATTGATTTTTACCCATGATTTGACACATCCCACGCTCTTTCAAACATCCCACCCACCCACCCGCAATTTGGTTTGCAAAACCTCTTAAGACCGACTACGACGACACCGACGACAACGACTACGACGACACCGACGACGTCTCCGACGACTTCGACGACGACAACGACGCCGACGACGACGACGACGCCAACGAAGACGACGACGAGGGAGGAGGAAGGACGACGACTGCGACAACGACGACAGCGACGACAACGACGAGGGAGGAGGGAGGACGGCGACGACGCGAACGACGAAGAAGGAGGAAGGACGGCGACGCCGACGACGACAACGACAAGGGAGGAGGGAAGACGACGACGACAACGACGACGACGACGACGGCGACGAAATAGGAGGGACGACGACGAGACGCCGACGACAGACGACGACGACGACGAGGGAGGAGGAGGAAGGACGACCACGGCGACAACGACGACGGAAACGACCACGACGCCAAAGAGGACGACGACGACGAACACGAGGAAAGACAGAGGACGACGTAGGCGACGACGACGACGACGCGGGAGGAGAGAGGACGGTGACGACGACGACGACGACGACGACGACGCAAGAGCGCGCGCGCACGCTTTTGTTGAAAAGCCGTGTTGCGAAACTTTGAGTTTTTGTATGCTTCTTGGACACGATTCTGAAATCCTTCCGAAACCGATGGGTTTGGACGGTTTCCGGCATACGCGCGCGACGACGCGCGTCTGCGCTTCGTCCCATTTTTGCAAAGGGTTCTCGCGACGGCACACGCGCAAGGGCGTTCGACAGATTTCGACATGCGCGCGCGAATCCCGTTTAGTAACATGTTGTGAAACTATTGAAAAACCTATGGCTTTCTTAAGATTTCGCAAGAGTTCGCGCGGAAGCTTTTTTAGCAAATCAGTGTTGCGAAACCATGTGTTTTTTGTATGTTTTTTTTTGAAATCGATTGCGAAATCTCTCCGGCACCGAAGGTTTTTGGAGGGTTTCGGGGCATGCGCGCGCGACGACGCGCGCGTGTGCACTCCGTCCCACTTGTTGCAAGGGATTCGTGAAAAAGTGCGATGCTAGAACAAAAAATGTCACCGCATAGTTTTTTCACCAGAGAACCTCAGGGGGGGACCCAGGTTGGCCTGGGACATTGTGATTTCATGTTTACAATGGACATGTGGTCAGAATCGTATGTGATTTACATACCCGAAAGGGGGACCGATAATTATTTTCCATACCTAGGCTTTGCCCAGAAGGGTTCTTACCCTGTGGGCTTAAAGGGCCGGGCAGTGCTCCCCGCCCCGGGCGGTTCCCCCGGCATCCGCCCCGCGGTTCCCCCAGCTACGCCCTTTTAGCTTAGCGTTGCTCATCTAATCTTGGCTTAGCTTATTTCATCTTAGCTTAGCTTAGCTTCATCTTAGCTCAGGTCTATCTTAGCTTAGCTTACCTTCATTATAGTTCCGTTGAGCTTTAGCAAAGCACCGCATAGCATAGCGTAGCATACCATAGCGCAGCGCCGCATATCATAGCGTAGCCCAGCATAGCATAGCATAGCGCAGCATACCATATCATATCAAAGCACAGCGCAGCACATGGATTATCTCATCTTAGCTTAGCTTTTTTTTTTCATCTTAGCTTAGCTTAGATTCAGCTTGGTTCGGTCTACCTTAGCTTAACTTACCTTCAGCTTAGCTTCTCGTAGCTTCGCTGAGCTGTAGCATAGCAGAGCACATCATAGCATAGCGTAGCGTAGCATCGCATAGCGCATCACAGCATCTCATAACATAGCCCAGCATCGCATTGCATATCGCAGCATAGCACAGCATATCATAGCACAGCACATCATAGCATAACATAGCATAGCGCAGCACAGCACAGCACAGCATAGCACAACGCAGCTTAGTATAGCATAGCATAGCAGAGCATAGCTTAGCATAGCAGCGAAACAAAGGCAAAGCAACAGCAGCGACATCAAAGCAAAGCACAAACAACGCAAAGCAAAGCAAACCAAAAACAAAAGCAAAGCAGAGGAAAATCAAAGCAAAAGCAATGTGCGACAGATACCGAGCTAGCCTCGATGGCCGGACCAAAGCTCCCGCAAGCAGTGCCTTCCGTAACCAACGGATGCACACCGAGGAATTTAGCATAGCATAGCATAGCTTCACATAGCACAGCGCAGCATGACATAACATAACTTAGCATAGCATAGCACACCATAGCGCAGCATCGCATTGCATAGCATCGCATAGCATAGCGCAGTATCGCATGGCACAACGTAGCATAGCATCGCATAACAACTCATGCTGCTTTCCTAGGGGCTCCAACTTTTTAGGTCGGGTCGCGGTGGGTAATCTTTTTAGAAAAGAGAATCGACCACGAGCTGTTGCTGGAGGCGGCGGTTGCGCGCGACTTCTGCCCAGGGCTGGACAAGGCCCTTTGCGCGTCTTACGCAGGGCCCAGGAGGGCCACAGCGGACGGCGCCATCAGCGAGGAGCTCTGCGCAGCAGGCTCGGAGATTGCTGGGTGCTCTTGCGCCACCGCGATGTCTCGGCTCAGATTGTGCGACTTGCTGTTTCGTAATCGCGCGCCCCCGCCTGTCGGGCGGGTGGTCAACGTGATCGACGATGTGGAGGGGGCACGGCATCGGCACGAGGCGCGTCCTGGTGCGCCAGATCGCCCAGTTCGTCTCAAGGGTGGTGGCCATGCTGAAGGACAATGGGCTGTCCGTCAATTGAGGCAAGACGAAGGTGCTCGCCTCGCCGGCCGACCTGCAGCGGGACCTCCTGGGGCAAGCTGGATGGCCGCTGCCTGCGGGTGCCTTCGCGTCGGGGCAAGGCGACCTGGGCGGCGACGCAGCGGCTGGCGGGCACTGCCGCCAGACGACGCAGGTGACCAGGGAGCTAGCGGCGCTTCGCCAGGCGACGCGCCTGAGACGCATATTCGGCCATGGGCTGAGGCAGGCCCCCGCGATGAGGGTTGGGCTAACGGCAGAGGCGCGCTCCGGGGGTCGGCGACCTCAGGCGCGCCGCCAGGCCGCGCGCGGGCGCTCCGCGCGGCGGCGACAACGAGCGCAGGGCGCCTGCCGCCAGGAGCCGCGCTGAGCTATGCGCTGCAGTGTTCACCTCGCGGCTGGAGGCAGGTCCCGCTGGTCGTCGCGACGGGCGCGGCGGTCCAAGCCTACGGCAGCGCGGCCTGGGCTCGGCAGGTCTGGCCAGCGGCGATCAAGGCCTGCTTGGGGGGCAGCGGGCGCCTGAAGAGCAACGGTCGTGGTCGGCGGTGGGGGGCCTCGTCTTGGCGCCACTGGCGCTCGCCTCGAAGCGCATCGGGTGGCAGCTCGCCGGCGAGGGGGCGCTCGTGCGGGACGAGCAGGGCTGCGAGTTCGACGCGCCATCCCCCTGGCGGAGCGGGCCCGCGAGACGACCGGGAAAGCAGCGGCGCTGGGGGGGGGCTCTCGCCGCCGCCCTTCTGGAGGCCCGTCAGCGAGCTCCCGGGCAAGTCTGTGACCGTGACCTGGCCCGGCCACCGCAAGGGCCGCTTGCGCTGGCTTGTTTCCTCGGCGCGCTGGCCTGGGTCGCCAGGCGCGAGGAGGACATCGGCCCCGCGCGCCTCCTCTGCCAGGCTGACGCAGGCGCGCGGTCTTCGGCACTTCGAGCGCCCAGCGCGGCAGGCCCGGCGCCGGGGCAGGCTGCCCCCAGACATGCAGCTGGCGACAGGGGCGGCGCGAGATATGGGCCCGAATTTCGGCGTGCTGTTTGGCCGAGGCTTTCTTGTGGACGCATCGGCCCTGGCCCCAGAGACCGAGCTGGCAGGGGGATTGGGAATGGAAGCATATTGGCTGGGAATGAAATCTAGTGGCTCTAGATGGCGCGCTGGTCTTCACCGATGGCCCCTGCGCGCGGCACCTCCCCCCGCCTGCAAAACGCGGGCTGGGCCGTCGTCGCGACGACGGCGGGCGGGCGCGCGCTCGCCCAAGCGCGGGCAGCTGTGCCGCCGCAAGAGCTCCCATCTCAGACTGCGCGGGCTGGTGAAGGCTACGCGGCGGTGATTGCCCTCGCGGAGATCGTCGGGCCCTGCGAGATTCTTTGCGATGGAAAGGGGGCGGTGGGCGTCATCCTAGACATCCAGAGGGCGCAGGGCCCCGCCCCCATGCCCGCCCGCCAGTGGGCCCGCGTAGGGGGCGCCCTGGATGGGGTCACGGCCAGGCGCATCCCGGCCGCGTGTCGGAGGAGTCAGGCGCGGGGAGATCTTTGCGTTGGAGCGCGACGGCAACCGCTTGTCCGACCTTCGGGCCAAGCAGGGGGCTGGACTCCACGCTGCAGCGGATGACGATGCGCGGGTCCTGGAGGGCTCGGCGGCGCGGGCGCGCGACGCGGCGCGCTTCGCTGCGGAGGTCGAGGTCCACGTCGCCGACGCTAGGGCCCGCGACTGCTGGCCCACCTTGGAGGACTTGGTCTTCGACGACCCCGTGGAGAGATCTACGACGAGACCAACGCGGCGACGGGGGGCTCCCAGGCTGGACGGCGGCGGCAGGGCTGGCAGCGGCCGCGGCCGCGGCGGCCTCCAGCGCGGCCCCCGGCGCGGCCAGCTCAGGCGCGACAGCCAGCGGCGCCGGCAGTTCGTCGGCGCGGAAGCGACCTGCGGCCTGCATCCGGCCTGATCGGGGCGACGCTGAGATGGCAGGCAGCGGCGGCGCGGAGGCCTCCACGGCGGTGGCGACCTTGCGGATGGCGGCGCGCAGGCTCAGGGCTGAGCAGGAGATGCAGACTCCTGCGGACGGCCCGGCGATGGCGGCGAGGGTCTTGCGTTGCTCGGCAGGAGAGTCGGCTCGCGCTGCTGGAGCGCAGGGCGCCGCGTCGTCTGGAGCCAGTCCGCTTGCGGAAGAGACGCGCACGAGAGGCAGGCCCAGCAGGATCATGACCGAGTTGGCGGAGGTCGCGGGGAAGCAGGGGCCCGAGGTTTGCGGCGAAGCTGGGCCTCAGCGAGGTGGGCTGGAGACTCGTGTGCGCCAGCCTCGTGGAGATCCTCCGAGGGCTATGGCGGCGTGCCAGCGCCGCCTCCGCCGCGGGCCGAGGGCGAGCCCTGGGTGGTCAACGGGCACCGGCTGATGCAGGGCCGGGCCCCCGGCGGGTCCGAGGCGCCGTTCCTCGTCTGCACGGCGTGCTTCGTGAGCGCCAGGACGCCCAAGATGGCGTGGAAGGGGCCCCGCGGTGCCTGCAGTGGGGCGGCCGCCAGGCCTCGGCAGGGTTCGCGAGCCCAGGCCAGGTCGGACCTGCAGAAGGGGCGCCCCCCTGGCTCGAAGCAGCCGCGCGGCAAGCTGCTGCCCCCCGCGGAGGCCATCCCGAGAAGCTGGGCGCTGAGGCGCAAGGTTCGGGAGGCGGCAGCTGCGCGGCGCAACCAGAGGAGCTGGCCAGTGCCAGCGTGGCGGCGCAGGCCGAGGCGCTGCCTGCAGCGGGCAGGGCGGCAGCTCCGCGGGCCCCGCCAGCCGCCGCCCGCTCCGAGCGCGAGATCGCGCTCATCGCGCCGCCCCTGGCGGCTGTGGCTCGCTCGCGCGGGCTTAGCGACCTGGCGCAGGCGCGAGCCAGGGGCCTGGCGGCGAGAGGCGAGCAGGCGGCGGCGGCGGCGGCCCGCGAGGGCGGAGGCCCGCAGAAAGAATCCCTGGGCGCGCACGGGCCTCTCGGGGCCCTCGACGGTCAGGGCCAGGCGTGCCAGGGGTGACGGCCTGCGCGACGAGTCCGCGCCGCGCCAGGCCGGCGTCGACACGCCGCGGCGGGGCCGCGATCGCGCCGCCAGCCGGGCCCGGCGGCCAGAGCCGAGCCCACCCCTTCAGCGATCCTCCGCCGCCGGGCAGCGGAGATCGCTCGGTGTCTCCAGGCATCCTCTCGCAGGGTTCGTGCCGATTCTCTTTTGGTTCGATTTGATTCGACTTCGATGGTTTCCAATTTCGATTCGATTCGACTTGGGATTCCGACTCAGGTATCGATTTCTCTTTGGAGGAATACTAGCCTGCCGCTTTCCGCCGATTCGATTTTCCCGACTCGGCTGCCGATGTCCGCCGATCCGGTTCATTTCGATCGCCGATCCGAGTTGTCGGTTCGTTTCTGGGCTCTTCCTGTCCTCGCTGTAAGAAGCCCAAACAACTGTTGA
This sequence comes from Prorocentrum cordatum, assembly GCA_963575745.1. Classification (NCBI taxonomy): domain Eukaryota; class Dinophyceae; order Prorocentrales; family Prorocentraceae; genus Prorocentrum; species Prorocentrum cordatum. The sequence goes on from CAUYUJ010019615.1 coordinate 824,415, forward strand.
CCAGAAGCTGAACCCTAAGATCTTCGAGGTCTATCAGAGGAGCGCTTCCGGAAACGCGGGGGCCCATCAAGAGCGGGTCTGGGGCGCGAGTTTGCTGGCGGGGATGAAGTCGGGAGCCGCGGACTGAAACACTCAAATCGGGGGGTTCTAAAATTGATATTTGGGCATCCCCCACCCACTTTTCTTCCTAGGGCCATTGTCGGACCCGTCCAGCGGCCCTGCACGGAAGGGTTGGAGGCCGAAGGATGCCAGGCCCCCGATATTGGTGGCACGCTGTGGCCCCCCATCGCGCAGTGCGTGTGTTTTTTTAGGATACAAATGGCACGACAGGTTAAGATCCACCCTTGCCTTGAAGGGGTACCCTCCTGTTCTTGGTTGTTCGGCCCCCGCCTTGCTCTGCTCTGCTCTTCTTCTTCGTCTGGGGCATCTCCATGGTGCCTTGGCCATCTGGCGAAGGGGCCCGTGTTCTTGGCCCACGCTCTTGTGGCCATGTGTCGACCTGCGCTCTGCCGCAGGGGTGCCATTCGCAAGTCGTTGGGTGTCTGGGGCCCCGCCGCCGCCGCCCGCCGCCCGCCGCCCGTGGCCGGATCGAGCGGCGCCGCCGCCCCCCCCGGGGGCCGCGCGGGGGCCGTGCCTGCGGCCATGCCCTCTCAGAAGCAGCGCGGGGCAGATGCCCGCTCTCCCAAGAAGGGCCTTGACCGAGGCCCCCGCCCGGAGCGAGAAACCGGGGCTTCTTAGTGTTGTGGCGTGGCCCGACGATGGGTTGGGGGCGAAGGGAAGGAGAGGGGGCCACCCCTGAGGTGGCGAGGTTGGGGGCGAGGGAGGAGGAGGAGGAGGAGGAGGAGGAGGAGGAGGAGGAGGAGGAGGAGGAGGAGGAGGAGGAGGAGGAGGAGGAGGAGGATGAGGGCCATCAGCTCCAGGCGACGCAGGCCCGGGAACCCGTGCAGCGAACATTTTTCAGGAGGAATGCATCAAGAGGGTTCCTCATCACCCTTGGCTCCTGGGCCCCCCTCGTCATCACGGCTGGACTCTCCCCGGAATTCCAAGCAGAACGCGCCCCCAGGAGAGGTTTGGGGAGTGCGTGGCGGTATTGGTAACCTTTGCTTCCCTGGAGGCTTCGAAGGGAAGAGAAGCACGAGGAACATGTTGCGGAAGGGGGAGGAGGAGGAGGAGGAGGAGGAGGAGGAGGAGGAGGAGGAGGAGGAGGAGAGGAGGAGGAGGAGGAGGAGGAGGAGGAGAGGAGGAGGAAGAGGAGGAGGAGGAGGAGGAGGAGGAGGAGCAGGAGGAGGAGGAGGAGGAGGAGGGAGGAGGAGGAGGAGGAGGAGGGAGGAGGAGAGGAGGAGGAGGAGGAGGAGAGGAGGAGGAGGAGGAGGAGGAGGAGGAGGAGGAGGAGCAGGAGGAGGGAGGAGGAGGAGGAGGAGGAGGAGGAGGAGGAGGAGGAGGAGCAGAGGAGGAGCAGGAGGAGCAGGAGAAGCAGGAGGAGCAGCAGCAGGAGAAGGAGGAGGAGGGGGAGGGGGAGGAGGGGAGGGGGAGGGAGAGGGGGAGTAGGAGGAGGAGGAGGAGGAGGAGGAGGAGGAGGAGGAGGAGGAGAAGGAGGACCAGTGCAAACCCAAGACTCATGACCGATGTTGCGATATGCCACCTTCCAAGTTTCCTCTCCACTGGCCCCTACAAGGGTTCATTTTCATTCAACTCTTCAGATGAGGGATCATAATTGGTGAGAAAGTCTCAGGCGAAACGCCCGGCCCGCCCTACCGACGCGTCACGGGTTGCGACTGGATGGAGCTAGTTACAAGAAAAGGGATGGAGGAGGAGGGGAGGAGGAGGAGGAGGAGGAGGAGGAGGAGAAGGAAGAGGGGGGGGGGAGGATGAGGAGGGCAGGAGGGGAGGAGACGGGAGAGGAGGGTGAGTAGGAGTGGGAGGGCCAGGATGGTGAGTGAGGAGAGGGAAGAGGAGCGGCAGCACGACAGCAGGAGGAGGACGACCACGATGACAACGAGGACGAGCAGGCGAGGGGTTCGCCAGCATGTCCTCGAGGGCGAGGATGAGCCTTCAAGCACGGCGTCCCACCGTTCTGTCGTCCATTCATGTGCGCCAGCCGATCCATCGTCTTCTGTTTGTTTCTGCAGGCTTCCCCGGTGGCGAAGGCCCCTTGGGCGAGGCTTTCGGGGCTTGGCGACGCTCTTCGGGTCGACCTGCAGGAATGCAGCCTGTCGAATCGATGCACGTCGTCGTAGTCCGACATACGTAAATCACATAGACCTGGGTAGATCTACGGATCTCCAGAAATCTGGAGAAATCGTGACAGATGAAGCACGGATCCTGGATCCGCAAGAGTCATTCAGCAAAGCCCTGAACGAGAGGGGGGATGGCAGCGCCGCGTCGAAGCACCAGCGTCCGCAGCCACGAGCCACGAGCGGGAGAACGAAGCGGACGAGGGGGTGCGCGGAGGATGAGCGGCGGTGCGACGAGGGAGAGAAACGACGGCGGGCACCGAGGAAAGGCGAGAGAAGTGCGGCCGGGAACGCTTGTCTCGCGTGTCACGCCGGCAGTTCTGTCCCACAACGCCTCGGGGCGACACGCTGACCACGTCCCAGCTCCCAAGCGTTACCGTCCCTAGCTTTCCCTGGCCTCCCGCCCCGCGGAGCGGAACGACACGCTGTCCGCTCGCAGGGCATGGCGTGTCGCCAGGGCCGCACACGCTAAGCAACAGATCCTCACCGTAAGTTTTACTTCGGTCCCGCATCCTGGCCCCCTGATCCTGCGATCCGACATAACGGCAAAGCGCACCATCGTAGAAGTCACAGCTGGAACCTTTGACCCATCTCGTTGCGGCACTTCTCCAGCCAGATCGATCCGCGAGGGCCTGGGTCCCGAAGTTGGGTGACATCGCCGATTAGAATGGTCCCAGATCTCAGAGGAGGTCCCCGGAGGTCCCTGGAGGCCTCTGGAGATCCAAGTATCCAGAGACAAAACGAGTTATGTTGTTGTTTCGGGCGATCCCCACCCAAGAACGCGAAGCGGGGTACCCAGGGAGCACCAGCACACTTGTGGCCTGGCGGCCGCAGGATGCCCTAGTTGACCGTGAGCCTGGCTGCCGCGGGATTCGGGGTGTGCGAGGCGGGTCCGGAGTTTTTTTCTTGAAGCCTACCCAGCCACAACACGCCGGGAGGGGACCATCATATCCTTCGATCCTCCAGGGACGTGGACAAGACTCGGCGGGGTCGGCGTCGCCGGAAAACGACGGCTCCCGCTCGCTCTGCCCCCTTCTCGCTGCCGCCGCTGCCGCTGCTGCCGTCGCGCAGTCGCTGCCGTCGCGCAGCCGCTGCCGTCGCACAGCCCCAGACATCCTGCGATCTGGTGTGTTCAATCGCAGCGTTTTCCCTCCGCCTCGGCCTCCAGGTCCTGCCAGATCGGGCCGCGGGACCACCGGAAAGCGGATCTGTGACCGAAAGCTACGCCTGCATGGGGAATGGGCTGGGAGCCCTGGGGCCACGGATTGATTAAATCATATCAGATGCCCTTGAGATCCGACGTCGCGACTATTTGCACCATCGCCACAAAATTGGCCAAAGCCCTCGACCCCATGGTTCTGTTGCATTTTCTAAGGGAGGAAAGACCACCCGGATCCGATCATTGCCGTTTACTAAATGGCTTTGGGCGTTTACTAAACAGCCCTGCCCGGTTCGATTCCTTCATTGGGTGCGTTTGCTAAACGGCCTCGCTTGTCGGGGTGGTTATTATGGGGGTGGATTTTTTGCCCTCGATTTTCCGAACCGGATCGGTCGGTGAGGGTCGACGGGGCCCGGGGCAAGGCACCGTCGCCCGTTGCCAACAGGCTGCGACGCCAGGATCTCGGAGCACGCCGCTCGCTCGCTGCCGGCGTTGCTGTCGCGCAGCCATCAGAGGAGAGGATTAGGGGAGGAGCAGGGGGGGGGTGCGTGCGGTGAGAGGGAGGAGGGGAGAGGAGGGAGGAGGGAGGATGGAAGAGGAGGGAGGGAGGGAGGGAGGGAGGGAGGGAGGGAGGGAGGGAGGGAGGAGGGAGGGAGGAGGAGGAGAGGAGGAGGAGGAGGAGGAGGAGGAGGAGGAGGAGGAGGAGGAGGACTGCCGCCGCGCAGCCGCCGCGCAGCCGCTCGCTGCCGCTCGCGCGCAGCGGCCTCGGAGAGGCGGCGGCTCCCGGGCGCTGTCCTCCTCGAGGGGCGGCGCCTCGCAGTCGCTGCCCTCGCTGGGGCCGCCCGGGCGCGCGGCGAAGCCGCGGCGCGGGCAGCTGGAGCTCGGAGGAGGAAGGGGTACTGGTACCCCAGACATGACGGCGTCTTTAGCCATAAAGGTCAGGACGGGAGGCTTCACGGCCAGTTTCGGCCTCGGGGGGCCCTCGCCGGGCCTCGGGACCGTCAGAAAAATACTCGGGATGAAAAACCGGTCCCCTGCAAAGGGTCGAGACCTCTGGGGGTCCGTTCGGAAACAATCATGACGTCGGGGTCACTGGTACCGCTGCCCTTGGAGAGTGCTTTCTATCCCCTGGCGGTAAGGAGCGTGACCGGGGCGGAGAGGGGGAGGGGGGGGGAGCTGCTCACGCCACGGTTCGCGCCCGGGCGTTCGGGGAATGCTCAGGGACGGCGCATTCCTAGGATGCCTGGGAATGCCTAGGAATGCCCAGGGAGGAGGAGGAGGAGGAGGAGGAGGAGGAGGAGGAGGAGGAGGAGGAGGAGGAGGAGGAGGAGGAGTAGGAATGAGGAGGAGGAGGAGGAGGAGGAGGAGGAGGAAGAGGAGGAGAAGGAGGAGGCGGAGGAGGAGGAGGAGGGGGAGGAGGAGGAGGAGGAGGAGGAGAAGGGAGAGGTGCCGCAGGTTCGCGTCGTGCCGACGCGGCGGCGAACCCGCTGGGCGTTCAAGGTTGAACGCCGCCAGCGGCCCAGAATCGGCCAATGTGGAACGACTGGCGATCGAAGTCGAGGTCGAGCAGTCCACGCGCTGTCAGAAACCAACGCTGGGGTCGTCACGACACGATCTTGCCGTACGCTCGTGTCGTGTTGACGCGGCGGCGACCCCCGGCGTGGGCGTTCAAGGTTAAACACCGCCGGTCGCTTGGCATCGGAGGGCATCGAAGGATTTGAGCAATCGGAAGTGCGCGATCGTTCAAGGTTGAACGAGCCACGCAGTGTAAAAAAACAAAGCCGGCGTCGTCACGACACGAACCCCTGCCGCACCGATACTAGTCGGTACCGACTGGTCTGGTCGGCCGCGACCAGAAAGCTCGGGCATCCAATGATCAGGGCTTGCCTTGCTTTCGCCTTCCTGACCCTCCTGGGAGGCCCTCGTCGCCACGGCCAGCCCTGCCTCGAAGTGCTGGTCAGAGCGCACCCTCGCCGGGGTCCGCGGGGTAGCGGTCTCGGCATTTAGCTGACCCCCCAGGACCGGCTGCGGGCGCTCGACGCCAAGGGCTTCGCGGCGGGCTTCTGCGCCCCGTGATTGCCGTCGCGGCTCCCTGACAGCCTCTCGTTGTGGACGGGTTTTCGTGGACGATCGGCCTTTGAGAGGCCCTCACTGGGCCCCAGGACCTTCAGAAACCGACTCGGGATGAAGAGCTGGTCCCGGGGGAGGATGCCCAGGCTTCCCTCTCGGGAGCAAAATCACGACGGAGGATGTTTGGGTTGCCGTCGTCGTCGCCGTCGGCGGCGGATGCGTTGTCGGCGTCGTCGTGGGTCGGACACGAGGGGGGTTTGGAGGAAGGGAGGAGGAGGAGGAAGAGGAGGAGGAGGAGTAGGAGGAGGAGGAGGAGGAGAAGGAGGGACCAGCTGAAGAAAAGAGGAGAAGAAGGGCGGAGGAGGAGGAGGAGAAAGAGGGAAAGGCGGATGAGGGGGAAGAGGAAAACAGACCAGGAGGAGGGGGACGCGACTCCAAGTAGTATGATGATGATGCTGCTGATGATCTGCTGACGACGACGACGGCGATGATGCTGACGATGATGAGGAGGAGGAGGATGAGGACGAGGATGAGGATGAGGATGGGGATGCTGACGATGGTGTCGATGACAATGATGATGAGGATTATGATGGTGCTGGTGATGGTTGTGGTGGTGACGTGGTTGATGATGATGATGATGATGATGGCGACGATGCTGATGATTATGGTGATCATGAGTATGAGGATGACGGTGAGGATGAGGATGAGGATGCTGCTGCTGTTGATGATGATGGTGATGATGATGACGACGACGACGATGATGATGATGATGATGATGATGATGATGATGGTGATGATGATGATGATGATGATGATGATGATGATGATGATGACTATGATGCCGATCGTGATGAAGATGATGATGGTGATGATGATGGTGATGATGATGATGATGACGATGATGATGATGATGATGATGATGATGATGATGATGACGAGGCTGAGGAGGAGGAGGAGGAGGAGCAGGAGGCATCGTCGCCCCGATTGGGCAAGAGGGGAAAAGACATCTGCCAAGTGCAGCGGGTTTTGAATCCGCCGACGGGCGCTTCCCTCGATACATTTCATTGGCGCTCCTGTGCCAGAGACGCCAGGCAAACCGGCTGCATGCTGCTGGTCCGCTATTGCCACTTTGCTGTCCCTTACACTCGTCCGATCCGATCGTCGTCGTTGACGTCGGCGGCGTCGTCGTCGCTTCGCGTCTCAGGGCTCTGTGAGCGGAATCGAACATCGAGGATCGCTGCTCGGTCTTTCGGGTTCTCCCGGGGAGCGGCGTTGAGGGGAGGGTCGGGAGCTTTTAGACGGGGTCGATGCAAACGAGGGTCAGTCAGAGCGCCGGATCTTGCAGGATCCCGCAGAGTCAGGGGCGCTCACACCCGGGCTGGGGCGCAGGATTCTGCAGGACCCTGCAGGACCTTGCAGGATGCTGCAAAGCCTGGCTGACCCGGGCCTGGATTCCCCTGGGCCAGCAGAGCCCCGAGAGGGGGAGGGGCGAGGAGGGAGAGCCTGAGCTTCCGAGTCTCCGGGCGTTCTCGTCGGCTCCAGGAGGCTCTCCTGCCTCGGGGTGCTTTGCAGCAGCTGCGCCTGGCAGGGAGCGTTCCAGGGGTTCGAAGAGATCGCCCCGAGCGGAAAGCCCCGAGTTCTGACCAGAAGGCACGACGCCGTGGGACAGGGGAGGAGGAGGAATGAGGTACAGTCAACCCGCAAGTCAGGATGAGGGAGCCTTCTGAGGTTACCTCTGCATCCTTGCCCCTTAGGCACATCGTTGGCAGCTGTCGCTGGCCAGCCCTGCTCGGAAAACGCCAAGATGGTTTTCCAAGACCCTTGCATCCCTATCGCGCATCCTGTTTTTCTTTCTTCTCGTCGCCACGGCTGGGTTCCCCTCGAAACTCTGGTAAGGATGCACCCCTCGACAGGTCCAGGGGTCGAGCACGAGGAGAAAAAGAAGGACCCAGACCCCATCGTGCCGTGAGGGCATCACGGCTGAAACTCTCTGGGCCGTCGACAGAAGGACCCAGGGTGAGAAACTAGTCCCAGGGAAGGGGTCGGGACCTCGAGGGGTCCACGTTTTTTGAACAAAGTCACGGCGTCGTGGGTGCGCAGGGTCAGGCAGCATCGGGAAGCCGAGTCGAATCGGGTCGTGTGTCGGATGGGGCCGCAGCGCAACAGGGCCTTGGCTGACTCGGGTCAGCGCTAACCCTGGCCAGCCAAGGCCATGTGTTGCGAGCCGTGGCCAAGGCCCCCAGAGGACCCGAAGGCTCAACATCGTAGGAAGTCATAACCCGAATCCTGACACCATATTCTGCGGCGTCTCTCGAGCCGGATCGATCTCTGAGGGCCTTGCGGCCCGAGCGTCGGCGAAATCGCCCGGCGTGAAACAAGAGCGGCGCCGGGATCAGGATCAGGATCAGGGTTGAGCACCGGAGGTAGATCATCCTTGAGATCCGATGTCACGAACAAAAACAACAATACTGTAGAAGAACTCGACGGGCTAGCTGGACTCAATCTTTCTGCGGCAGCTCTTTTTGGTCCAGATGCATCTTTCATGGTCCCTCGGCCCGAGATAGGGCACAATGTAAAACATGCGTCGCCAGGATCTCATCAAGTACTTAAAACAATCGCCCAACTCCACAAACGCGAGCGCTAAAACAGGATGCAGGCTCCTTGTGGTTTTTGGGACAGATTTCGGGTTAGGGCTCTGCGTGAGGGGCCTTGGCGAACGCAAACCATACCCCGAAATCTGTAGCCGATTCTCGCAACCTTGGTCCTTCCGCGATTGTGGGATCGGGATCGTTTTCTCTCGTGGCCATTCCAGAGATCGAGGATCGAACATCCAGTGCACCGAGCATCGAGCGCGTACAGCATGGCATCTGCAGGAACCCAGGGGCGAGGCCACGGCGGGCGTGCGGCCGGGCGGCAAAGGCGGAGCTGCAGCGGCTGAGGGAGAGGTCGCCGCCGCACGCCAGAAGCGGCTCGCTGAAAGGCCCCTGCCGCGCCCGCCCCTGCCGCGCCCGCCGCCGCCGTCGCCCGCCGCCGTGATCGTCGTCGTCTGCGTGGTCGTCGTCGTCGCCGTCGTCGTCGTCGTCTTCGTCGCTGCCTTTGCCGTCGTCATCGTCGTCGCAGTCCTCGACATCGTGGCCGTCGCCGCCGCCGCTGCCGCCGCCGCTGCCGCCGCCGCTGCCACCGCTGCTGCCGCCGCCGCTGTCGGGCGATCGAGAGCCGAGATTTTTTGGTTTTGGTTTTGGTTTTGGTGCAGGTTTTGGTGCATGTTGGTTTTGGTGCATGTTTTTTGGTTCGGGCCTTCTGGGCGGCCACAAGGGAGGCCTCCCTCGGGGACCCTCGACGAGGCCTCCCCGCTTCTGAAAAGACCTCTGGAGCTTCCAGAGGCGGAGGTGGACGTCGGTCGTGGATGGACATCGTCCTCGTCCTCGTCCTCGTCCTTCTCGTCCCCGCCGCCGCCGCCGCCGCTGTCGCCGCCGCCGTCGTCGTCGTCGTCGTCGTCGTCGTCGTCGTCGTCGTCGTCGCCGTCGTCGTCGTCGTCGTCGTCGTCGAATGCCGCGGAATGTTTCAGGCAGTTTAGGCGCAGTGGCGTACATCTCATTGTTACAAACCCGTTCTAGCATCGATGCTCCAGGGTCATTCGTAATGGACGTGGTGCGGTGGCGGCACCGTTTGCTTCTCGCGCTGGTGTGCGGGCGCCGACGATGCCTCGCCATTCAAGCCGTTGCGCACCACCTTGATCGTCGGCTGGAGCCCCTTGTCAGTCTCAAAAGTCACGAGGGCAGGCTCGAGGCCATCAACATCGAATTCAAGAATTTGGGCGAGATCAAGCACGAAGATCCACAGCCGAGCTGGAGCCATTCATCACAGTGAACGTACTAACCATCACTTCAAGATTACGTCTGGATTCATTTTGGGTGGACACGAGGTGCAGGTACCAACTCGAGTTCTGGCTGTAGCATTGGGCTCTCTAGGAAAACCTACCGCGAACCCAACATTACCCGAGCTGTTTCCCCACCATCACACACAAGGGCGTGGTGGAATCGTCGATTTGGCCTCAATATTTCACCGAGTACGATCTATTGTTGCATGAGTTTCACCTTCACCACGTCTTCCACGCGATCGTCCATTCTGGAAGCGTACCTGCCCACAGGTATGGAACGGGCTTCTGTCAGAGATCAATGCCGACCCTGAACATGTAACGTCGGTAAGGTTCAACGATATGAATACGCGATGTGGTCAAATGGGCAGTTCGAAGTGCATTGACGAATGCACTGGGCCGTGCCAGTTTGGCCCAGAGGATGACGTGCCGAAGATGACACATCAAGGTGTACATCGTCATGAATTATGTTTAATGTACACGTGGTGGGACTTCTGTCGTTGTTTTCGGCAACAGCAAGGAAACAAAACTTGTTTCATCAGATCATTTGGCTTGGCCCACGTCGTTTTATTCATGAACGTGGGCGGCATACCCAAAGTAGATTACGATCGTTGGAACGTATGACTGACCACGTACCCATGCTTTTTGGAATGCGAGTTGCAGCCCTTCGCCAACTCCAGCCAGAAACCCGAAAACTTCGAAGCCGTTAGAGACGGGATGAACACATCATTCACAAACAATCCACCTGGCCCCCTCCTGCTTGCGGGCCGCAGCCCCTGATCCAGACCAAGGGGGAAACAAAGTTGCGATGGCCGCTCCCGGTCGACTTCGCGCCGCCAGGGCGGCGGGCGCATGCAAGGGGCATGCCTCCGCTCGTCGGCGGCGAGCGAGGGGGGGGAAATGAGAAGGCCTTCTCAGAAGGCGGCGGGACCGGGACTTCTCAGAAGCCCTCGCGCCTCCCGAGAGGTTTTCTCTGTATCTTCGGGGTAGGCTTTCCGAACTTCTCAGCAGGCCGGGCGACTTCCGAGCCTTCTCAGCAGGCCCGCCCGTTCTCATTCCAGGGGGCCACACGCGAGCCCTACCCCTACCCCCCCCCACGATTTCTGAGGGGGAGGGTGGGGTTCACTTCGTTCGGGAGTTCCCGAGCGAAGTGAGCCCCACCCTTCCCCTCAGAAATCGTGGGGGGTAGGGGTAGGGCTCGCATGTGGCCCCCTACACTTCTCCCTCGGGCTCGCCGCCGAGATCACTTCCCCCCTCTGACTCGCTGCCGACCAAGCCCCTTGCAGGGGGGCGGTGCGCCTCCGCCCCCGGGCTGCCATAGGGGCCGGGCCCTCGCGCCAGCAGCAGTCGTGGGGCCGCTGCGCCCACGGCCTGGTCTTGGATTTGTACGCCCGAAATGGGTACAGAAAGAATGGGTACAATGCCCAACAACAACAGAAAGAATGGGTACAGCGGCCGCTGTTGGGCAGGCGACCTTCTGTCTCAAATGGGCACAGGCCGCGGCGGCGCGGACAGCGAGCCCTGTTCAAAATGAACAGGAACTGCTGTTGGGCATCGTACCCATTCTTTCCGTACCCATTTCGAGCGTCCAGACTGGATCGGGCAGGGCCAGACCAGCCAGCACAGGGGGTGTGGGGGGGGCAGGGGGGAAGGTCGAAGGAGAAAACACTTCGTCAACATAAACTTTGGGCGCTCCGCGCAGGCTTCTTGCATCGGCGCTGATCCCCCCTGGCGGTGCCTTCGGCGCCGCCCCTGGCGCGCCCCGCGCGCTGGGGAGAGGGGTCCGCCGCGGATCCAAGAAACCCGCGCGGACCTTTAAAAGTTTAGGTTTATGTTGTTTTTTGCTCCTCTAGAGAGGCGAAACCTGCATTCGCCGTCTTCTCCCACACCTTCGTCTCCTCCTCCTCCCTATACTCCTCCTCATCCCCCCCACTTTTCCCCCTAATCATCGGCATTCGCCTCTTCCTTCTTCTCTTCCGCGACCCTCTGGAATCCTCGGGAGACATCCGAAGGCCACAAGAAACCACGAACAGCGTCGGAAGACGTCCAGGAATCTTTACGACAGCGACGACGACAAGAACTCCAGGGGACTTCCTGCGACATCCGAACAGCAGCACAAACCAAGAGAACAATGGGAGCGTGCGCAAACGTAAGCGACAATGACGACGACGACGACGACGACGACGACGACGACGACGACCGCTGGGCCTCCGAAGACGGCGCTGCCGCCCGCCCCCGCCAGGCGGGTCCCAGTCCTGCTACGGCGGCTTCAGGCTCTCGCGGGGCGCGCGGAGGGGGAGGGAGCTTTGGGGAGGGGCGGGGGAGGAGGGGCAGCGGTGGGCAGGTAAGGGGAAGAGGCGCAGGAGGAGGAGGAGGAGGAGGAGGAGGAGGAGGAGGAGGAGGAGGAGGAGGAGGAGAAGAAGAGGAGGAGGAGAGTAGGACGAGGAAGAGGAGGAGGAGGAGGAGGAGGAGGAGGAGGAATGAGGAAAGAAGAAGAAGAAGAACAATACATAACAATAGTAATAGGAGGGGAGTGTGTCTATCGACCCCCCCCTTTCCCTGCGAAACTATATCCCGCTCCGCCCCAGAAAATGATTCTCCGCACCCAGAACCCTCAGCGCGAGATCCCACGAAGATGGTCCCAACAAGACCCCAATGAGATTAGAATCGGATCCTTGCAGGAATCCTGAAGGATTCCTGGGGGATCCTGAGGGACCCCGAAGATTCTCGGCGAATGCAGATTATTCCTGAAGGGGTCTGAAGTTCCCAGCCAGATTCCTGAAGATTCCTGCAGGATGCCTGCAGGTTTCTTTTGGATTCCTGAGGACTCCTTAAGGCTCTTGTGAATTCTTAAAGGATCTCAGAGGGTTTCCGGAAGGATTCGCGAAGGATGCTCAGGATTCTGGAACGGTTCCTGAAGGATTCTTGGGAGACCTTTCGGCTTCCTGCGGGTCCCTGAAGGCTCCTGAAGATTCCTGGAGATTCCTGAAGGAGCCCTGGGGGTCCCTGGGGACTCTTGATGGTTCTGCTCAGATTCGCTAGGTTTCCCCAATATCCCAAACATTCCTGAAGCCCCCCCCCTTAAGTATAGCCCCCCAGGCGCGGCGGCGCGAGCTGAGGTTGCGGCGCGAGCGCCAAGCAGGAGTAGGAGGAGGCGGACGAGGAGGAGCAGGGCGATGAAGGAGGACCAGAGTGAACCCAAGATGCTTCAAAATCGTTGCGACCTCCCGCCCCAGCCCTTGCCCGCCTGCATGGCAAAACGGGCCGCCCTCCGCCCGCGTGTCTGGTACAGAGAATCAGATCCAGCCCGCAGCTGCTAATTCTGAGCACAGCACTGCGCTGACACGTGACCGGCGTTGGAGGCGAGGTGCTGTCAGGAAGAAAACAGAGTGCTCTCCCGTACCTTCCCTCTTCCTGAATCGATCCAGGCAGCGGGAGGCGCCGTGGGATCACGGGTTTTTGCGCGCGCCGGCTCGCCAGGGGCCCCGAGATGTCTGAAGCGAAAACCATGTTTTGAAAGGGAAGCGACCTCCTCCCTTGTCTTCTCCTGTATACGAAGTATGTCTTAAGTCCTGTTACGCTTGCTCGTGCTACCAGTTCTGAACTGGCCAGAAGAGGTTGTGGCAGGGGCACATTTCAAAGCACTCGCACGAAATGATGCAGGCGGTGAGGGCGGGAGTGTTATTCCTGAGAGTGGCGCGTAGTTCAGGACCGCCACGGAAACCATGCAACGTCGAGCGTGATTAAACATAGTATGTGCGGTTGGGCGCTGGGTTTGCAAATGAGAACAATATCGTCGAATCTCGTTTTAAATCGAATCCGTTTATTTATGAACTGTTGCTCAAGGTGACCATTTTCCTTTATTGCCCCAGGTGGAGGGGGGCGGGCCGATTTCAGAATACGGGTGCTAAATCACGCAGGTGGTGCGGGGGGGGGGGTATTCTGGGGCTGGAAAGCCCGTCGCGGCCGCCAGGAAAACCGTGCGAGGTCAAGTTGTAGCAAATCGGAACGGCATGGGAGGAAGTTTAGCGTTGCGTAGAGATCTGATCAGGGGGGTTGCGCTGCGTTGGAATCGTCGGCATTGCGCAGCCTTGATACTCCAGGATTCCTTGAAGATTCCTGAGGGTTCCTGTTGGTGCCTGAGGGACCCGTCGGGCTTCCTAGCCTTCTCGAGGATCCCTGAGGATGTATATAGATTTCTCAGGAGTTCTGTCGGGTTCAGAAGAATTCCAGAGAATTTCTGCAAGTGTTTGCCGACTCTTGGAGGATTTCGTGGGGAGTCACTCGCAGTCCTCAATAGGCCCCATGGATTCCAAAAGGGCCCTTCAGATTCCTACGGATTTCTGAAGTCCCTGGAGGCGTCCAATTTGATTCCTGAGAGATTCCTGGGGGTTCTTGCGTTTCCCCGAAAAATGTCTCGGGATTCCTGCTGGAATCCTAGAGGACTCGTTGGGATTATTGAAGTATTGACCAACCAATTCGGGTGCTAACGATGTCGCTGGGCGGTCCCCCACCTCCTCGGGGGTTGGTTTGCTACTTTTGGTGCTGCGGGTAACGGGGGGGAATCGATAACGGGGGCCTCGGATTGTAATGCCATTCAGGAAGTGACCGAGGGAGGATGAGGAAGTCGAGGGCGATAGTTTTGGACGTGGAGCAGCAGCAGCATGAGGAAGACAAGGTGGCGGCGAAACTCCGCGAAGGGAGCGGGAAGAAATTCGTCGGGCTATCGCGTCCGGCCCGGGACGGCGTATCCTCTGGGGGAGGCTGCAATCTGATGTATAGCCGTTCCGCGACGAGCTTGGCCGCTCGGCGCGAACAAGTGCGAAACCAGTAACTTGACAATGAGCTCTCTGTACGTATGGGGATGGTTCCGTCCCGTTCGAGGAGGAGAGGAATAGGAGATGGGGAAGGGAAGTGGAGGAGGAGGGGGGAGGAGGATGCAGGGATGAATGGAGCTGGCAAGGAGGCGGAGGGAAGCTGTGGAAGCTGTGGGATACGACAACTTTAGTCGTCGCCGAAGGTTGCACCTCGACGAAAAGGTGCGCTGGGACAGGACAGGGGATTGACGCCCGCCCACTCGCGGCTACCTTCGTCGAGGTGGTGTGTGATTCCGCTGGCGCTGGGGTGAACGATACACCCGCTTGTGGAAACACACAGGCCCTGATATTGTGGACCCCGCTGCGCCGACCCTAGTACTGCGGGCGAGCTACGCGGACCCAGTAGCGCAAGAATTGCAGAATCTGTGAAATCAACCCATGCTGTGACGTAGTTGAACCCTTCACCACGGCAGAGAAAGGCCGCCTTCTTGTCCCCAGCGCCCTGAGTCGAGCTCCATGATCGTGTCCCGTTCGCGATGGGTTGCGATGGCACCAGGACGAGGTACCATTCCCCTGCGGAGGGGAAAGGCGGTGAACGGAGGGGGAGGAGGAGGAGGAGAAGGAAAAAGAAGAAGAAAAAGAAGAGGAAGATGAAAAGGAGGATGGGTGGGAGAAGGATGAAGAGGAGGAGGAATAGAGGATAGGGAAGGGAAGGAGAAGGGGGGGTGGAGGAGGGACGCGAGAGGAAGGACGAGGAGAAGGAGGAGAGATGGAGGAGGCGGAACCAGGGAGGAGGAAGAGGAGGAGGAGGAATGGAGGACGTAAGGAGGAGGAAGAGGAGAACAAGGAGGAGGAGGCCAGGAGAAGGGATAGAAGAGGAGGAGGAAGAGGAGGAGGAAGAGGGATGAAGGAGAGACGAGGGAAAAGGAGAAGGAGGCGAAGGAGGAGGAGGAGGAGGAGGAGGAGGAGGAGGGAGGGATGAAGGAGTAGGAGTACAAGGAGGAGGAGGAGGAGGAGGAGGAGGAGGAGGAGGAATGGAGGAATAGAGGAATGGAAGAATGGAGGGGGAGGGAGGAGTGAGGGGAAGGGGAGGAGACAGAGGCACGGAAGACGACGGGTGCCGCCTTCGCGTGCCGTTCTCGCGCCCGCCCACGGCCCCGAGAGGTTCTCGAGCCCGGGCGGCTCCGGGGACGCCTTCGCCTCGGCGCGGTCGCCCGAGGCGACGCTGCGCCCGAGCGCCCGTGCCGAGGACGCCCTGCGGTCGGAGGCCGGCGGCGGGCTGGCCCCCTTCTTCGCCACCCGGAGATGGGCTGAACGCGGGACGGCGACGACGAGGAGGAGGGGGAGGAGGAGGTGGTTGACGACAATGATGATGAAGAGGTTGACGACAATGATGATGCTGCTGATGATGATGCTGATGATGAGGATTATGATGATTACGATGATTATGATTATGATAATGACCATGAATGTGATGATTGTGCTGAGGATGAAAATGCGGGTGGTGGTGGTATGAATGATGATGATTCAGTTGATGATGATGATGATGATGATGATGATGATGATCCTGATGATGATGCTGATGCTGATGCTGATGATGACGATGCTGGCGACGATGATGATGACCATGACGTTGACCATGATGATGCTGATGACGAAAACATGACGATGATGGTGGTGGTGAGAATGTTAATGACGATGCTGATTAGGCTGATGATGATGGTGATAATACGAGCATGATGATGACGATGACGATGATGATGGTGATGATGATGATGATGGTGGTGAATATGATGATGACGATGCTGCTGATAATGGTGGTGGTGATGATGACGACGATGATGATGGTGATGACGGCGACCACAATCATGCTGATCATGATGCTGATGCTGCGTGTGTTGCTGCTGATGATGCTGATGATGCTGGTGCTGCTGATGATGATGCTGATGACGACGATGATAACGATGATGATGATGATGCTGATGATGATGATGATGATGATGATGCTGATGCTGATGATGATGATGATGATGATGATGATGATGGTGATGGTGATGATGATGATGATGATGATGATGATGATGATAATGATGATGATGATGATGATGATGATGATGATGATGATGATGATGATGATGATGATGATGATGATGGCGGGCTGGTACCTTTCGCCGCGCGAGGATTGGTTCCGCGTCGTGGGGATGGCCGTTCGCCCGAGTTGCTCCAGGCTTCCCAGGTGGGGTACGAGGTTCAAGGTTCTGGGTTCGAAGAGTGCTTGTTAAATTTTTGGGCCTCAAGAGGCCGTTTTCGGGCCCCGGGTCCGTCAGAAACGCATCTGAGGTGACAAATTGCGCCAGGTGGACCCCGGGAGGTGTCTGGGAACCGATGTTGGACGGATCTGCTTTTCTTTCTCAGGCCAGGATCGCGCCGCATCGCCGATGCATCGGCGACGCATCGGCGTCACCCCAACATATTTATTCGATATGTGCGTCGCCCCCCCAGGGGCGACGCGCGCACCGAGAAATCTTAAAGTAGATGTGTCGCGGCGGGCGCTTTCTGGCCACACCGCTCGGGAACGGGTATGCTACAAGATGGGTCTACTACATGTTCGGGTCGGACGCGCGCCTTCAAGGATGCCATATAGTACTCGTATGTCTCTGTGCGTCCCAACGCAGCTCGATGTGAACTCTGTTTTTTCGACGCCGACGTCGCCGATGCATCACGACGCCGCCAGTGCATCGGCGATGCGTCGGCGATGCGGCGCGGTCCTCCGACACCGTCTGCTCGGACCCCGTCATGGAGGCCTCGCAGCACGCAGGCCGCTGCCGCCGCCATCGCACGCAGCGAATGGGGAGGCCGCGCACCGGAGGTCACTCTTCCCCATAGGGTCATCGGCTCCTGCCCTGATGCGTCGATTCAGGGATCGGCTGTTTTAGGTTCGCGAGGGCGCGTCGCGGCCGTCAGTTTTTGCGGGTCCAGGTCCGTCGGCTTCGGTCCCAGGCCGTTTTTGTTTGAGGGTAGGTTTGCTAAAGGGAGGTCTGTCCACCGCCGAGGTCAGTCCTGCGTGTGGCCATGAGGATCGGCTCGAGGATCGCGTGTCGAGCATCCACGCTCGAGGCTCGAGCCTCGGGGACTGGGGGAGCGAGGACCGAGGGTCGGGGGGTCCAGGAGCGGGGGCATCGAGGGCCGAGGATCGAGCAGCGCGGGTCGAGGAGGATCGCCCGCCTCGTCGATCGAGACTCGCCTCCTCCTCCTCCTCCTCCTCCTCCCTCCTCCTCCTCCTCCTCCTCCTCCCCTCCTCCTCTCCTCCTCCTCCTCCTCCTCCCTCCCCCCTCCTCCTCCCCCTCCTCCTCCCCCTCCTCCTCCCCCCCTCCTCCTCCCCCCTCCTCCTCCTCCTCCTCCTCCTCCTCCTCCTCCTCCCCCTCTCCTCCTCCTCCTCCTCCTCCTCCTCCTCCTCCTCCTCCCCCTCCTCCTCCTCCTCCTCCTCCTCCTCCTCCTCCTCCTCCTCCTCCTCCTCCTCCTCCTCCTCCCCCTCCTCCTCCTCCTCCTCCCCGTGATCCCCGCAGAGGCTCGAAGTTCTGAGGGTTGAAGAGGGTCGTCGGTCGAGTTTGTAGGGTCGAGGCTTTGGGGTTGCACGTCCGAGTTGCCGCTGCCCTGAGATCCGATGACGACGCCCTGGCATCCTAAGATTTCCGACGGGGCCGCGGACTTGAACATCGTATCGGAGTGTGTCCGGGAATGGAGTCGAAGTTCACGAAGTCCGGAGGATCGCGCCGCATCGCCAATGCATCGGCGATGCGGCTCGATTTGAAAGTCCGATGTTCTCCACTCTGGCGGCGCAGACGCATCACCGACGTCGCTCACGCCGCCGATGCATCGGCAATCCTCCGACCCGATCTGCTCGGACCCAATTTGGGAAGTCCCCACATTGGTTCCACGACCGCTGAGGGGCAACGTCAGGGGTGAATGGGCCCAGCGGGGGGACACGCATCGACTCAAAAAGTCACCCATTCATCACCAATGGGGGCCTGATAGCCACCCCGCCAAGGGTCGTGCGGTCTCGCAATCTGGCATGCGCTATACCTACACTCTTCACGTCGTACTCTGTCTTTTTTCTCTGTCCATATATACACACATACATACACATCAGATGTATAGACGTTCCGCTTTGTATTCAAAGCTACCTGGGACATGGCATCTACTTCAAATTATTGACGCTTCGCGTATCCCTTATCATCCCATCCAGACACGACCGCATACTTTCTGAGGGTCTCTTGGAGGCTATCGTGAGCCATGTTCGGCTAGAGGCTGTCGGAGGCTATCCTGAGCCATGCTCAGCTATCTCGGACCGTCTTGTGGCTGTCTTGAGGCCTCTTGGAGGTTTGTAGGAGGCTATCTTGAGCCATGCCCGTCCTCCTAGGACCATCTTAGGGGTAGGCTGAGGAGGAGGAGGAGGACGACGAGGAGGAGGAAAAAAGAGACAAGGATGAGGAGGGGGAGGAGAAGGAGGACGAGGAGGAGGAGGAAGAGGAGGAGGGGGGGAGAAGGAGGAGGGGGAAGAGGTGGAGGAGGAGGAGGAGGAGGAGGAGGAGGACTGCGAGAGAGGATGAGGAAGGGGAGGAGGAGGAGGAGGAGGAGGAGGAGGAGGAGGAGGAGGCGGAGGAGGAGGAGGAGTAGGAGGAGGAGGCAGGACAAGAAGAGGAAAGACACGGACGACAAGGAGGATGAGAAGTCGGGTTTTGGAGGTCTGTTGTTGTGAGAGGTTTTTGAATGTTGGCGAACGCCATCTTAGTGGCTCTCTTGGGCCCCTCGTGGGGCCTCTTGGTGCAGTCTTGGGGCTCTCTTTGGGCTCCTTTTGGGGATCTTGGGGCCCTCCTGGGGCTCCTTGGAGGGAGGCCTCTTGGGGCCATCTTGGCCCCATGAGTCAAAATGAGGGGGGGGCACTATATTCAGGCCCCCCCCCCCTCGGAGGCTCAAAATTGACGTCTTGGGGCCCTCTTGGGGCGCTATTCGGGCGCTCTTGGGCGCTCTTGGGGCCTTCGGCCCACTTGGGTCCCTCTTGGGGCTCTCTTGGGCCGTCTTGGGGCGATTTTGCGCCTCAAGAGCCCATCGGAAGCAACAAGACGAGAAGGCAACCAATATTGATGTCCTATCGGGTTTGAAATCATTTTCACCTCTCGGGGGGGTCCTGGGAGGGCTCGGAGGACACTTGAAACCGTCTTGGGGCCGTCTTGAGACCTCTTGGATGTTTGTCGAAGGCTATCTTGAACCATCTTGAACCATCTTGAGCCATCTTGGAGGCCATATTGAGCTTTATGAGGCCCTCTTGGAGTCATCTCGGGCGAACTTGGGGGATCCGACGCCTCGCGCACCCCCCCCTCCTCAGGCCCAGGGGAGGGGGAGGGGGAGAGGTCGAGGCCCCCCCCCCAAGACAGCAAGCCGTCTCGCTCACTCCCACCCGCTCTCCCAACACATACGCACTTGCGCAGGTCTCCTCTGTAGGTCGAAGAGGGCCACCCCCGTCCCCCGTAGAATCTTAACACGGGGGGGGCCTGCGGCCGACGGATTCCATTCTTGTCGGCTCCCGGAACGAATGTAACATTATAAATCCAGAACGGGGTAGACATGGGATCCGCCGTCAAAAATAGGGTCCGACGCGGATCCCGAAAGTCAGAAATGGGATCAGCGCGCACGGAAATGGGATCCGCCGCGATTTCACGATTACGGTAAGGTTGGAAATCGGATCCGTGCGACCCTCATTGGGTTCGCCGCTATGATTTCCCAGAGGGCCCGTGCACCGCGTGGGACCGTGAGTTTCAGCGCCAAGAGGAAAGCATTTTCGGCCTGGGGTTGTAGTGTACGAGTTTTAGCGCATCGCCGAGGAGCGCCACGCATGCCATGTGCGCCACGGGTTTAGGTGCACCAGGCACCCTGGAGGCCCAAGCGTGCGAGGCGCGGCAAGTGCGGCACGTCCTCCACGAGTTCCAAGTGCGCCGCGTGCTCCATCCGCGCCAGGTGCGCCACGTGCTCGGCGCGCGCAGTGCGTGCGACATGCGCCATTGCACAGCCGTCACCGGGTGGATTCTGTATTGTTTTTCCCAACCCTCCTTGGTTGGGTATTCGTTTTGAATAGAGCAGTGTGGTCGCGTCCTTCCTCCTCCCGCCTCCCGCCTCTTTCCTGCCTCTTTCTGTCTTGCCTGCGGGGGGCTGTGAAACTGTCGCCAGTTTCGAGGCCTGCTGGGGGGTCCAGCATAGAGGGTAATCGCGGCAGATCCAAATTAGACCTCGCCATTCCTGGGGGGCTGCGATCTGTGAAACTGTCGCCACTTTCGAGGCCTGCTGGGGGGCTCAGCATAGAGGGTAATCGCGGCAGATTCAAATTAGACCTCGCCATCCCTGGGGGGGGGGGCTGCGATCTGTGAAACTGTCGCCACTTTCGAGGCCTGCTGGGGGGTCCAGCATAGAGGGTAATCGCGGCAGATCCAAATTAGACCTCGCCCTCCCTGGGGGGCTGCGATCTGTGAAACTGTCGCCACTTTCGAGGCCTGCTGGGGGGCCCAGCACAGTGAGGGCCACGCGCGGATTCAAATTAGACCTCGCCATCCCTGGGGGGCTGCGATCTGCGAAACTGCCGCCATTTTCGAGGCCTGCTGGGGGGCCCAGCACAGTGAGGGCCACGGGCAGATTCAAATGAGACCTCGCCGTCCCTGCGGGGCTGCGATCTGTGAACCTGTCGCCACTTTCGAGGCCTGCTGTGATCCCCGTTTTCGAAGTGGCTAGGAGTGCTCAGGAATTGTAAATCATCAGCTTTATCAAGCCCTTTTCCTGTAGCCAGTGTCCTGCGAGTCTCCCGAATTCCGTCTGCAGACATATGTAACCCTCGCTCCGTCATCGCCCCCTTATAAAGTATCCTAAACTATTTGCGCCCCGCTTTTGCGCAGGGGTTGGGTACGTCGCCAGGGTAATTTGACAGGGATGGTTGGCCTCCGCGCATCGAGCACTTTGCCGGCACCCCCGCCATCCCTGTCAAAACTAATGCAGAGTGGTCGCGAGGCGCCAGCCGAGTGGTTGCGGGGCGCCCGCGCATGCTCTGGATTTGGAGGCAGAGTGGATTCTGTTTTTTGGCAGGATGAGTGGGAGTAGGGGGAGGGGGAGGGGGACAAGCTAGGTGCGCTCGCGTCTCACATGACATTCGATCCATCCCTCCCATCGCTTCCCATGGCGATGATTTTGATCTATCCGCGGACGCGTGTCATGGCCGACCTGCGACTCACACAGAAAGACTACTTGTTATGCACAATCGGAAAAGGGGGAGCTGCGTGCACAGGAGGAGGAGGAGGAGAAGGAGGAGGAGGAGGAGGTGGCGGGCGAGCAGGAGGGTGAGAAGGGAAGAAGAAGGATGAGAACGAGCAGCAGCTGCAGGAACTAAAGCGGAAGGATCGGGAGTAAAGGAGGAACAGGGGAAGGCGGAGGAGGGGAAATGAGGGGGCGACAACGATGTATAAAGATTCGGATTCATAAAAGTGGCCCACGCTTGGACAAGACGAACAGCAGCAGCAGGGACTGGAGTGGAAGGAGCGGGAGGACGAGGAGGACCAGGAGGAGGAGGAGGAGGAGGACGAGGAGGAGGAGGAAGGATGAGGGCGAGCAGAAGGGCCAGAGGCCTCTTGGATGCCGGTCAGAGTCTCTTCGGATTTTGCTCGAGAGTTTCTTGGAGTCTTTTTGGGGCGTCTTGGGGCATCTTCGCAATTCTGGGGCCTCTTGGAGCGTTTTGGATGCTTCTGGGGGGGCATCTTGGGGCCTTTCAGGGGTCTTTCGTGCGACTCTTGGGGGCATCATGGGCGCTTCTTGGGGGCCTCTTGGGGCCTCCTGGGCACGTCTTGGGGGCCTCTCGGGGCACCCTTGGGAACCTCGGAGGCCATCTGGGAGCAATCTTGGAGGAGATCGATCAAAGGGTTGGGTGGGGGGCTCCTAAAACAGGGTCCCCTGCCCAGGAGGCCAACATGTGGCCAACACCGTAGTACAATTAATGATTTGGAATTTCTCGCCGAGGCCTCTTGGGGCGTCTTGGGTGCCTCTGGGGGGTTCTTGGCGTTGTCTTGGGGGCCTCTTGTGAGCCTCTTGGGGGCATCTTGAGGCCTCTTGGGACCTCCTGGGCTCTTGGGGCACCCTTGGGAGCCTTGGAGGCCATCTTGGGGTCATCTTGGAGGAGATCGATCAAGAGGGGGGGCGCCTCAATTAGAGTCCCCCGTTCAGAAGGCCAATATGTGGCCAAAACCGTAGTATCATCTATGATTTTGGCTTCCTCGCCAAGGCCATCTTGGACGCTCCAACGTCTCGCGAAACTCCTCCAAACGGAGGGGGGAGATGGAGGGGTCAAGAGACCCTCCTGGTCCGGACCCCTTGCCCCGGACTTGTTTCTTATCCCGGGTAGTGGTTTGACGGCCCCGGGGCTCGGCATCGGCTAGTAGATGACAATATCTATCCGCCTTTATTTTGTCGACGAGAGGAAGGATGTCAGGGTCTTCTCCCCGGGCCTCTCCCTGGGTGCGTTCTGACCAGAATTTGGAAGCGAGCCTTCGAGGAGGCCCCAAAAGGCGAACACGTGGAAAGGGTATTACCTTTTCCTCCCCTCCCTCCCTCCCTCTTCCTCCCATCCCGCCCCGCCCCGCCGACAGAACGCCCGCGACAGGCCCCCGACGGGTCGCAGGTCGTGGAGTGGCGCAGGGGCGTGCTGCGCGAGGCCGCCAGCTGGGCGCGCCTCCCCCCCCGTCCTATGTCCTCCTCCGTCCCTTTTCCTTTCAGGAACTCCTCCCCGTCGCACCCCGAGACGCGTCCGCGAGGAGGGCCGGGCGTTTCGCCTGGGGCTTCCTCACCATGTAGGGTCTTTACAGCTGACTACTTGCAAGAGCTTCACGGACGGAGGGCGGGTGGTTCTCACAACGGGGCTCTTGCCTCAGAGTCGCCCACATTAGTTTTCACAATTTGCGAGGGTCTCACGGATGATGGCGGGTGGTTTTCAAAACGAAGTTCTCGTCTTAGCGCCGCGTGCATTCGTTTTCAAAGCTTGCAAGAGATTTACAGATGGAGGGCGGATGGTGTTCAAAAAGGGTTTCTCGCTTAAGCGCCGCTCACATTCGTTGTCAAAGCTTGCAAGAGTTCTTGGATGTAGGGGAGGTGGTTTTCAAAAAGGGGCTCTCGCTTTAATGCCCCCCGCATTTGGTTCGCAAGGGCTTCGTGGATGCAGGGCGGGGGAGGGTTCAAAATGTGGTTCCCGTCTTAGCGCCCTGTTCAAAATTCGGTTCTCGCGTTAGCTCCGCGCGCATTCGTCGTCAGCGCTTGCACCAGTTTCAAGGGTATGGTTGACGTCCCAGATGCGTTTTTTTTTATTGGCACGGTGTAGGACTGTCAGGGCGCAGCAGTTACGTAAATCCGCTAACGCACAGTTTCCAGGAATGGTGTTCTGCCACGGTTCAGGATTCGGGCACCCCCACCCTTATCGGCTCTTGGTCTCTGGGAGGAGCACTGGCACCGTTCATCTCGCTGGAGAGGCTGCCCGTGCCGTCAGAATGAACGAGGGCCACAGGGCCCGCATGCCTCGCAGTTCCCCAAACAGTGCTTGCACTTAAGGTTCTTACTTCTGGCACTTCGCGCTTGGATGGGTGTGTCGGCGTGTTGGCTGGTGCCCAGTTGGTGCCGCCTCGTTGCCGCCTCGTGCGCTGGGTGGGCGCGTGGGGGTGCCAGGTGATGCTCGGCTGGTGCCGCCTCTTCGCCACATCTCTCGCCACATAGTTTGTACCACGCAGCCGACACGTCCACAGTGCAGCCAGTTACTGTGTGGGGTCCACGTTGGCAAACATGATAGAGAAGCCTACCTTGATTCGCATGCGTATGTTGCTGAGCACGCTTCAGGCTCTGCAGACGGAATGAGCTCAGCCTCACCAGGAGCCCAACAGGGCCAGTGTCAGGCACCCTGGACCGAGGCCGCCTGCTCCGAAGGCTTGCCTGCTTTTGTCCACTCAGCATCGCCTCTCGGAAAAAAGGCAACTCGCGCGTGCAACACTACAATGAGTCGACCTCCCAGGCACATCGCCAGTGCTGTATGGAGTCATCCTGCTTTAATGTGCGTCGTGTCGATGGTAAAAAGGTTGGGCTTCCTCCTGGGCTTCAGGTGCAAATCTGGTGGGGGGTGGGCTCATGCGAGTCATAACCTACAGTCTCATGCTGGGTTGGGGGGTTGGTTTTGCTGTCCTTGCGGAGGTTTTGCAGCCTAGCAGCTGGCTAAACTTGGGAACAAGTGTCTGTGTCAGCCAAGTGTAGTCGTGCAGATTATCTCCTTAGAATATCGCGAGGTGTCTGGCCTAAAGCTTACAGCAAAGCTGAGAAGGCCAGACAGCAGAGGTTTCAAGTTTGCATTGTAACAGGCACAGTCGCACTACCCGTAGTTTCGTCACTCCTCCTCCTCCTCCTCGTGCTCCTCCTTTCTCTTCGATCTCATTATGTTATCTCTCCTCCTCATCATCCTCCTCGCGCTCCCCCCACAGGAATATGGAGGAGGAAAGAAGGCTGGAGGGCCCATCGGATTCCGAGATTTTCGGACACGTTTCGCTCTCTTTGGGCCTCGCCGCCACGGCTGGATCGAATTGATATCCTTGTCGGGAACCGCACCTGGATGGGTCCGGGGTCGTCGTGGGTGGTCCGACCCTGCCTTCTACCTCGCCGTCCTGCCTGGGGGCCCGCTGAGAGGCTGCGAATGCGAAAATGTGGACACTTTCGAGGGCGGCTGGGGGGGTCAAGCGGAGCGACGCTTTACGCAGCATAAGCTACACCTTGCCATCCCTAGGGGGCTGCGAACGCGAATATGCTGCCACTTTCGAGGGCTGCTGGGGGGTCCAGCGGAGGGACGCCTCACGCAGATCTAGATTAGACCTCGCCATCCCCAGGGGCTGCGAACAGCGAAATCGTTGCCACTCGAGAGCTGCTGCTGGGCCACTCTGTGAGACGTCTTACGCATACCTAAACTAAGCCTCGCCCTGGGGGCATCGAAGTGCGACACTCGCCACCTTCAAGGGCTGCTGGGGGATCCAGCGGAGTGACGCCTCACGCAGACCTAAACTAAACCTTGCCATCTCATGGGGCGCCGCGAACTGCAAAGGTGTCGCAGATTTTGAGGAGTGCTGGGGGGTCAGCGGAGCAACGCCTTACCCAGACCTAAACTAAACCTCGACATTTTGGGGCGACTGCGAATTGCAAAACAGTCGACACGTGCGAGGCCTGCTGGGGGGTCCAGCGGAATGACGCCTCACGCAGATCTACGCTAGACCTCGCCATCCCTGTGGGGCTGCGAACAGCGAAATGGTCGCCACGTTTGATGGCTGTTGGGGGGCAGCAGAGTGACGCCTTACGCAAACCTAGAGTCGACCTCGCCATCCATGAGCGGCTGCGAACTGCGAATCTCTGATATCGGGCATATCCTTTGGCAGTTGGGTTTAGATCGGGGATGTGCCGTAAAAGAACATATTGGTTGCATGGGATCGTGAGGGTTGAAGAATCTGAAGACTTGAGAAGGCGATGGTAACAGCAGCCGGTATGCACCGCATCGTATTTTCCCCAACCCTCCCATGTTGGGCTCTCGTTTTGGCTAGAGCACTGCGGTATCCACTCCTTCTCCTTCTCCTCCCTCCTCCTCCTGCCTCCTCCTGCACTGCTCCACGGGTGGCTGCGAACTGCGCAATTGTCGCCGCTTTCGTGGGCTCCTGGGAGGTCCAATGGAGTAGCGGAGTACACGCATTCAGCCGAGATTTCGAAGCTCCCTGAGTGGCTGCAGACTGACAACTGTCGCCACTTTCGTGGGCTCCTGGGAGGCACGGTGGAGTAGGTAAGCACGCACACACAGCCGAGACCTCGTAGCTCCCTGAGGGACTGCGCCTTGCGCAACTGTCGCCACGTTCGTGGGCTCCTGGGAGGCACGGCGGAGTAGGGGAGTACGCGCACCCAGCCGGGACCTCACAGCACCCTGTGTGATTGCGAATTGCGCAACCGTCGCCACTTCCGTTGGCTCCTGGTGGACACGGTGGAGTAGGGGAGTACGCGCACCCAGCCGGGACCTCGCAGCTCCCTGGGGAACTGCGAACTGCGCAACCGCCACGTTCGTGGGCTCCTGGGAAACACGGCGGAGACTAGGGCTTACACCTTAGGGCGTAGAGTTTAGGGTTTGGGGCTAATCCTTAGATCTTAGGGGCTTAGTGCTCAGGTTTTTAAGCTCGGGACTCGGGTCTCAGGGCGTATGGCTTACGGCTTCGGGCTGAAAGTTTCGAGCCTAGAGTTTGGGGCTTAGAGCTTAGGGCTTAGGGTTTAGAGCTTCGGTGTCAAGTGTTAGGGTTAGGGTTTTATGGGTTAGGGTTGGGGTGTTAGGCTTAGGGTGTTTGACTTGGTGTGCCACGATTCGAGTGCTAGGGTCAGGGTGTCAGGGCCAGGGTGTCACAGCCAGACCGAGGTAAATTATCGAGGTCGGCTAGGAGATGGTACCCAATTTTATTCGTGTTGATTGGATGCGTGTGTGCATTCTGGGGAGGGTGCCCTTGAATGTTCTGTTTGTTTTGGCCGACGGAGGGTCTCTCATGTTCTTGAGGGGTAATCTTCTGGCCTAGGTCCGACTGTAGGGTTAGGGTGTTAGGGCTCGGATTAGAGTATTAGGGTATTGGTGTTAGGGTCAGGGTGTTACGCTTAGGGTGGTAGGGTTTAGGTTAGGGCGGTAGGGTTCGGAGTAGGGTGTCAGGCCTAGGTACGGGTAGGGTGTTAGGTTTCAGATGTTAGGGTTCGGGTGGTAGGGTTCCGGCTATGGTTTTAGGGTTTGGGCTTTCGGCTCAGGGCGGTAGGGTTCGGGTTGGGATGTCAGGGTTAGGATGTTAGGATGCAGGTGATAGGGTGTTAGGGTGAGGTTGTTCGGGTGTGGGTGTGAGGCTTAGGGTGTGAGAGTTTGGGTGTTAGGGTTAGGGTGTGTCAGGGCGGTAGGTTTAAGGGGGAAGCATTCTGGAGCTAGGGGGGCGGCGTGGCCAAAGGGGGGGGAAGGGGGGGGGTCCAGTTTTCGAGTCCACAGAAGGGAGGGGGCGGGGGTTCAACCGCCCCCCCCATTTGAAAGGGGGGTGGTCCGGGACGACGGATCGGGGAGAGGGGGGGAGGTGGGGGTGAGGGTCCAGACCTCCCTCTCCCTTTGGGGCATCCAGCGGCGCACCCTTCTAAACCCGTCCCAGCCCCCCAGCACCAACGTCTCAAGCTTTTCCCAGCCTCCCGTCGCACGAAGCAGAGCGCCTCCCGTCCCACCGAAGCATAGCGGACGCTCCACCAGCTTGCAAGGCATACAGCGTGTCGCAGGGGCCGTCGCCGCGGGACGCCGAGGAACAGCTCCTCAGCCAAGGCGAGGGCTTCGCAAAGAGCCCAGAGCTTCCCCGCCCGCGCCCCCGACGGCGTCACCCGCGGGCATCGAACCTCTGGCAGGCGGCGTGCTCGGACTCACGACCTTGACGACGACGACGACGACGCCCACGACCTCGACGACGACCACGACGACGGCGATGACGACGACGGCGACTGCCACGACCTCGACGACGACCAGGACGACGACGACCACGACGACGACGATGACCAGGCCGACGACGACGACGACGGCCGCTCGTGTGGTCCGCTCCCAGAAAGGCTCACCGCCGAGTCGCGACACCCATTCGGCAAGCCTGGCTCACCCCTGGCGTGGTCGATGGCAGGGGTGCGATTTGGGGCTGCGGCTAGCACCTGGGTCAAGAGCGACTCTGGCTTTGGATGGGTATGCCCCTGCATTATCCGTGTTCGGGCTCCCCACCCTGAAATGATCTTCGTCTGGTTCTCTCCATGGGGCTCTGGGCCCTCGTCGAAGGGGTTCGTGCTCTTGACCCGAGTCCTCGTGGCCACTCTTCGACCGTGCGATGACCCTCGGCGCCTCCGCCCTGCGACCGCCGAGGCTGGCATGGCCGCCACCGCGCCGCTGAGCGCTCAGGCCCCGGGCACGACGCGGCGAGCTCTCGGATCGCTGCTGGCGGCGGCGGCGTCGGCGGCGGCCACGGCGGCGTCGGGAGGGCCACTTCCTCCGGAGGAGCCCTCGACCTCCGCCTTCCGCGCCTTCTGCGCGGCAGCTGCCGCGCAGCGGCCAGCAGAGCCGCCGCGGCCGCAGCAGCGGCCGCCGTCGAGGCAGCAGCGGCGGTCTGAGCGGCAGCCGCGGCGCACCCCGGCGGCGGCAACGCGGCAGGCTCGGAAGGTGGAGGTCGAGGGGAGGAGTGTCTCCAGGAAGGGAAGGGGGTCCTGAGGGAAACGGGTCCTGATGCGTGAAAGATCGTGTTCTACCGCTGCTGGCGGAAAACTGGGGGGGGGTCACTACCGGTTCGAACCCCTCCCCCCCCTTCCCCCCCCCTCCGGAAAACCGGGGGGGGTCACTACCGGTTCGAACCCCTCCCCCCCCCCCCAGCTCATCATGAAAAGGGGGGGGGGTCACTACCGGTTCGAACCCCCTCCCCCCCCCCCCTCGAAAACCGAGTGGGGGTGCGGACAGTGGTGGGGACGGTGTTGGTGGGGACAGTGGTGAGGGGACAGCGGGACAGTGGTGGGGACAGTGGGACAGTGGGACAGTGGTGGGGACGGTAGTGGTGGGGACAGTGGTGGGGACAATGATGGGAACAGGGGGGACAGTGGACAGTGGTGGGGACGGTGGTGGTGGGGACAGTGGTGTGGGGACAGTGGGAATGAGGTGGAAACAGTGGGACAGTGGAGGGTACAATGGTGGTGGGGACAGTGGTGAAGGCGGTGGCGAGGACGCCCGTGGGACAATGGGACAGAGGTACAGTGGGGACAGTGGTGGGGACAGTGGTGACTGGTAGGAACAGTGGGACAGCTCAGTGGGACAGCGGAGGAGTCAGTGCGACAGTGGGGACAGTGGGGATAGGCAGTGGTTGGGTCCGTGGAGACAGTGGGGAGAGTGGAACCGTGGTGGGAACAGTGGTGGGAACAGTGGGGACAGTGCGACAGTGGTGGGGGCAGTGGTGGGGACAGTAGGGAAGGTGGTGGAACCAGTGGGGACAGCGGTGGTGAGGACAGTGGTGCTGGGAACAACAGTGGGGGATGTGATGCGGACGGTGGTAGGGACCGGGAGTCGTTTGCTGGCGGTGCGTGTGGGGGGGGGGGGTCGAACCGGTAGTGACCCCCCGGTTTTCGAGGGGGGGGGGGGTCGAACCGGTAGTGACCCCCCCCGGTTTTCCGGAGGAGGGGGGGGAGTGACCAGGGGTTCGAACCGGTAGTGACCCCCCCCCGGTTTTCCAGATCCGGAGAAAGGGGGGGGGGGGGGGGAAAGGTTCGAACCGGTAGTGACCCCCCCGGTTTTTGAGGGGGAGGGGGGGGGAGGGGTCTCCTAGCCTACAGACCACCAGAAAAATAGAAATTAGACTCGCCGTTGTGGAATGTTTCACATGGTTTGCGCGTTTCTTAAAAAATAGACTCGGTATCGTTTTCGTGGTTATTTTTTTATAGAAATTCAGCTCCGGCCCCAACGTGGCTTGAATTATCATGTCTATGTCGTGTCTATCAGTGTCTATATGCATTGGTGTCTATTCGTGTCTAACGTGTCTAATTTGAACGTGTCTATTCGTGTCTATTTTCCATGATTTCGACGTGTTCGCGTCTATTATTTCCGTGCCTATTGTTCAAAGTGCGTGTCTATTTTTCCAAAGAGTACCGTTTGTTCAACAAGATGTGATGGCGCCCAATTTTCGAATTTCCGAAGACGGTCCAAGAGGGCCCCGAGTCGCCGAACGATCGGTCCAAGACGCCCAAGATGGCATCCAGACGGCCCAATGCGGCCTCCAAGACGCCCCAAGGCCTGCGGCAGCACTTCAAATCCAGTTATTTCACGTAAGTTTTGAAGGATTTGGGCGTTCTCGCTTCTTCGGCTTACGCTCCAAGACGGCCCATGAGGCCCCAAAGATCGCCCCAAGACGGCCCAAGAAGCCTTCAAGAGGGCCCCAAAACAGCCCAAGAGGGCCCCAAGACGGCTCCAAGAGGCGGCCCAAACAGGGCTTCCAGGAACCCCCAAGCGGCTTCCAAGAGGCCCCCTTCTCCTGCCTCTCATCCACGCCAGGACGGCGTCCTGTGCATTTCCCGCCCCCCCTTCTCCCTTTCGCGCGCCCCCCTTTCTCGCACGACATGTTTTAACCGATTTCTGTCAGAGGTCGTCGAAATGCCCAGACTCTCACTGCGCACTGTTCCAAACCTTGCTCGCGGCGGCGTACGCCTCCTTGGCAAGTTCGCTCGGGTCGAGGCCCTGCGCCTTTGTGAACGTCTTGGCGCGACCGTGCCACCGGCTGGCAAACGTATTGCGGTCCACTTTCGCGTCGGCGGCCGTCATATGGCATCTCTTCGGAACGCTCGTGGGGGCATATGGGGGGCAGTTTTTCGGGCCTCTTGGGAACGGGGCCTCTTGGGGCGTCTTGGGGGCCTTTTGGGGGCGCGTTGGAGCCTCTTGGGGGCCTCTCGGGGGCGAGGGCTCGAAATGTCCGTTCGGGTCCACCGTTTGGGCCACCTCTCAATCCTGAGCCCTCCTATTCCTCACCGTTCCTCCGCTCCCCTCCACGCCTTCCGCACCTCCTCCACAATCCTCCCACCACCACCCTCCTGGCTCCTCACATCCTTCCCCACGTATTCGCACTCCTCCCAATTCATCTGCGTTCCTCCGAGTCCTCGCTCATCCTCACTATCTCCGCTCTTCCGCGATCCCCCGCGCTCCGCCTCATTTTTCCGCTTTCTTCCCCGCTCGCTCTACCACCCCATGGTTCATCAACACCCCAGTGCACGCCGCGCGCCCCCTCCCATTCCTGTGCACGGCTCCTCCTCCTCATCCACACTCCCCTCATCTTCCGCGTTTTTTCCCCCAACGATTCCGCAGTCTCCGCGCTCCCCCTAGATCTCTCGTGTGATTCCAAAGCGTTTCAATGTGTGATTCTCCTCAGCTCCTCCCAATTCGCCCGCTTATCATGTTCATTGTTTCTGCACTCCTTTCAACTCCGCTGAATTCCAATCCCATCCTCCACGTTATTCCACATTCTCCCGTCCCGACTCCCCCCCCGTATGCCGTGTTTATTTTTGCCACACCGTGTCTATTTGTTTCGGGCTCCTTTTGCGCGTATATTCGTCGCGTGACCATTCGTTTCTAATCATGTCTATTCGTGTCTATGTATGAGCCGTGTCTATTATCGTGTATAGTTATGATGTTCGTGTCTATTTTTGATTCACTTTCGTGTCTATTTTCAATGAATTCGTGTCTCTTTCAGAGAAGTGTCTATTCGTGCCTATTTTCTTATACAAAACCATATGTTTTACATTGCGCGCAGCGCGAATTTATAGACACGACTAGAAATAGAAACTGTGCAACAGTATCACGGGAAACGAAAGCGAAAATAGACACCCCGTCTTGTAGGCTAGGGTTAGGGGAGGGGGGGGTTTTGCCGGGGGAGGGGGGGGGGTCCAGCAGGGGGGGGGGGGATTTTCGGAGGGGGGGGGGGCGACCCCCAGGCTCCGGAGGAAAAGGTTGGCAATTTTCCACAGTAAAGCGGCGGTGGATCACGCTCTTTCTGATGTGTGTTTCATTTGCTTGGGGTTTCCGGAGGCCCTCCAGAGGCCCGGGGATTGTCAAGAGACCACTCGGGACGAGAAGCTGGTCCCGGGGAGAAGATCCAGGGTTCAGGTCCCGTTTCCCTCACTCAGCTTGCATGCCGATATTGGTGTCCACGGTTCGGCCGGGTCGGCTGCTTCGCAGTTGGTTGCGTTTGGTCGCTCGGTTCGGTCGGCTGTTGTGTCGTTGCCGCGTCGCCGCGCCCTTCTGGTCTGCCTGCGGCTTGGCCTGGCGGTTCCGGACGGTCTCGCTTCCGTCAGCTCGGCTCGGCCGCCGGTGCTCGGTGGTGCTGTCGGCGTGGGTTGCCTTACTAAAGTCGGCTGCACGCAAGAGCTCAGGAGGGAAAAAACACAGACACAATTAATCATCGATTCCCCAGAAATTATGGGAGAATATGGGACGTGGGGGGGAAGACAAATACCCAGAAAATGTTAGGAAATTCTGGGAATCCAGTTATTTGTGTGTATTCCTTGGTGTGTCCCTGGGCCCCTTCAAGAGTGACCTCCCGCTGGGCTGGAGTGGCCTCCGGTGCGGGCGCACTGGGGCCCCCGGGTGGCTGAACGCGATGCGATGGCAGCGGCGTGCGCGCTCGGGCCGGGCCTCCCCGCGCCCCATCGGGAGCCGATCGCGCCCGAGGGCCGGCCAGGCCTCCCCGGGGCCACTTCTGCGTGCAGCCGATGGAGTACAGTCAAAAGCCCTAATAAGCGCCTGGCGCGACTCTGCTCAGGGTACCCTTGCGTCCTTGCTCTTCCTTGCTCTTGCGTCCTCGGGGTTTTCGTCGTCCGCCGCCCCAAAAATCCCAACTTCGGCTTCCAAGGGTCTTGCGTCCTTACCGCGCGTCCTTTTCAAGGGTTTGACTGTAGGCCTGGCACGAGCCGCCCGATGCGGCGGCCGTTCGAGAATCGGCGGAGCACGGGCGCGCGCCCGCAGCCTCGGGCGCCGAAGGCCGGCGTGAAGCGGAAGGGCGGCGGGGAGGGAGGAGGGGAGCGGGACGCAGAGCGACGGCTCCAAGGGGGGGGGGCGGGGCGCTCGGGTCGGCACCGCAGCGACAGCCCCGCGCCCGCACCTCGCCCGCGTGGCGCTCTCCTGCCCGCGCCCCTCCTCGGGCGCCCGCCTCCTCTGCCACGCGCGGCGAGGGCGCGCGAGGGGAGGCGACGGGCCTGCGCGGTGCGTGCACCGCGTGCGCTGGGTCGCGCAGCGGCAGCCGTGGCAGAACAATTTGGCCACGCGGGCACGCGGAGCACGGCGAAGTTTGACGCTTGCGGGCCCACTCCCGCCACGTAATCGCCTGAGAGGAGGTCAGGGGAGGATGTGCGCGGGGGCCGAGGCGAGGGCGCGATTGGGAGAGGTGCCGCCATCCATCCGATCTTACCTGGAAAGGATTGAGCTCCAGGATCGCGACGTGCAAAGAAGTCCCAGACGGAGCTTCTTTTTTGAAGGGGAGGTGCAGGTAGCAGGATCGATTCAGAAGAAAAGTGGGGGGGATGGGGAACGGAGGGGTTACGCAATCTACTGCGCTCAGCTAGTTTCGGCCCCGCCGCCAGGCGCTTCCCTTGATAGACTGGCACCTCCGGCGCCTGGAGCCGACGGGCAAATTGGCTGCATGCAGCTGATTCGTGAACCCCCCTACATCCCAAACCCAGGAGGTGGAGGCGGAGCAGGATCATTAGGAGGAGGCAATGGGAGACGAAGGACCAGGAGGAGGAGGAGGAGGAGGAAGAGGGGAGGAGGAGAAGGCAAGGAGAGAGGAAGGAGGAAGGCCTGTGGCTTCGTGTCCGCGTGCCCCCACCTTCCCCTCCTACCCCTCCCCCGGCGTGGCCGCGAGGCCCTGGCGCCGATCTCTGGGTGCCGAACTCCTTGGGGGCCCTCGCGCGCATCCCCTCATATTGTATCTTCGTTGGGTAAAGGATTCGACGGACCTTGTCTGCATGTCTGGCTTCTGGGTCCCTCGCTGGGCCCTGGGACTATTAATGAACGACTCAGCATCAGAAGTCTGTCCCAGGGAGGGGTCGAGACACCCGTGGGTCTGCGCTGTGAGGCAATCACGACGTTGGATATCTGCCTCGGCAGGCGGTGGATTTAGGTAGATCATCCATGGTCCGGGGTCCCCCCTCCATGGGTATGGCGCCCCGCCCCCTGATGGGTCCACCCCACTTGTGGCTTGGTGGGGGTAGACGTGTGTGCTCGCACGCATGTGCGTGCCTGAGTGCGGTGCCCCCCCTCCTTCGCGGTGTGGCGCAACCTGTTTCGGGGAGCGGGGGACCTGCAACCCTGCAGCGCAGGGGGCCTTGGCCTCCAGGAGTGGTCCAGAGGTGCTCGTCGTCCTGGTCCCCGATGACAGCGAAGACCACCACCACCTCCGGAGTCGTCGTCGTCGTCCTCGGCGTCGTCGTCGTGGTTGTCGTCGCCGCCGCCGCCGCCGTCGCCGTTGTCGTCGTCGTCGTCTTGGTCGTCATCTTGGTCGTCGTCGTCGTCGTCGTCGTCGTCTTGGTCGTCGTCGTCGGCGTCATCGTCGTCGTCGTCGTCGTCGGTGTCGTCGTCTTCGTCTTGGTCATCGTCGCCGCCGCCGCCGTTCTCGTCGTCGTCGTCGCCGCGGTCGCCGTCTCCGTCGTCGTCGTCGTCGTCGCCGTCGCCGTCGCCGTCGTCGTCGTCGTCTGGTGTGGAGGGGGGCGTGGGCACCCGACCCCCCCAGAGAGTTAACACACTCGGGCCCTTGGGGGCGTCGAGCAGATGTCCGGCTCCCCCGCCCGCCGAGGCCCCCGACGACTGATCCCCCGGGCGGTGCCCAGCGGACAAGCCCCGCGCCTCGCACCATTCAGGAGGAGAAAAAACACACGGGCACAGTTCATCGTCGACTCCCAGAGAATATGGGGAGGTATGGGCAGTGGGGGGAAGACAGAAACCCAGAACATATGGGAACATATGATATGGGGAACCTTTTGATTTGTGTGCATTTATTTTTGTGTTCCTGTGCCCCTTCAACCATGGACCCCCTTCGATGGCAGTCGAAGAGATCAAGCGATCACAAGCCTACGATTTTCGGAGGGGTTCGGAAGGATCTCTTGGGCCGGTGCTGGACGTCCCTCCCTGGAGCCAACGATCACGACGATCGCTGCCGTCGTTGTTACGCATCGTTGCTGTCGTTGTGACCGTTGTTGTTGCTATCGCTTCAGTTTGAAAAACAAGTTGTCGTACCATCTAGGTTGCCGCGTATTCTGCGGGTGCTCGCCACACAGTCGTATCCTGTATCTTTCCAGCCCTTTCCCCCCAAGCGAAGATTGTTTCTCATCGCTGCCATCGTCGTGATGCTCCCCGCCCTCGGTTGCTACCTCTGTGAGCTGGGCATGCCGCCGAGGCCGTGGCCCAGGCGCCCGTGCGGCCTCGCTCGGGCTCGAAGCCGGAGCCGCCGGAGGCGGAGGACGCGACCGTGACTTGGCAGGCGGGAGCCGCCACACCTCGGCCACGCGCACAAGGGGGGCCTGGCATCGTTCGGACGTGTGTACTTTTACCTCGGCGAGGACCTTTGAGGAGCATCCTTGATCATTTGGCGAAAGAGCCACGCACGACACCGAGAAACGCACAGGGAATGGACGCCCGAGCGATGGCCAGGGGGGGTGTATGGGGGAGGGGGGAGGGCCTCTTAGAAGGAGGCTGCTTCTTAGAAGGCGCGGGCCTTGCCTTTCTTGGAAGGCGCGGGCCCTGCCCATCACGCAGGAGGCGCCTTCTAAGAAGCGGCCTCCTTCTAAGAGGCAGCCCCCCCTCCCGCGTATACCCCCTTGAGCGTGCCGCCAACCATCGGCGCGACCGGCGCCCGAGGACAATCGCTCTGCAGACGTCCGTCGGGGGGCCCCGAAACAGGTTCGAAGTTCGGGGTTCGAATTTCGAGGTTCGAAGCTTCCGGTTTTCGGGCGTTTTCGTATCACCGAGCGCGTTCCACTATTCGCAAAGTGCCTACTCGCAAACGTCCGCAAAAGAGCATGTCTTCCTCCATGTCATAGATCGTGCATGTCCCGCGGCGGATCCAGGCCATTTGCGAGTAGTAAATTTGCGAGTAGTGGAACGTGCTTGTAGGTTTTCTGAACCCTTCTGGCCGTGGGGTGCCTTCCAGCAGCTCCGCTCCGCCGAGGGTGTTCCCGGGGGTGCTTCCTGGATCGTCCGAACGGCCCCCCGCCGCCCGCCCATCGTGTGTTCTCAAGGTGTGGGGTCCAGGTCCCAGATTCCATGGTGTTCGGAAGCCCCACAGAGTCGGAGGTCGGGGTCACCCTGTCCTGGGGTCCGCGGATTGAAACAGCCACACTCGAAAAAATGAGCACGCCATAAACATCCGCTGTTGCCGGTGGAGGAGGAGGAGAAGGAGGAGGAGGAGGAGGAGGACGAGAAATAGGAGGAGGGGGATGAGGGGGAGCAGGAGAAGAAGGAGGGGGAGGTATGTTGCCGGTCCGTGCGGATTTCTTTGATCCGCGCTGGGCCCGCCCGGCGCTCTGAGCGCCAGGGAGGGGGATTCAGCGCAGATCCCAGAAATCTGCGCGGACCGGCACAGGTTCATGCTTATGGCGTGTTTTCCTGTTCTACACATGCTTGGGCCCTCGGGGCCGCGGTCCTTTGGCTCTATGTGTCTGGCGGCGGGAATGCGCTGGCCGCGACGGTTTTAGTGATGGCGGCGGCGGCTGGAGGGCTCTTGGCGGTCTTGGCTTCGCGGCAAGCGCATGAGCGCGACGCATCTCGAACGGCGGGGGCTCTGGGCTCTGCACCTGCACCGTTCCTGGCCAGGCCAGCACCGGGGCCTGGGATGGGTGTATACATGATTAACCATGTATTTTTACACGGCCGGGGACCCCCCCCACCGAGCGAATTTCGACCACCCCGAGCGCCCGATACAGCTCCAGAGCCCCAGAGAGCCCCACGACGGCCCAAGATGGCCTCAAGACGCCCCACGAGAGCCCCGAGACGGCCCAAGACGGCCCCAAGAGGCTCCAAAGAAAACCCCAAGACAGCCCCAAGAAACCCCCAGCAGAGCCCCACGACGGCCGGAGCACCCCGAGACAGCCCACAAGGGCCCCAAAACGATCCAAAAGGGCCCCGCGACGGTCCAGAAGGGCCCCGCGACGGTCCAGAAGGGCCTCTAAGAAAACCCGGAAGCGCCCAAAGACAGGGACTCGCCTCCCACTCCGTGCGTGCTTCCCCCTCCTGTGTTCACAACTGCTCGCACCGCCTGCACCCCGGGCCCCGCCCTCTCCGGCCGCCTGAGGCACCGCCCACCTGTGCCCTGTCTCCCCAAATTAGAGCTGTGCGTAGCCCGCCTAAATTTTATCGGAAGAGGTTCGCTCTCGCCCCGAAGACAAAAAAAAAATTGTGTTCACGACCGCTCCAGAAGCTGGGACCCCAAGGGGTCGGCGGATTCAGACCTATTCGCTGGGTCCCTACACGTGCGATAGGTTCAACTCTTCACACGACACGGGGCTGTGTCTGAATTTCCTGTCACACTCATAGCGTTGCATCCACATCTCTCACAAACCCACGTGCGCATGATGTTTGATCTGGTTATCCCACAAGTGGTGTTGTCGGAATACTCCATCAGAAGATGATATGTCGACCTGCACTTGCAATTGGCCATGCTTGCGTGGTTGCCCTCGGACAATTCGACTTCTCGCACCTTACATCGCATACGTTGGAAGGCGAGGTTCAGGACTGCGCCCAGGGAAGCGCTGAAGGGTCGAACAAAGCTTCCTGTAAAATTAACAGGCACTCGAAGACCACCAGAAGCCCCCAAATGCTTTCGAAATTCCCGCAAAGCCCTCCAAGGAGGAGGCCGTGCAATACAATCTGAAAACGGTAACAAGGACGCGTTCGCAAACGTTGAGTCAGCATGAAGAGGAAACACGAGGGACAGGCGATCGATATCATGGATGTGCAGCAACGGTGGGGCGGACGGCAACAAGGAACCTTCGTCCTTTGGTGCCGTCTTTCTCTCTCTCTCTCTCTCCCTCGTCCTCTCTCTCTCTCTCTTGTTCTCTCTCTCTCTCTATCTCTTTTTCTCTCGTTCTCTCGTTCTCTCTCTCTCTCTCTATATATATCTTTTGTTTTCCCTTTCTATTTATCTTTCTATTTCTCTTGCTTTTGTTGTTGTTCTCTATCTCTCTCTTTCTCTCGCTCTCGCTCTCTCTCTCTCTCTGTCTCTCTCTCTCTCTCTCTCTCTCTCCCGCGCTCCGCCTGCCGCCCGTGCGCCGATCCTGAAGGGACGAGGTGCACGGCGCGAAGCGCAAACGCAGTCTTTTGTGCACATCTAGGGTATGTGAATATACATATATATATATATATGTGCATGTGTATATGTTTGAACACGTGTGTCTTGTAAATATACCAATGCGCCTTCCTCGCCTAGCCAAGAGGGGTCGCGCGCGAGTCCTGGGCCCAGGATGGGTCTGGCCAGGATCGGAACAGGGGTGTTCTTGGCGCCCTCCGATCGGGGCCCTGGCGAAACGGCTCCTGGAGGTTCGTCCCAGTTGTCGAGTTCTGCGGCCTCCCTCGGTCCCCAGAACCGTCCGGGACGATTCGGAGTGAAGTGCTGGCTTTCACAGAGAACCAGTGAAACAGCGTAGGGCCTGTCGTTACACACGAGGCCTTGTATCCAGCTTCGGATGTGTGAATTGCACGTATTTTCCCCTGTTGTTTGCCGCGCAAGCTTACTGCAGGCCAGGTCTCATATCTATGAAGACACGCGATGCCGTGAGTTTGGGCATGCCTGCCCGTGCCTCGACTGCTCCTAAAACTCTTGCTGTGCAGCTGCAGTCTGTTCGGAGATGTAAGGAGCGATCGTGGTTTGGTGTTCCTGCAATTGCTTCCCTGGGCCCCTGCATAGCAGTGCACCCCTTATTAGAGAAACGGGCAGCGTGTCCTTATCAGAAAGCCCTTGACATGCTGGCCGCAACGCCAGCAGGGCGGCGGCCGAGAACCTCGACAGGAAGTTATCGCACGAACGGCGGTCTGTTCTGTGCGGCTTTTGTGACACGTTTCCTATGTTATTACAAGCGATTGGCTGTACACCCCACCTCTCCCTACCTCCGGCGTCGTGGTGCTGTTCACGACGCGGGCCCGCGGCGTTCCCAACCCCCTTCCCGTAACCAGTTTCTCGTTGCCAGCCGTCGCTGCTGGCCCCAAAAAACCCGACAACTGCCCGCAAGAGGCCGAAATCGTGAGAGGATGGAAAAACGACAGTATCGTTTTTTCCGCGACGTTGTTTCCACCTCCATCTCTGCCCCAGGACCCATGGCGGCGCGCGCAGTGCGCGAGAGGGGCGGGGGGGTTCTAAGAAGGCGGAGCCTTCTCAGAATGCAGAGGGGCGCTCAGCACCCCCTCGATGGGCTCCGATGGGCGCGATCCTCCGACCCCGTCCATTCGGACCCCATTTTGGAGGCCGCTAGGCAACGAGCCACAGAGGCCGAAACTGGGGAAACTGCCAGGATCGTAGCTGCCCCGGTACGCAACACGCGATACGTAGCGTATGGATACGGAGCTCAACACGCAAACTGGAAACGTAGGTTTGGCGTGAGATGTTCGCCAAAACGTGGGCCCATACGCTGAACCAGCACGCAACGTATTGGCACGGACGTTTGAGCACGGTACGTGTTGCGTTTCAGAACGGGCGTATCAAGGCAGCTATGGCCAGAATTGTTGAACAGATCATCGCGTCCGAGATTTGGGGTGCCCCCCGCGCCCCTCGCGCCACCCCCCCCCGTGAGCGCGCCGCCGGCTGCCTGCCGATGGTCGCGCGACGCGGTTGTGCATCCTGGCGCGGCCGATGTCGATTTCATTTCTACTTCGTGCCGCTGCGGCCCGATCGCTCGGCCTCGGGGGGGGGGGGCGGATCCCAGCCCCGGGGCTGTCAGACAACGGGAGACCAAGGAGGGGAGGGATAGGGATAGGGAGAGGAGGGGAGAGGAGGGGAGAGGAGTGATGATGATGATGATGATGATGATGATGATGATGATGATGATGATGATGATGATGATGATGATGATGATGATGATGATGGTGATGGTGATCTTGATGCTGGTGGTGATGCTGATGGTGGTTATGATGATGACGATGCTCCTGATGCCGATGCTGCTGATGATGATGACGATGACGATGGTGATGATGATGATGACGACGATGCTGATGACGGTGACGGTGATGATGATAACGAAGATGATGACGATGATGACAATGATAATGACGATGATGATGCTGACGATAATGATGTTGATGATGATGATGGTGGTGGTGATGCTTCTTACGATTATGATGATGGTGATGGAGATGATTGTGGATATGATGACACTGATGGTACTCGTGATGATGCTGATGCTGATGATTATGGCGATGATGGGTACGATGCTGATGATGATGGTGATGTTGTTGATGATGATGCTGCTGATGTTGATGATGATGATGATGATGATGATGATGATGATGATGATGATGATGATGATGATGATGGTGGTGGTGGTGGTGGTGATGAGGATTATAATGATGATGGTGGTGGTGAGAAGGAGCAGGAGGAGGAGAGGAACAGGAGCGGACGGAGGAGGAGGAGGAGGAGAAGAAGGAGGAGTAGGAGTAGGAGCAGAAAGAGGAGGAGGCGGAGGAGGGGGAGGCGGAGGAGGAGGAGGAGGAGGAGGAGCGGAAGGAGGAGGAGGGGGAGAGGAGGGAGGAGAGGAGAGAGGAGCAGAGGAGACAGAGGACAGAGGAGACAGAGGAGGAGGAGGAGGAGGAGGAGGAGGAGGAGGATGAGGAGGAGGAGGAGGAGGAGGGAGGAAGGGAGGGAGGGAGGGAGGGAGGGGGAGGAGGAGGAGGAGAGGAGGAAGGAGGAGAAGGAGCAGGAGGAGGAGGAGGAGGAGGAGGAGGAGGAGGAGGAGGAGGAGGAGGAGGAGGTCAGTCAGGTCTGACCACCCTCGAACAGGCGAGGACAGTGCTAACGACGGTCAGGTATCAAACAGCGAGGCCAAGCTGCACAGTCAGCTGATGCACCAAGGACTGCCCGAGGGCTACGCTCGAGGAGGAGCAGGAGGAGGAGCAGGAGGAGTAGCAGGATATCGAAGTGCAGTATGCTGCACAAGTGTCCTGCCCCCCTGATCCTGCCCCCTCGTGCGAGACGTTAGCCCCTGTCGTGCCTGTGCGCCCCGTGGTAAGTTTTGCTGGCGCCCTGGGTCCTCGATCAGGAGAACCTGGAGGTCCCAGGAGGCCTCCAGAGGTCTGCAGGATCCCGACAAGGGCTGAAAGCTTCCCGCCTTGAGCCATGGCTGTCGAGGGCAAAGAGGGCGTTTCACATTAGACTCAATCAAGGTTACCTGCATGGCATTCCGTCCCCACTCTCCCCACCCCCTCCCCCTTCCTCCGCAGCCTTTTCGAACCGCTGTGGCCGAAAAGGCGCGCAAGTGTGTCCGACTTCAGTTCAGATTTTCTTGCGGCCCTCGCCACGACCTCCCCCTGCATGCAAGTACACGTGCCATAGTCTTAATAACGAAAAACGGCCCCGAAACATGGAACTCGCGCGCGCCACCGGCCCCTGCCAGTACCCGTGCACTCCTTGCATTACGTCTTCCTCCCCGATCCCTCCCCGATTCTCGATCCTTCTCCTCCTCGATCCTCATCTTCCCTCGCTTCCACTCCTCTTCCCTTCCCTCCCGTTGTCCTCCTTCTTTCCGATCCTCCCCGACCCTCGACCCTAATCTGCTCGATCTGTCTCGATCATCCTTCTCCTGCTCCTCCTTGCCGATCGCCTTCGATCCTTATCCTCATCCATCACCGTCGATCCTTCTTGATCATCGATCCTTCTCCTCATCGATCTTCCTCGATCCTCCTCTTCTCCCTCCTCTCCTCCTCCTCCTCCTCCTCCTCCTCCTCTTCCTCCTCCTCCTCCTCATTCTCCACATCTTCTTCCTCCTGCTCCTCCCCCTCCTCCTCCTCCTCCTCCTCTTCCTCATCCTCCTCTTCCTCCTCCTCCTCCTCCTCCTCTTCCTCCTCCTCCTCCTCCTCCCCCAAAGACATCCGACTGATTTCCTCACAACGCGGACCCCCATAGGTTTGGACCCCTTACCCGCGACCGGCGTCTCATCCCGAGCCTTGGGCCCTGGGCCCAGCGAGGGCTATTGGAGCTGAAATTAACAAAGGGCCGCCGCCATGTTTTTCATGACGCAAGGGGGTTGTCAGGGTCAGGGTCGGGGTCCTCCTCCTCCTCCCCCTCCTCCTCCGCCTCCTCCTCCTTCTCCTCCTCCTCCTTCTCCTCCTCCTACTCCACCTCCTCCCCCCGTCTTCCTCCTCCGCCTCCTCCTCCTGCGCCTCCTCCTCCTCCTTCCTCTCCTCCCCCCTGCTCTTCCTCCTCCTCCTCCTCTCCTCCTCCTCCTCCTCCCTCCTGCTCTTTCCTCCTCCTCCTCCTCCTCCTCCTCCTCCTCCTCCTCCTCCTCCTCCTCCTCCCTCCTCCGCTTCCTCTTCCTCCTCCTCTTCCTCCTTGTGCTCCTCTCCTACTCATCCCCTCCTCCTCCTCCTCCTCCTCCTCCTCCCCTCCTCCTCCTCCGCTCCTCCTCCTTCCTCCTCCTTCTCCTCTCCTCCTCCTCTCCTGCTCCTCTCTCCTCCCTCTCCTCCCCCTCCTCCTCCTCATCCTGCTCCTCGTCCTCCTCCTCCTCCTCCTCCTCCTCCTCATCGTCATCATCAGCATCAGCATCATCATCAGCATCAGCATCAGCATCAGCATCAGCATCATCATCATCATCATCATCATCATCATCATCATCATCATCATCATCATCATCAGCAGCATCATCATCATCATCATCATCATCATCATCATCATCATCATCATCATCATCATCATCATCATCATCATCATCATCATCATCATCATCATCATCATCCTCGAGGCCCCGGATCAGGATGGGAACCTCCCTGCTGGCCCGCCCTGCGCCGCAAGGCCAGGGTGCTGAGGCAAGCCGCCCTCGAGGCGCCGCGCACGGCGTCCGCCGCCCCCCAGCGGGGCGACGAGGGAGGAGGCGGACAGGCCTCGTGCGTGGAGTAGGCAG
The DNA here is from genome assembly GCA_963575745.1 of Prorocentrum cordatum. Classification (NCBI taxonomy): domain Eukaryota; class Dinophyceae; order Prorocentrales; family Prorocentraceae; genus Prorocentrum; species Prorocentrum cordatum. Next base: position 867,315 of record CAUYUJ010019615.1, read on the forward strand.
GGGGAGGACGAGGAGGAGCAGGATGATGATGCTGATGATGATGATGATGATGATGATGATGATGATGATGATGATGATGATGATGATGAGGACGATGATGAGGACGATGATGAGGACGATGATGCTGCTGCTGCTGATGATGATGATGCTGATGATGATGATGATGATGATGATGATGAGGAGGAGGAGGAGGAGGGAGGAGGAGGTGGAGGTGGAGGAGGATGAGCAGGAGGAGGAGTAGGAGAAGGAGGAGGCAGCAGCAGAACGACCCTGACCCTGAGGCCTCCTGCGTGTACGTAGGAGGAGGAGGAGGAGGAGGAGGAGGAGAAGAGGAGGAGGAGGAGGAGCAGGAGGAGAGAAACAGGAGGAGAAGCAGGAGGAGGGGGGATGATGATGATGATGATGATGATGATGATGAGATATGATGATGATGATGATGATGATGATGAGATGATGATGAGATGATGATGATGATGATGATGATGCATGATGATGAGAGGAGAGGAGGAGGAGGAGGAGGAGGAGGAGGAGAGGAGGAGTAGGAGCAGGAGGAGAAGGAGAAGGAGCAGGAGGAGTAGGAGAAGGAGGAGAAGGAGGAGGAGCAGGAGGGCTCGTGCGTGGATGAGGAGGAGGAGGAGAAGGAGGAGGAGGAGGAGCAGGAGGAGATGGAGCAGGAGGAGATGGAGCAGGAGGAGGAGGAGGAGGAGGAGGAGCATGGTCATGAGACCCCGGCGTCGCAGTTTTTGTTGCACAGGCCGTTATGCCGCTATCCTTGCCCTCAGGGCCATTTCACGGATCGGTCCAGGTCGGAAAATGTAGCAAAAAGACAAGGTCCATAGTTTCGGTCGAATGTGTTCCACGATGTTGCAGCTTTCCGTGACATCGGATGCCAGGGGAGGACGAGGCAGGAGGCGGAGAGGTGTTCAGTGACGGAGGAGCAGGAAGAGACAGGAGGAGCAGGAAGAGCAGGACATCACAAAACATTCATTCTCTCAGAGTTCCGCGCGGGTTTCTCGGATAGGCCATGGCCGCCCGGGGGAGGCGCCTCCATTATTGCCCCCAGCGTGCTCCGCGCGCCGCGGAGGTGGACCCAGCGCAGATCCGAGAAATTCGCGCGGGCTTCCGAAAGTCTCTGGTGTCTCCGCATTGCTCGACAAAAATAACGGCCTCCGCAGACCACTCCGCCGCATGGCCCGCTCCAGCCCCCTCACGCGCGCCGAATTTTCCCCTCTCACGCGATCCAGCCCTCCTACGCCCGGCGCGCGGGTGGGCGGGTGGACCCCAACGGGCGGGTCGGGCGGACCCTTACGCGCAGCCAGGAGGTTTCTCAGCAGTGGCCAGGACTGAGAAGCCAGTCGAGGTTCTAACATCAACGGTTGCAGCCAAAGACTTCGGCGCCATGCATGCAGGAGCCGCTTTCTCGTCCGATGGATTCGTCCGCAGTTTACGATGCCCCATTACAATTTACCGAGGCGCCGCGCCCTCGAGGCCCAGGAACTGCGCTCTCAAGCGGGACGTCTTCGCAAAGCACTCAGGATGTGTGTTCTCGCCAGTAGCTTTCGCAAAGTGCAGAGATCGTATCGTTGTCCCGCCCGTGAGGGCCCGTCTGCTCGACACGCGCTTTTTAAGGTTCGCCCGCCCGACCTGCCCGTCTGGGTCCGCCTTCCAATCTTCAAGCTCCTCTCTCCTCGCCCTCCATGCACATCCCTTTTATCCTGAATCCTCCCCTTCTCCCTTGTCCCTTCTCGTTTCCTCCTTTCTCTCTCGCTCTCTTCGTTGTTCCTTTTTGCTCCTCCTTGTCCTATTGCAGGGGCCATGCAAACTCCACGTGGCAGGCCAAGAAGCGATATTCCCAAATTGGGAGCAATCGGAAACGACGAGTGCGGGTATCGAGACTTGAACTATACAGATTGAATGACAAACGAGCGACGAAGCGCGAGCAGACTTAACATTGAATGTTGGTGCTGCTGCTGCTGTTGTTGTTGCTGCTGTCGGTGTTGTTGCTGTTGTTTTTGAGGGCCTGGTTTCGACGCAGCCCCGAATCCGAGCGTGAACCTCGCCTTCAAAGAGAAGGTGCAGCGGTGACGAGGCACGAGCGCCAGCGTGACTGCGGGGGGGGTCAGCAATGAAAACTACGGTCAGGAACTGTGGCTGCGCCGCCGGTTCGGTATCCACGTCCCCATTCTCAAGCGTCAATGTCCCGAGCCTCACCGAGCCTCTCATCCCACGACGCGGAGTGACACGCCATCCGCAGGCAGGGCATGCCGTGTCGCCAGGGCCGCCGCGTCAATACGCTCGGCAGAAGTTCCCGACCGCATTTTCGGTTCGGAGTTTGTTCTTATCATTCCGCGTCGCCTGTTCTGGCCCACCACGCTTCGACGGGACACGCCAAACGCCTCCCAGCTTCCAAGCATTTCCAAGCGTCAACTTCCCGATGTGTTCGCCACTTCCCGCCCCGCGAGGCGGGGCGACACGCCATCAGAGCTTGCAAGGCACAGGGTGTCGCCTCCGCGACACGCCGAGCAGAGATCCCTGTCCGTACTCACCAAGATTCAAGACGCCCCCTCCCCCTCCTGCCCCTTCTCTTCCTCTCCCATTCCCTCCTCCCCTCCTCCTCCCCTTCCTCCATCCCAGAGATCCAACGTCGACCCTTTCTCCTGGACTGGCTTTTCATCCCGAGTCTTTTGACAGCCTGGGGTCCGTCGAGGGCCCCCAGAGAGCGAAAATGAAAATGAACCCTCCGTCGTTGACTCCCTCACGACGCGAGGATACCGAGGTCCTTTCCCCCCTTGAGGGTAACGTCAGGGAGGGGATGGGCTCGGGGGGGGGGATCCATCGACCCCTATTCGCCGACTGATCGCGGGTAGGGACCTGATAGCCCTCCCAGCCCAGAAACGTGCGGTGTCACTATCGGGGACCTACCGCCGATCCATCGGCGATGTATCGCCGATCCCAGCTGGATGCTTCCCCCCTGCGCCGGTCCCCCCTATCGTCGCCCCATCATCCTTCTTCCCCGTCCTCGCCCCGCCCCCCGCATCCTTTGCCCCCCCCATCGCGGCGCCCCCGTCCTCGTCCTCGCCTTCCCCTCGCTCTCGCCTCCTCCTCCTCGCCCTCCGCCGCCGCCTCGTCCTCCTCCTCCTCGGTGGCGTCCCCCTCGTCCTCCGCCGCCTCCTCCCCTCCTCCCCCTCGTCCTCCTCCTCGGTGGCGTCCCCCTCGTCCTCCGCCGCCTCCTCCCCTCCCGGCCTTGCCCTTCTGTGCGGCAGGCGGGCGGCCGCCAGCGCCCCTTCGACGAGCCCAGGCCCGCCAGCGACGGCCCGCTGCGGCCCCTCGCCGGGCCCGTGGCGCTCGCGAGGCCCCCGTGTGGGAGAAACAAGAAAGGCGTGCGGCCAGGAGGAGGAGGAGGAGGAGGAGGAGGAGGAGGAGGACACCCGTCGGAGACAGCGGCACCGTGGTGGGGCGAACGCACTGCGCCCGCCTCTGCTGTGCCCAGGATCGGGGAGGATCGAGGAGGAGGAGGATCGAGGATCGAGGAGGAGGATCGAGGAGGAGGATCGAGGAGGTCCCATGACGTCCTCTCGCTGTGGACAAAGCACGACGCAGGGGCTTTCGCCCACACTGTCGACCTCCAGAGTGGCCCTCACCAGGCCGCGGGGCCGTCAAAACATTGACCAGGATGCGAAGTGAGCCCTTGGGTAGGGTTAAGTCGGGCCTGTTCCTCTTCAGGAGGAATTTTCAAACATTGTCAAATAGTCTGGGGACGATGTTTCTATGATTTGACTCCTTGGGAGCATTGTTCTGCTATTTTTCAACTTTCGCCCAATATTCGCCTGTAGGAGGACATGGCCGACCTAAGGGTAGGGGTTCCAGACCTCTGGGGAGCCACGTTGTGAAACATCGCCACTGGTGATGTATGGGACGGTCGGGGACAGATGCTTGGCGTCTTGCGCCTCCGCAAGTAACATCGTCTCGAGTTTTTCGCCGGCCATCCGCTTTTGCGGGGCGGAACGACTCGATATCCGCTTGCAGGGGATAGCGTGTCGGCGGAGCCGGCACGCTAAGCAAACGTTCCCAAACGTAGTGAATCACATCTCGGAGCATGAATTCTCTAATCAGTCATATTTATTCTCGGAGCTGCGCTGGGCCCCCTGGCGGCGCCTCTGGCACCGCCCCCGGCCCGCTCCGAGCGCCAGAGGAGGGGATCCAGCGCCGATCCAAGAAATCTGAGCGGAGCTCCGATCAATTCATGTATATGACGTCTTTGTCTTCCTAACCATCGGCCCCTCCTTCCACACCTTTTGTTTCTGTGCGCTCCAGTTTCTGTAGGTGTCCCCTCCGTCCCCCTCCTTTCCTCCCTCCATCTTCCTCCTCCTCCTCTCCGCGCCCTCCCGCTCCTTCCCTCTTCAGCTGCTCTCTACTCGTACGAGGGACCCTTCGCCAGAGCGACCCTTCGTAGGCGAAGTTCCTGGGGGCGCGGGCAGCCCTGACATCCTTTCGTTTCGTTGCGACTGCATGTGTGTTGCCCATCTTGCCTCGGGGGACCCTCAGCGGGCCCCGGGACCGTCCATCAACGATTCAGGACGAGCAAAAATTGGCCTGGGTGGGGGGGCCTGGTCGGCTACGCGCGAGGGTGAAATCCTCCACGGGGGAACTTCGAAGGGGAGCCCAGCCGTCGCGACGAGGAGCCTCCCAAAGGCCACCAAGAGATACGAGAAGCATTCCGGCAGGCTTGCGTTCCTGCGTGGGGGAGAGGCGCGGGGGCGTGTCGAGGCCCGAAAGGGAGCCTTGGGCTTCACGCAAGCAGTCGGAGCTCACTTGCGCGCCTCTGCGGCCCTGCGCCGTCTGCCAAGGGCGGCGGGGGAGGGGGGGGGGGGGCGAGGTGCTGTGCAAGTGAGCCTGCCTGGGTCCAGATTCTAGATGGCGAAAGCGCTCTCGAAGCTCGAACCTCGAGGCCCGCGGCGCGGCGGCTCGGCGAGGTTGTCCTCGTCCTCGTCCTCGTCGTCGTCGTCGGACGCCCACTGGATCTTCCTCCGTAGGGGCCGTCTCCAGGCTTGAGCCTTTCCCCAGTAATAGGGCCCTTCGTGTAGGAGGTCGGTTTCTGAAGCTCTTTGGATCCAAGTTATTTTCGTCTCGTGGCTTTGCCTCGCTCGTCCTCGTCGTCGTCCTCGCCCTCCTCCTCGTCGCCCTCGCCGTCTCCGTCGTTGCCCTCGTCGTCCTCGCCGTCCGCCCGAAGGTCTTCGGAGCCGAGCCGCGGCGCGGCGCTGGTGATGAAGATCTCGCTGCCGGAGCCGGCAGACACCGGTGCGGCCAACACCGGCAGGTCGTCCAGCCACGCGGGCTCCCGGCGGGGAGCGGGGGCGTTCGGGGTGGCGCACGCCCGGCCCGGACGCAGAGTTGTGCGCGGGGCGCAGCGGGGTCACGGAGCTGCTCGTGGGGCCACCAGTGGGGTGTGAAACAGGTAGCGCCCGTGTGTGAGAGAGGACAGCTACGACGAAGGGGACATCCCGAGAAAAATGAGGAGGAGGGGGAGGGGGAGGAGGAGGAGGAGGAGGAGGAGGAGGAGGAGGAGGAGGAGGAGGAGGAGGAGGAGGAGGCGAATTGTGGCAACGATGACGGGGGTGGCGACGTGGAGAGCGAAGAGCAGCACCAGCGGCAATGGCGTCAGGGAAGCTTTCAGCTCATGGTTAGCGGGCAGGGCCCCTCTGCAACTCGTCTCCATGCTACAGGGATGGTTAGCGGGCAGAGCCGATTTGCAACCAGCCGCCATGTTACAGTGCGCCCTTGCTTCGCAAGTGTACCTCGGCATCTCCCTCATCCAAGTGGTTCCCCCCTCGAACCTCGCCCCCCCGACCCCTTCCACCACCGCGTCGCTTCCACTTGCGCCCCCTGAAACCTCCTCCAACTCCCCATCCTCATCATCATCCGCCCTCGACTCTTCGTCACCAGCTTCCTCCTATCTCCACCTGCCTCATCCGCACTCCCCCCTCCCTCCTCTCTCCCCCCTTATCCCGCCCTCCTCCCCCTCGACCTCCTCCTTCTTCCCCATCCGCCGCTTCCTCTTCCCCCTTGTCATTATCCTCCTCCTCCTCCCCCTCCTCCTCCTCCTCCTCAGGGCGGGCTGGATAATGTTGGGGGTATCTTTCTCCCAGGGAATCAACCGTTGTGCGCTACCATACACGCAAAAGGATTCGTGAGCATTTCCGCATGAGGATTACAATAGGAATTAGTGGTTGTGGTTGTAAGCGTGATTCCAGTCGCGATCGTAGTCGTAATCGTAGTCGTGGCTGAAGGCGTCATCATAGTCGCAATCGTCGTCGCAGTCGTAATTGTCGTCGTCGCGGCGGAGACGATGTTTCTTCCATTGTCGGGCGGGCGGGATCATGATGGGGGCTTCTTTCTCTAAGGGAGTAATGCTTCCTTGACTACCCTGCACGACAGAGGAATGTAGAGCACGTGTGTAAGAGAGTTGCAAAACAGATCGGCACAGTCTTCGACGAAGGTGGTGCTCACAATATCATCTTTCATCTCGTCGTCGTCGTTGTTGTGTTGCGAGTGCCGCAGCGAAATAATTTTTGTCCCATATTGGTGGGGCCCCAGTCTGTCAATAAGGTCGCCGAACATAGAATTAGTTTCCACAGCTTGGGGTGTCCTAAAGACCCAGCTCGGTTATGCGAAGACTCCTCGAAGGCCGGAACAGGAGGGTGGAGGAGGAGCGGTCCAATGGCGATGTTGTGTATCGCGGGCACTTGTGCTAGCCCCCTGGCTGCCTGCCTGCTTCGCCCCTGTTCGAGACCGAGCTCGAGGCGTTTCTCTTGCGCGCCTGCTTGAGCGGGCATTGCCGACGCTACGGGTGCCTTTCCGCCTCACAGCTTGACCGAGAAGGAGAGGTACAGAGCCGCTTTGGCTCAGAACACGGGTGCAGGCGCCCGTGTCCGTACCGTACCGTGGGCCAACACCTCGGCCTCGCCGGACTTCCGACGTCGCATTTTTCTTTGTCTCGGCGGGAACCTCCGTAGGTCTGTTGCACTTACCCTCTCTCCGAGACCAGCTGTTCATCCCCAGTGGCCGTCTGGAGCCGGGTGCGGGGGCGTTCGAGAGGGTGGTGAGGACCAGCGGGGCTCCAGATACCATGGCCAGGAACATGGTCACCTCCCTCTGAAAACGTCCCTTGGCCCCCCCATCGTCCGCGCTCATGCCTCGGTGCATGGTGCTCATGCTTCCGGGCATGGTACGGCCTCCCAGGGCAAAAGCCATACGTCGTCATCCTTTCGCAGCGGTTGGAGGTCTAGATCGCCCTTTCCGCCCTGCCACGCCCCCCCACCCCCCTGAGGGGTCGTCTGATGTGCCGCCATTGCTTTTGATGCCGAGGCCGCAGGCATGGCTCGTGTGCTGGGCTCTGTCCGCCGCCACGGGGCAGGCCTTGAGCGTTGACGCGCGAGACAGCGCGGCCGCGCGGGAAGAGCCCAGGTCGTACCTGGAGACGGTGCTCGTGGTCCCCGAGCTCAAGTTCCTCTTCTGCTACATCCCGGAGGGCGAGCAGGCGGCACAGAGCCCCGAGACCCTGGCGTGGCGATGCTTGCCACCACGGGCGATCTTGACCCTGCTTCGGGCCTCGGGGCCATCGCGGATCGGACCCGAACCTTGCAGCAGGTGAGATCGGGCCCAGCGTTCCGGTCGATGTTGTCTTGCGATCACCTTTTTCTGCCGTAGCGTCGGATCTCAGGGAGCATCGGCGTTCGGTTGCGTCGGGCGTGTCCCTCCGCAGGAGGAGCATCACAAACTGGTCAGAACATAGTCTGGGGGGTGATTTCTCTTGAGTCTTTTTGTCGACCCATTTCTGAATCTTGTTGTTTGCCCCCTCTTCCATTTTCCGTCGAGCGCCCCCCCTGCAGGAGGACATGCCCGACCCAAGCGCTCGGAGCTCCGCGCGGGCTCCCGGAGGTCGGCGCTGGCCGCCCCCCCCCCGGCGGCACCTCACGGCGCCACCCCGCGGAGGTCGGCGCCGGAGGCGCGCCCAGGGGGGGGGGGAGGGCCACAGCGCCGGCCCGTGGAGTCCGCTGTCGGGCCTCGTCGGCAGCTGGTGCTCTGTCATGCCGCGGGCTCTGGCCTCCGGCGTCCCCAAGAATGTCAGAGGAGGGCAGGGTGAGACATAAGGGTGACGTTTTTGCCTTGTTCGCCTCCGGGGGGCCTCCTCGTCGCCACGGCTGGGCGCAGCGTGAAACATCGGTGCGTTTGGGCCCCGGGAGGGGTCGGGGGACCGATTTTGAGCCGATTTGGCCACCGTTGTCTCACGGCCGTTGTCTCACGTTGCCCTCCTCCGAGAATGCCTGCACCCAGTTCAACAAGATGGTGGACGTCCTGAACGGCATGCCCCCAGCAGAGGGCTGGCACCACCAGCTGTCCTCTGCCACCAGGACGTTTGGGTGGAGCCACGGGCGCGTCAAGAAGCTGCTTCGCGACAAGGAGTGGACCAAGGCCGTCTTCCTGCGGGACCCACTGGAGCGGTTGGTGTCGGCGTGGCGCAACAAGTGCAGGCACGGGGCGGAGGAGTGCAGGTTGCCGGGCGGTTGCTCGAACTGCATCGACGGCGATTTCAAAGCGGCCGTGGAGAAGCTGGACAGCGCCGAGGACGAACACTGGGTGAAGCAGAGCTGGTTCGGCGGCGGACTGCCGAGCTCGATCGAGGGCTACGACTTCGTCGGGCACACGTCGAAGAATTTCAGCGACATGCACGCCCAGGTGGTTGCGATGCTGCGGCTGGCGCTGGCACGAAACTCCGACAAGTCGCGGGTGATCGTCCAGGCCATCCCTGGGCACAATTGCTCGGGCCACGCCGATCAGGCGCTGTGCATCTCCACATGGCTCGCGGACACCTACCTGGCGCCGTCGGAAGACAGCGACTGGCACGAGGCGTTCTTCGCTGGCTACCGCGCCTCCCACCAGCCCAGCCTGGCGCGGACGGTCAAGGACCGGGGGCTTGAAGGGTAGGGATTTCGGGCGGGTGGTGATGGGGGGGTGGCCTACATGAGGGGTGAAGGAAGGGCCCTCAAGGGACACGCTAATGGGGGCAAACGATCAAGAAAATGCCCCCCCCCGTCCCAGGGGCCCCAAAATGAATGAGGGGGGCATACTAAAAGATTTCAGCCGCCGGAAACAATTTTTCAATCGTCTGCACCCCTGGCGTTTTATTTTGCCGTCTTGCGGGAACTGATGTCTATTCGTCCTCCTGCGTTCGTTTGATCACCCGCGCCCGCGGGAGGAGGATTGCGGAGAGGGAGCGCCTGAAAGCGCCGCAAGGGAGTCCCAGCGCAGATCCAGGAAATCCATGGAGGACCGCCGAAAATGTATGTTGATGCAGTTGTTTTCATCCCCGGCTTAAGAACCAACATGAGGACGGCACAGCTGTCGTCCTCGCGGACGGCTCTGTGTGCAGAAAAAACAGCACGCAGAAGGATGCGAACCGAACGGAAGCCCTAAAATGAGGCCAGCGCTACAGCGGGAACAGCTTTTTGGAAGAGCCCAACACGATCCAATTGAAATGATAAAAATGAGAAACGGATTCGCGCCAAATCTGTGCGCAATTAATAACAATGCGCGGAGGGGTGCAGGCAATCTTCTGGAGTGCATCAGTGGAGAACGGGGGATAGAATTCATAGTGAGTAACAGTCAAGGAACAGTAATTAGCAGGGGGAAGGTGGCAAGGGATAGAAAAGCGGGGGGAAAGAGGAGGAGCAGGAGGAGGAGGAGGAGCAGGAGGAGGAGGAGGAGGAGGAGGAGGAGGAAGGGGAGGAACATTGGAAGAGGAGGTGGGGAAGAAGGTCGCTGTCTGAAGGCGGCGCAGAATGTTTGTCTTCCGCGCATGAGTGGCGGATCAGAAATTGGTACTTCTCATTCAGGGCTGGCCAAAAGCAACCCCCGCGGCCTCGAATTGTCCGGCCCTGCGGATTCGAATCGTCAGCCCGCGAAGTCCTTCCCAGATTTTGCTTGCCCGGCTCTGAATTGAACCCCCCGCCCCTCCGCCCTGAATTGTCAGCCCGCGCCCCCCCCCGGGCCTCCAGACAGCCCAGGATTGTCCGCCCTTCGTCTGTCTGCCCCGCCCCCCCCGCCATTGCGGTGGCGCGAAGGCCCGCGAAACTATGTTCTAATCGTCCGCCCCAGAAAGTTATTTTGATTTTTTGCTCCCATGGGGGCTCCTTTGCGGGTGCCCCTACAGTGCTCTTTAAAGGCATGTTAGGGCCCTTTTCCCCCCCCCCCCCGTTCAGGTCCCCCCCATGACCACCCGCCCGAGAATTGGGCAAATGACGCTCCTCGAAGTACGAGGGCCGCGGTTCCTACACGATGCTGGGCGTTCCTTGGCCTCTGGGGGCTACCCCACAGTTTCCAGAGGCCTCTGGAGACATCCAGAGACCAGGCGTGCCCGTGGCGAATTTCAGTCTCCCCAGAGCTCGACTGGGGGATCGAGTACAGAATTGATTTACCCCAGAAATGATTGTCCGTCGAATCTACGAACGAAACCGTAGAACGTTCTACACCGCATCTATGCATGTTTCGTAGACAGGACGAACACATCAATTCTGGGGAAAATCGATTGTGCCGTCGGTCCCCTACTCAAAGAGCGACCCGCAACGGCCGCGGCGCCCGATGCATCCTCCGAGCCCACGAACTCTCTGACACTTGCGCTTCGTATCGGTCCCGCTTTGGTTTCCGTCGCGGACTCGTCTCGAGAGGCCTCGCGAGGGTTGAGGGCCGCTGCGTTTGACGACGGCCACCACGAGAGTGCGAAGTTGGTCGCGCTGCGCAGATTGGGCGATTGCAGAGCGAGGTGCGAGTCCCTCATCCTGTTCCGGGAGGGGCGGCGCGAAAACGCGAAGAAAATCGTACTTCGCGGAGCGCGAAG
>CAUYUJ010019615.1:883208-888208 GCA_963575745.1 Prorocentrum cordatum
CTTGTGTCGGCAGGTTGTGTCGGGACGCTGGTGCCGTCGGCCCAGCCCAGCCCTTCGGCCAAGGCTGATGGACGGAAGGTAGGGAGCCGCACGCCCCCCTACCATCCACCGTCGTGGGCGCCTCTCGACCTGGCCGCCCAGCAACATCGCCTAGTGTCGGCAGGTTGTGTCGGGATGCTCGTGCCGTCGTTACTGCCTGCGGCGCAAGGACGATTCGACTGCTCTCTCCAAGGCGCTCTTGGGGGCAGAGGCCTTCCCCTTGGTCGCGTTGAGGCCCAGCAGGCTGACCGTCATCGCCTCCTTGAGCTTGAACACTGAAAAGTTCCTCACCCATGCGAGCTCGGTCTCCCCGATCTCCTTCCCCTGTAGGATGGCGCCCAGCACTGGAGTCGGGTTCAGGCTGTACTGGAGCTTGCCATACCTGTCCCCCTCGTCCTCGTCCTCCCTCTTGTAGGTCTCGTTGACCTTGAAGCTCTTGAAGATCTCCTCGATCATGGCCTGGCCGTAGGCGTTCGCCGTCGAGTTGATGAACACTAGCAGGATGGCTTTGCTCTCCTTCTCCATGATACTGCCGTTGGCCCCGTCCATGGACTCGTGCAGCTCGCGCATCACCTCGATGGCCACGTGCACGTGCGGGGGTCCCAAGCCATGCTTCTTCCCTCGGGAGCGGACCTCCGTGGCGTACTTCTTGGCTGCCTGCAGGCCCGCTTGGAAGGCCCTGGCCTGCGCTGGGATGAGCCAGAAGTCGGACAGCACGTGCATCGCCTCCCTCAAGTCTTGCGCGTTTCGCAGGGCGAGCTTCATCGTCACGTTCAGGCGGTCGTCGTAGTGGTCGTGGTCGCCGCCGCGTCCTCGTTGTGGCTGTTGTCCCCCTCCACCGCCGCTTGCTGCTGCCGAAGCTGCCGGCGACGAGCGTCATTCTCCTGCCAGGTCGCTGCTTGCGCCTCGCTTGCCAGCCAGCTGCCAGTCCGCTCTCGGCGCCATCGCCGCCATGGCAAGTACGCTTTTGACCGAGTGGGGGCCTTCGTGATGTGATCGAACGTGGCACTGAAAAGAGAGTAAGTCTTGGGCCTCGTATCCACATAGGCCGCACTCCAATGAGGCTGGTTCCAATAGTTCGTGGGCCCATTTGCTGCGGTCGACATAGCACGTGCCGTGCCGTTCTACAGCCCTGTGGCAATGATCTATCGCCGTCTTGCGATTGAGGAATACACTGAGACACCAGGGGCACTGATTAGTGGTAACAAGCACTGCGAGCAGCGTGCGAAGGTTGTGCACTCCTCTCTTGTGTGCCTGTAGTGCCTGTGCTGTCCTAAACCTCCTCCCGCATACTGTCTCCCTTCCTCCATCGTCGACACACGGGTGGGTCGCACCAAAAGGGACGTGCAAGGGCCTCCTCCTGCTCCTCCACCGTCTCGTCCTCTCCCTCTTCTCTGCCTCCTCCCCTCTGCGCTGTACTGCGCAATATGCTCGTGTCGACACATAGCCACTGCCGCCACTCCTCGGTTCCTGGTGTAAGTATGGCCAGATCTGACGTACGGTGCTCGTACCATGCTTGCATGTTTTCGTCCATCTCTGCTAGCAAATCTAGGTCGCGCCGATACTGTTGTGCCATAGGTGTAGAGTAAGTGCCCACCCAGCCCCCTGGCAACAATCGTGTAACACCCTTCAACCGCTCCATCACACTGAGGCCAAAGATAGCTGCAACCAGGTTGCCGTGAGCTTCTGGGTACTTCGCCCACTGTTGATACCATTTCAGTCGCCGTGCCCGAAGAGCGTCTTCTGTCCTCTCTAGCCTCCATTCCCTGAACACGCGGGCTGCGCTGTAACATCGTACTGTGCCGTCCGCTCGTGTCCACGACATCTTGCCCCGAGCGAGCGTGCGCAAGTATTTGCCGATCACCGCATCTAGAGTAGCAGTGTGACATGGGCTGAGTACCATCGCCGTTAATCCGCTGAGGCCAGCTCCGAACACAAACGCAATGAACATCATTCGCTTGACTGCGAAGCTGTTCTTGGAGCTCCAGAAGGTGCCGCCTTGCCTCCAGGCTAGGCGGATCGCGTCGCACCGTTTCTTGATCTCCCCCGTGATGCCTTGATCTGACGGGATAAACGGCCCCAACACCCTCATTTCCCTAAGGGAAATGCCCTTCCGCTCCTTTGAACGGCGCAACTTGCGGGTGCAGCTGTTGCTCCCCTGGCCTCGTAGGCAGAGGAGGTGGTTGGTTTTGGTGGGGTTGAGCTTCCAGTTGCCCTTGGCAAGTGTTGTCTCGAGCTCTTGCGTGGCCTGGTTCAGGTGGGCAGTGACGTGGGTCGCTGACGCTCCAGCTGGGAGGATGAGTCTTTGTGATATCGTCCATGAATGTGTTGAGGCTGAGGTCGTGCACTTGGTGAGTAATGGGGTGCTGGGTGTCGTGTAGCTTTTGCGTAGGAGCGCTTCGCACGCCGTCGTTCCATTGTTGCACGTATAGGTTGTAGCTGTCATTGAACTGCCTCGGTGCCAACGTGAAGCCCATCTGGGCTCCCGAGAGGGTTTCCATTGTGACGGCTTCCGTGGGTGTTTCTATCGTCATAGCTGTCATGTCGATGGCCCCCACAGAGTGCACTCGGTCCCATTCATCAGCTTGTTTGAAGGCAACTGCATGCAGGAGGCGCTTATCCGTAGAGGCAAACGCGTTAGAGCAATCATAGTTGGTGTACACAGAGCTGTATACTAGTTGCTCAGCCTTCCATTTCGTCGTCATCAGCGTGGCAAGCACGTTCTCCCGACACCGGTGCGGTAGCCCGCCCTGCGCCCACGTTGCATGCTGAAATGGCGTGCCACGTATGTGTATGCCCGCGTGCCACGACATGCCTACACTGCAGTACGCGTGCATGATGCGCTTTCCTAATACCCCCTGTCGTCCGTTGTTCTTATCTGCTCCGAACGCCTGGACCTATGCCACGCAAGGGGGGTGGTCTGGGTACTTCGACACATAATCAGCACATCCATGAGTCTCCTCGCCGCCGCGTGGTTGCCTTGTCCCCACTGTATAACTCCAAATCCAGCTCTGGGTCCCCTTCCCACTGTGTAGTTATTGACTAAGTTGGCGGGCTCCGTCGGTACACCTCCTCTCCTCCCCAAGCCTCCTCCTGTCCATCCCAACCGCTCCAGTAGTGCCCTCCCCTTCTGCAACCGTCGCTCGATAGTATGCTGCGTATCCTCCTCCTCCCTCGTCGCTCGTGCCTGCGCCCCTGATACTGTCGGTTCACCTAGGTTGATTCGAGGGTCTAGTAAGAGGAGCGTGATTTCCACAGGAAGGCCCCATGCAGGCCATGCCCTTCTCTTTTTGGCCTTTTTGCAATAGCGTAGCATAGCAGCATGGTCCTCAGCAGCTCGGCAACGGAGGTCACTGTCTACTGGGAGTGGCAATGTTCGGGAGTAGTGTGCTTCCCTCTCTAGCAGCTGCTGGTCCAAATCTATGACCTGCGCGCTGAGGCCTCCTTCGTGCGGGCTCTTCGCCAGCTCGTTCGCCCACTGCTCGGCAGACCAGTGCGTGCGAGGGGCAAAAAAGAATCTGCGCTTGGGCCCGCGACCGTTCGCCTGGTACTGGATCCTAAGTCGGTGCATCTCGGCGAAATCCCCCCGCTCTGACGCTTCCCAAATCTCCTCGACCAGTCGGGCTTTTCGCTGGGTCTCATAGCTCTCTCTGATCTGCTTTCGCACACTTGTGACATCTTTTAGAGGCGCTTTCACTTGCTCGAGCTGCTCGTCGGAGATCCCAGGGCCCAAGCGCTGTCTGATAGTGCGTCTCTGTGCCAACAGTTCCATCCGTTGTGTCTGCATAGCACGGTTACACACATCCTCCCTCTGGCGTTGGGCACCGAAGATCTGTTGTACTGCAGTCCTGACTGCCTCCCTGTACCGTTGCCACGCTCGATCTGGGGTCGGTCCGTCTAGCAGCTCCCTCTACTCCTCCTCCTCGATCTTGCTCAGCTCCTCCTCGATCCTATCCAGCACCTCCTGCCTTTTATATCCTCTCCTCAAACAAGACATGAGCTGGTCCCTGTCGAGTCGGTCCTCTGGCTTCAGTCGACTGGTCGGGGCATGTCTGATCCGCTCATCGATGACCAACCCAATCGGCACATGGTCCCGCGAGCCTTTAGCTTGGATAAGCTGCAGCCGCTTCCCAGACGTGTGGAGTGCTATGCATTTCTGGACCAGGTGAGCTGCGCCCTGCGGGATAGCGAAGTGGTCGATTCGGCTTGTTCCTCCTTTGGGGCCAAAGAAGGTAGGGCCAGGGTCGTGGGTTGTGGTAGCCACTATGCAATCGCTGGTTTGGCAGAACTGAAGAACGTGCTGTCCGTTGTCATTCTCGAACGCTGACGCGTGGGGCCCCAGGCAACTCGAAACCGTTTTTTGGACAGTCCCGTCGCTGGCACGGTGAAGCCCAAAGCCGGTATTGATATCCCCCCAATGACCGTCAGCGTACGTGCTCCTAGCCAGTCCGTCGTTCCCTCCAACCACTCACTAATACGCCTCCCCACCTCCCCATAGTTCTTGACATGCGTAGGTGCGTAGTATGTCGAGAAGAGAGCAACTTCGCAAGAGGACAGCGCAAGTTTAATTCCTCCTACTCGTCCCTGCAGAAGTCCAGGGGGGTGGTAGATCTCTCTCAAGCAGTGGGTCGGGTATTTTTTGCGCACCAGGATTGCAATGCCGCAGGCTTTCGTGACAAACCGTCCTTTGCGCGCACCCATTTGAATACACCAATGGCCAGGGAGCGTCACACACCTAGATGTCTCTGCGCTCGTCATCTCGCCCGTGCCACACACAAGTACGACATCCCACGTCCGTAGTTCCGTGCTGATGTCCGAGAGACGCTCGACCGAACTGGCAGAGAGAGGATTGTAAGAGATGATACGCATGGCATTGGCCGCCCGAATGTATTAGGTGTGATGATCCGCTCCGCCCCTCCCCCACCTGGCCTCTGCGAGAAGAGGGGCGCGCCGTCAGGGGA
>CAUYUJ010019615.1:893208-903208 GCA_963575745.1 Prorocentrum cordatum
CGCTTCGCTTTCGACCTCGCGGGTTAGCGACTGAGTTGGCTGCCGCTGCTCTGCTTGCTTGCACGCAAGAACTGAACCCAGCCCTGGAGCTGATGACATTGGCCGACGCGGGCTCTGACCCGGCTCGCCTGCGGGGCGGGCTGCCAGCCGCAGCCTGTCTCTGCTTGCATTTTTACTTACCTAGGCTCTGCCTAGAAGGGTTCTTACTCGGTATGCTTAAAGGGCCGGGCAGTGCAACTCGCCCCGGGCGGTTCTCCCAGTATCCGCCCCGCGGTTCCCCCAGTCCCCTGGGAGCTTGAGGTTTAGTTTTAGCTTAGCTTTAGCTTAGCGTTAGCTTTAGCTTAGCTTCAGCTTAGCTTTAGCTTAGCTTTAGCTTAGCTTCAGCTTAGCTTTAGCTGAGCTTTAGCTGAGCGTTAGCTTAGCTTTAGCTTAGCTTCAGCTTAGCTTTAGCTTAGCTTTAGCTGAGCGTTAGCTTAGTTCTAGCTTAGCTTTAGCTTAGCTTTTGCTTAGAGTTAGCTTAGTTTTAGCTTAGCTTTAGCTTAGCTTTAGCTTAGCTTTAGCTTAGCTTCAGCTTAGCTTCAGCTTAGCTTCAGCTTAGCTTCAGCTTAGCTTAGGTTAGATTTAGCTTAGCTTTAGCATGGCTTTAGCTTAGCTTTATCTTAGTTTTAGCTTAACTTCAGCTTTGCTTTAGCCTAGCTTTACTGTTACTACTAATGCTGCTTCCCTAGGGGCTCCAACTCCTAGGTAGGGTCGCACTGGGATAATCTTACAAGCGCGAGGAGGGGGAGAAGGAGAGGGGAGGGGGAGGGGGAGGAGGCGGGTGAAACAGGCAGCCCGAGCCCTGGGCTGCACGACATTAGCCTAGTCCCGCGGCCCTGGCCGCGCCTCCAGCCGCCTGCGCAGCGCCGCGCGCCAACCCGCCTCGCTGCCCCCCGCCCGCACTGCGGGCACCAGAAGGAGCGCCGCCGCGCGAGGAGGCAGCGCGCTGGCCCACCCTGGGCAAGGCCGCGCCGCCGGTGCCTGCCAGTGCGGGGCTGCGCTACCGCAGCAGAGGCACGCGACCCACCCGGGGGCCCTGCGACGCCTCGTGCGGAGCCCACACGCCGCCCCCGAAGAGGGCGCGGGCGGCCTCGGCGGCGCCGCGCTGAGGCAAACCCTGGCCGACCGCCCACGGTCGCCGGGCACGCCGCTGCCGCTGCGGGGGCGGGTCCGCCGCCGGCGCCTGCTGCTGCTGCGCCTGCTGCCCGCGGGGCCGCGCAGCCCACGCCAGCCGTGGGCCGCCCGTCCAGCGCCTGCGCACCCTGGGTCCCGCCGGCCCCGAGCCCTCGTGGTTGGCGCGCAGCGCGGCCAACTTGCACGGGGGCCAGCAGCCGCTGGAGAGAGCGCAGCGCGTGCAGCTGCACCTGCCGCCCGTCACAAAGCGCGCGCTCGGGCAAACGGGCGCGCGCGGCGGCGCCCGCCAACTGGTCGGCGGTCTCGTTGACCGCGTGGTCCTCGGGCGCGATCCTGCGGCCCGCCGCAGCGGCGGCGCTGCTGTTTGCCAGGGTGACGAGGGGGAGGGAGGGAGGGACAGGAGGAGGGGCGAGAGGAGGGCGCGGGTCCTGGCGACTGCACGTGCGCCTAGTCTTTCAGCACGGTAACTGATGACGTTGGGCTCCACGTTTCTTCATGACGGCTCCTGGGCGCATTGCCAGTTCGACGCTTGCGCTGCAAAACGCCCTCGGGCGCCCCGTTCAGGGGGGGGCGCTAGGGTGCGAAATGGCTAGGAGGGAGGGGAAGCGGGAGGGACGGAGGAGGAGGAGGAGGAGGAGGAGGAGGAGGAGGAGGAGGAGGAGGAGGAGGAGGAAGGGGATTTCAGGACGTCGACCCTGATGAAGGCAATTGTCTACTACTCGGAGGATTACGAGAGGCTCCCCGGCCTGTCCGTGCCCCAGTGGGCCGTCGACATGGAGCCGTCGGGAGCCGGAATGGACTGGTTCGCAGGACTGGACCATCGTGCCGAGCGCAGAGCGTAGACTGTAAGGTTTCCTGGCAGCAGACAACCCAGACATGCGACATCCTGATTTTTTCAAAGAGTCCCGACCCTTCCCCAGGGCCAGTTTTTCACTGCTAGTAGTTCTTGGACGGTCCCGTGGTCCAGTCAGGCCGGCCCCCCAGAGGCCGAAGTTTTAGAAAACCACCCCTCCTGCTTTTTTTAAATGTTTCAGGACGCTGCATGTCTGGGAAGCCAGCGTGCGCGTAAACTGCTGGGCGTGGTCGGGCGGTTTCCCCGCCAGCGCCGGACAGCGCCCCCTTCCCTGCCCTCCTGGGCGGGCCAGGCTGGGTGTTCCCGGAGAGGGCCCTGGCGCTGGCGGAGACCCCGCGCACGGGCGTCCGGAAGCGTTTGCCCATGCTCGTGTGTCCTGGGGAGGTCCCGATGGGCTCGACCATCGTGCTGACATCGAAGAAGAAGAACCTGCACAAGCAGAAACTGACGACGGTCCGCGCGGGTTTCTTGGATCTGCGATGGACCCCCCTGGCGGCGCCTTCGGTGCCGCCCCTGGCGCGCTCTGCGCGCCAGGGAGAGGGGTCCAGCGCCAATCCAAGAAATCCGCGCGAAGCTCCGACAGTTTATGCTTAGGGCGTTTGTTCTTCCCCCATGATAGCGGCACGCGGGCCAGGAGTTTGCTGCGCATGCTATTTTAACGGCCGCGGTCGGCCGAAGTGAAGCACTCCGCTTGCCCTGATGCTCTGTCCCTGTCCCTATCCTAGCTGTATTCTGAAGTGTCTACTTGAAACAGTCCTCATCATCCTCGCAGGGCCAATTGCGATCCGATCAACCCGATTCGATATCGGTTCCAGCAGGCTCGATTCGAGTCGACTCTGGTACTCCTAAGATCCCATTTGGCCCGACGCTTGCACGTTGTTTTTGCGCATCATGGCGCGGCCGTTCCGATGCAGTGTGAACTCCGAGCCGATGCAATCCGATGCGACGGATAATCCGAGGCAATCCGGTTTCCACGATTCGATGTTGATTGAGATTGCGTCTTTCCCCTCCTCCTCCTCCTCCTCCTCCTGCTCGGAACTTGTTTTTCCTGACACCTGGTAAACCCACCGCGCAACGTTTGTGACGGGTTGTCGCCCTTCGCTTCCGCCCCCCCCTCCCCCCCGTAGTGGTAACGAACGACTGGGCAGGGCGTGCGGCCCCCCCACAGGGAAGCATGCCGCCGTGCACGCTGTGGTGCGCAAGGCATGCTGTGGCGCTCGCAGGCCATTGCGGTGCCCACGCGCACAGGAACATGGCAGGCGCGCTTGTTCTTTTCGCGGTCATCACCACCACGACTATCACGAATGCTCCTCTACTTCTCTATTACGCCTCACTACTTATCCTACCACCACCATTACGACGACTACTACTACTACTACTACTACTACTACTACTACTGCTGCTAGTGCTAGTGCTACTGCTGCCACTGCTACTGCTACTGCTACTGCTACTGCAACTGCTACTACTACTACTACTACTACTACTACTGCTACTACTACTACTACTACTTCTATTACGACTACTGTTTCTAATGCTACGCCTACCCCTACGATTAGTACGGCTACGCGATTACTACTACAACTACGACTGCTACTACGACTTCTACTACGACCTACCTCTACGACTACTATTACTACTCGTACGACGGCGACGTACGAGTACGAATGCGACTGCGACTACGACTAGTAGCAAGAGTAGCACTGAAACGATTTTTACTATTACTACCACCACAACTACAACGACGACTTCTTCTACTATAATTACAACCACTACTATTACTACTACTACTACTACTACTACTACTACTACTACTACTACTACTGCTACTTCGACGGAGACAACGGCGACTACTCCTGGTACGCCTACGACAACTACGACTACGACGACTACTACTACTATTGCTACTACGACCTACTACTACTACTACTACTACTACTACTACTACTACTACTACTACTACTACTACTACTACTACTACTTCTATTACGACTACTGTTTCTAATGCTACGCCTACCCCTACGATTAGTACGACTACGCGATTACTACTACAAGTACTACTGCTACTACGACTTCTACTGCGCCCTACCTCTACGACTACTATTACTACTCGTACGACGGCGACGTACGAGTACGAATGCGACTGCGACTACGACTAGTAGCAAGAGTAGCACTGAAACGATTTTTACTATTACTACCACCACAACTACAACGACGACTTCTTCTACTATAATTACAACCACTACTATTACTACTACTACTACTACTACTACTACTGCTACTTCGACGGAGACAACGGCGACTACTACTGGTACGCCTACGACTACTACGACTACGACGACTACTACTACTACTACTATTGCTACTACGACTACGACTACGACTACTACTACTACTACTACTACTACTACTACTACCACTATTAGTAGTACTCCGGGTGCGACTACTACTATTTCTACCATTACTACTACTACTACTACTACTACTACTACTACTACTACTACTACTGCTACTACTGCTGCTACTACTACTACTCTTTCGACTACGACTACTACGGCTGTTACTACCAGTACAACTACTATTACTATGATTACAACGGCTATTATTTAGTGTTACTTCTGCACTTCGCTGTTACCTTGTTATCACTGCTACGACTGCTACGACTACTTCTGCTCCTATGTTTACTAGTACGACTTTTACTACCACTACTATTACTACTACTACTACTACTACTACTACTTCTACTACTACTTCTACCATTGCGGTGGCGTCGTACGACTACGACGACAACTACGATCAGTAATGGTAGTAGTTCTTGATTCTACTAGTACCACGTGTACTAGTACGACGACGACTAATATGACTTTTGCTACAAATATTTGTGTTTGCGACAACGACGACTACTACTACTAGTACGACGGCTTCTATTATTACTACTATTACTACTACGACTACGACTACGACCACCAGAATTATTGTGACTACTATATTTATTTCGACTAGTACTACCACTACCCGTATGACTACTACTAGGATCAATGAACATACGACTGCAAAACAAGTGCTTCTACTACAAGCGCTACTAAAACTGGTCCTACCGGTGCTACTGCTGTAACTACTGCTAGTACGACTGCTACCACTACCACTACTACGGCTACTAATATCTGTATTCGTACTTTTCTTACGATTCGTATTACTACTATTTCCATCGCTACGATTCTTCCTCATACTGCCACTCTTGATACTGCGACTACTACGTCTGCTACTACGGCTACTAATGCTGCTACTACGACCACGATGATGACTGCTACTTGTACTACAACTTCTGTTATTAGTAATATTACTACGACTTATCGATTACGCTTACTAGTATTGACACTCGTACCTACTGCTACTACTACTGGGATTAGTATTACTACTACTACTACTACTACTACTATTTCTTCTTCTCCTTCTACCACCACTACTTCTTCTTCTACTACTACTACTTGTACTAATACGATCACCTTTACCAGTACTACTGCTTCTACTACTACTCCTACCACTACTCCTACTACTACTACTTCTACTACTACTACCACTACTACTACTACTACTACTACTACTACTACTACGACTACTACTACTACTACTACTACTACTACTACTGCTACTACTACTACTACTACTAGTATAGTACTAGTACTACTACTCCTACTACTACTACTACTACTACTACTACTACTACTACTACTACTACTACTACTACTACTACTACTACTACTACTACGACTACTACTACTACTACTACTACTACTACTACTACTACTACTACTACTACTACTACTACTACTACTACTACTACTACTACTACTACTACTACTACTACTACTACTACTACGACTACGACTACTACTACTACTACTACTACTACTACTACTACTACTACTACTACTACTACTACTACTACTACTACTACTACTACTACTACTACTACTACTACGACTACTACCACTATTACTACGAGTGCTACTTCCACGGCTACTGGTAACACTGATGGACATCCGAATGTTGATACCACTGCGAACGCTAATACGAATAGTAATACGACCTCTACGACTACTTCTGCTAGGTTTTTGGGCGTTCCGTGACCTGTCTGTTTTCGGGTGCGCTTTCAGTTGGGGCAGGCTCGACGCAAGGACGATGATGACGCAGAGTGTGATCCGCAGAGAAGGCGCAGTTCGGCATCTGCTTATCCTCGCCCTCGGAATGCGTAGTGTATTCGCTTCTTCGATGCGAAATCAATTAGAAACGCGCGGGACCCAGTTCCCCGTAGAATTTGTTGATTTGCATTTTTTCTTCAACCTGGGTTCAATAGGGAATGCGCCGATCGCAATCGCCCGCAGAGTTAAATTTTCCGTTTGTTAGTCGGCCGGCATACAAATTGAAGTAGTTTGATGCCAGAGTCCTGCATTATTCTTGAGCATCCCGTTTGTATGTCAAATATGAGCAATCGAATTTCGGCATTTGCGTCATTTTCAGTTTCTTCACAAGTGGCTCGCGTGTTTAAATGTGAACTAACTCTTTAAGACATGCGAGGATCCTTGCCTCCAGCCGAGTTCCTAAGGCTTCTTGTTTACCAGCAAATATAGTTGTGCGATCGGAATTCAGGAAGGTTGTGCGTCGATCCAAATATCCCGCTGACTCCGTGAATCTTCGATATGTGGATCGGCTGGGGTTGAATAGGAAATGCATTGATGCCAGCTTCACGCATCTGTTTTGAATGTGTTAATGTCTCAATGCTGCGCAAGCGCAAATCGGCAGTTGCTTCATCCCCAGCCTTTTCAAACATATTGCACTTGCATCACTATGATGAATGATGGAGGACACTCGCCGACCCCGGTCTTCCGCGCAAGCTTTGTTATTCGTTTGTTTCTCATTCGGAGCTAAATTGGATGTGCGTCGATCGCAGCCCCCCCAACAATTCTTTTTAATTCGATTTGCTGATCGATCGGGGTTCAATGGGAAACGAGCTGATGCCAGCCGCCTGGTCCTCCTCCTCCTCCTCCCCATCCTTTTTGCCCCCCCTCTTCTTGCACCCTCCCGTCACTCGCATGTCCCTCCGCAGAAATCTCCGTCTATTCAGGCACCAATGGCGGAGGAGGACGAAAAGGAGGAGGAACATAGTATGATGAGCAAGGTTCTCCCCTCTCAATGCTCATCCTTTTGCACCAGCTTTTCCTTCAGTCCGATTCCTCTTCATTCCCATCCTCCTCCCCCTGGTCCTCCGCGTTCCCTTCTCCGTCCGCCCAGGTCACTCCCAACCGCGTGTTCCAAGTTCGCCAGCCAGAGGTTCGAAACGATTGAAAGCACAGTTTGAAATAAGAAGATACACTAATCCTCGTGAGTGTTCCAAGAGAAGTGAATTTCAAACGTAGTCTGTCTGGGGGGTAGTCGGCATGGGAATCCAACATCTGTGGAGAAGCGGTAACCATTGAAAACATAATGTCCCATAAAATCTAAGCGTTGCCAGAGTTTCACCGAAACATGGTCAAACGTAGTCGGTCTGGGGGTCGTCGGCTTGGGAATCCAGAACAGAGCCGGCTAAGTTATGAACTGTTTGTTTTTATGGGGACCCTCAGATTGATGTGTTTTTGTTTGCCATGGTCAGAGTGTTGGGGCCGAGCGTTCATTCACTGTCCCTGGGCCCGTGGCCAAAGTGAGGTTCCGTGGTGCGGGTTGTTGTTGTTGGTGGTGTTGTTAAATTTTCTTTCTTGAACAGTTACTTTTGGTCCCCCCCCCTCATCGATGCATATTTTTGTTTCAATTGAAGTGCCCCCATTGAAGTGCCCCCCCGTGGGGCTCGCACAGTGTTTATGGGAAAGTCTTCGTGTTTAGACTGTGTTGGTGGCCCCCGGTTTACCACGACAGCGGTTCCTGTCTGATATTTCTTTGCAGTGTATTACAAAATTGCGCTCACGCGGGACGTCCTCACAATGTGTGCAGGAATCGTGCTCTCGCGTGGGCATTCCTCGCAATGTATGCATACGCCGCGCCCTCGACACTCAGGAATCAGGCTCCTCTCTTTTATTTAACTTGGGAAACGCGCTATCGCTCGAGATTTTCTCGTGGTTCATGCAGGGCTGTCGCTTCAACAACCCGCCTGCTCGACCTCGCCGCTTGGCCACGCCTTCGCGGCCCACCTGCCAGGGTGTGCCCGCCCGATCTGCCCGCTTGGTTCTGTCACGTGTTTCTTGTTCGTAGCCCCCCCTTCCGCTAGCTTCTCTCGTGCTCCATCTTGTCCCTTTCCTCCATGTCTCTTCACTCATCTTGTTTTAGGGGCTGCCCCACATGCACGTGGCAGGTAAAGAAATACACCCAAGGTGGTACGATCGAAGATGAAGAGGGCGGGTACCGAGGGTTT
This sequence comes from Prorocentrum cordatum, assembly GCA_963575745.1. Lineage (NCBI taxonomy): Eukaryota > Dinophyceae > Prorocentrales > Prorocentraceae > Prorocentrum > Prorocentrum cordatum. Next base: position 901,635 of record CAUYUJ010019615.1, read on the forward strand.
GGGATAGATGTGTTGAATGGCACGCGAGCAGATAGGAGCGAACAGTCTTGAAAGTCCCATGCGCAAAATAATAAGTATTGTTGGTCCCCTCCAGCGTCCATGTTTTTTTCAGTTAACGTGCTCCCAGGGCTCGCACCCGGTTTTAAGTCAAAACGTTGCGCCCGTGGCCGCCCGTTTACAACACCAGCGGCTCCCCCAGATATTTCAGAATATATTTCAAAGTCGCGCTCTCGCGCGGGACTTCTTTGTAGTTCATCCAAGAATCGCGCTCTCGCGTGGTATTCCCTCACAATGTATTGCGGCGCCGTGCACCCAATACAAATCACGCTCTGGTTCAAGCTCTTGCTTCGCGTTATCGCAAAATTTTCTTTTCTTCATGATGGGTTGACCCCTCAGCGACCCGCCCTCTCGACCTGGCCTCGTTGGGCCGTCCGCCCGACCTGTCCGTTGGGGTCCGCCCACTCCACGCGCCAGGCTGGGTCTGCCGCTTGTGCTGCTGCTCGTGACCATCCTCCTGCAACTTTCTCTCGTGCTCCATCCTTCTCCCCCCCTCTGTCTCTTCACCCCTCCCCTCCCTACCTTGTTTTAGGGGCTGCGCCAATTACGCGCGGCAGGTAGGGAAGTTATACCCCCAAGAGGGGGCACTATCGACGACAAAGAGAGCGGGTAAGGAGGGTTTGGGATCTACGTGTTGGACGGCACGCGAGCAGACAAGAGCGAGCAGTCTTCTCGCGCTCTCGCGCGGGACTTACTCACAATGTATACAGGATTCGCGCTCTCGCGTGGGACTTCATCGCCATTTATGCAGACGCCGCGCCCTCGACACTCAGGAATCACGCTCTCGCTATGGATTTCCTGACGAATCGTGTGGGAATCGCGCTATGTTTCAAGACTTCCTCGAAATTCATGCAGGACGCACGCTTGTGCAACCCGCCTGCCCCTTGTCCCTTCCTTCCATCCGTCCTCTCCTCCCCTGCCTCAGGGGCTGCACGAAATACACGCTGCAGGTAAGAAAGATCTACCCTTATTGGAGGTACTATTGAAGACGAAGAGGGCGGGTATCGAGGATTTGGGATGTACGGATTGAATGGCACAGCGGGTAAGAACAACCAGTCTTAATATGATCGTTGTTGTTGTTACTATTGCTGATGTTGTTGTTGCGTTGTTTGTTGCTTGTTTTCGTCGTCCCACGCGCGACCTGCTCGCGACCCACCCGTGACCCACCCTCGATGCACACGCGACCCGGCCCGCGACCGGCCCGCGACCTACCCGCGACCCACCCGCGACCCACCTGCGACCCACCCCACGATCCACCCGCGACCCGGCCCGCGATCCACCCGCGATCCACCCCGCGACCCACCCTGCCACCCGCCGCGCGACCCGCCCGCGACCCACCCACACCCACCCACGACTAACCCGCGACCTGGCCCGCGACCCACCCGCGACCAACCCGCGACCCAGTCGCGAACCACCCTCGACCCACCCGCGACCCACCCATTTTGCTTTAACCACAAAATCCGGATCGCTTCAGGCTGTAAACATAAGGAGCGCTTGCAGCGGGTTCCTTGAGAGCC
>CAUYUJ010019615.1:908208-939848 GCA_963575745.1 Prorocentrum cordatum
CTTTTCATGCTGCGCTGGTGTTACAAGTACACTCGTAAGTGGCAGCTTGACGATTGGAGTTCCTTGAGTGAGGGCTGGGGGTCTTACAGTTGTTGCCAGTTTATTTTATCGTTTAAGCTTGCACGTTTGTCAGTGGTTGTTGCTGTTGTCTCTGCCAGTATTCAAGTGATGTCCTTGTGGTACGGATTTGCAACCGTTTCCCCAGAGGGATTGCACTTACATTATCTTTTTTGCAGCGGCCTTCTATCAGGTTGCCTTGTGTGAGGGATTTTCAGTTGGATTCCTTGTGTGGCGGATTCAGACTTGAATTCTGTTGCGGCAGGTTGATCATTGAACTTCTTCTGCCGCTGCTTTACACCTGGACTCCCTTTTGCAAGGGCTCGGGCGGTGGCCGTGTCCCTTCTCTTTCTCGTCCTCCTCATCCGTCCTCCTCTTCCGTCCTCCTCTTCCATCCCCCACCTTCCTCCTCCATCCTCTTCCTCCGTACTCCTCCGACTTCCTCCTCTATCCTCCTCCTCGTCCTCCTCCTCCTCCTTTTCCAACCTCCCTCTCCTCCTTCTCCATCCTTCTCCACCCTCCTCCTTCCAGCCCCCTCCCCCCCTTGCACGAGGCGGGGGGGACCCGCCGCAGCGCGCGCGGGGGGCAGGCGCTCGAGCAGGGCCTCCCTGGCGGTCCCGGTCGCGGGAGCGCAGCCGTCGTCAGGCGGCGGCTGGGCGGGGTGGCCGTTTCTGTCGGGATGGTTTCCTCTATCGCGCTCCTAGCATCTTCTCGTCGCGAAAAAAAACACGACGGAGGGTTTCTGCCCATTGTCTGCGTCCGGGGGCCTTCATTGGACCCCAGCGCCGTCAAGAAACGCTTCAGGATGCGACGCCAGTCTTTGGGAGGGGGTCCAGACCATCGGGGGGCCGCTGAGACGGTCGGGGGCAGTCGATTCGCGGGTCGCGCCGCCATCTCTAGCCCACCACACTTCGGCGCGACACGCCAACCACGTCCCAGCTCCCAGGCATCAATTTCCCGAGTTTCTTTCCCCAGCCTCCCGCCCCACGAGGCAGAGCGACATTCTGTCAGCTTGTACGGCATGTTGTGTCGCAGGGGCCGCGGCCGCGGCGCGCTAAGCATGATTTCCCGACCGTGTTTTGTTGTTTGCGTTTGATGTTTTTGTTTATGTCTCAGATTATTTTCTTCTCTCTCCCCAGATTTTGTGTTATCCCTCTCTGTCTCTCTATCTCTCCCCTTCTCTCTCCGGGAAGAAAAGGCGGACTTGTTTGTTGTTGGTTTCTCTGTCTCTCTCTCTCTCTCTGTTTTAGAGGAGGAGGAGGAGGAGGAGGAGAAGGAGGTGGAGATCGAGGAGGAGGTGGGTCCGTAACCATTTTGGCTCAAGTCCGTAGCGGGAAGTTCAGAGACTTGAACATTCTGGCCTGGGGATTTCGCGGTCCCAACAGTGAAGCGCTGCGAGCGCGAATACAGCTCGTGCGCGGTAGTGGTCCTTCGGCCACTGCCCTCATTTCTACGATGGTCTCTTTGGTGGACTTGGCCCAGCAAGCGTTGCGGATACAAAGGCGATTTCTCATGCCGCACAGCCTGCCGCATTTGCGGTCACGCTCCCAAAGGGCTCCCGCCTGGGGGGAATGGCGGCGGCAATGGAGGTGTCAAAGCGGCGTGGCTCAAGGGACCACGCCCAAGCAACTGCACTACCAGCCCATTGAGGAATTCATCGGCGTCCGTGCTCATATTCCCGAGACGGAGTCCGAAAAATTCGGCAGTGATTGTTCCGCGAAGCAAATCGACAGGGTGGTGACCAAACGTGCGTTCAACGCGGGCGCGCCAGTTTCGACTGCCAGGGCTGCTCGGTAGGCCACAGACTCGCTCCGTCAGCAAGTTGAGCATGCCCAGCGTCGATTTGACAAGAACTAGGAGGCAGCCGCCAAGGCCATGGACCACATGGCCAAGTGCCGCATCCAGCTGGAGGAATTCAAGAAGCAAGCAGCCGCTGTAGCTGCCAAGGTGAGGCCTACAGCGCCCTGGCGGGCGCCAGCGCCGTCGACCCTAACCAGCAGTTCGCGCTTTTGGAGGCCACGGCCGCAGCGTTCGACACTGCCGTGCACGAGGAGGCCCGCCAGCTCAGGGCGCTCACCGCACCGACGCCATCCGCGCCAAGCTCCCTCCTGTCGGAAGCAGGCGCAGGCGCAGGTGCCGCGGCCGCGCGCGCCCGCGGTGCCCGCGGCCGCCCAGGAGCCAGGCGCGGCCCAGGGGCCACCGGCTGCTCCTGCTGCTTCCGCTGCGTCTCCGCCTCCTCATTGGGTTCCGTTCACAGACCCCGACGGCCAGTTCTTCAAGGAGTTCTGCGCCGCCCAGGCAGTGGCCGTCGACACCGGAGCCAGCGAGGAGGGCGACGCAGCCGTCGATGGCACCAGCGCCAGCGGCCTCAGGCCCAGGCGCGGCGTTGGACAGATCACCAAGGCTTTCTTCGAGGACCTCATCCCCTCCATGTAGATTGAGGACCCGAAGGCCAGGCGAAATGCATCATTAGGGTCGGGCGAAGAGGGGCCACGCCGGGTGGGGGGCTGGGAAGGGCAAGGTGGGGGGGAGGAAAAGGCGGAGGACGAGGAGGAGGAGGAGGAGGAGGAGGAGGAGGAGTCCGTAGCCATTTTGGCTCAAGGTCCGTAGCACGTCGCTCAGTGACCTTGGCATCTGGCGCGGGGGTATTGCGGCCTCCGACCGTTCGCCAGTTGCTTCTCAGATGCTGCATTGAGGCCTTGCTTCGCAGCCCTGTCTGGCATTATTTTGTATTCCTCTTGCTGGGCCAGTGGGCCGATGGATCGTCGGTCTTGTGCTCGCGCGCGTCGGCGCGGGTGCCGCTGCAACTGCGCGCGGCGCGCGTCGCGTCGCACGCGCGGCCAGGCGCCCAAGTAGCCCTCCGCGTCTCAGCCCCTGCCGCCCCGTGGGAGTTGGACCGGGCCTCCGCGTCTGCCCCAGCACACCTGCGGGCCCCAATGCCCGTCCGATGCGGAGATCACCACCTGCGCCGCCATGTCCGCCGCCGACTTCGACGCCATCAGCGACGGTTGGCCCCCGAGGGCGGTCGGTCGGGCGCGCGCCGCGCGGGCGGCGCTGCAATGGGGGCCCCGCTCCTGCGCCGAGCAGGCCCGCACCCGGCAGGACACTCACCATCAGAAGCTCGGGGTGGCCAAGTCCTGACTCGGGCGTGCCATGGTGGCGCTCGCGCAGTCCATCCAGGCCGCGGCGGGCGCCGAGGCCGAGCTCGCCGCGGCGTGGGCCGCCGCCGACGACGCTGCCGCCGAGGCCGCCCAGGCCTTCAGCAGCCTCGCTCCCGCCGCGCCCAAGGACGGCGAGCTCGCTCTCCAAGACAGGGCCAAGGGCCTCCGCGAGCAGGCCGCGCCCGACGACCCCGACGCCAAGGAAGAGTTCCTGCGCTTTCGGCAGCAGCTGGATGGCATGGCTAAAGAGCTCGGTTATTCTGAGCCTGGCCCCGTCGCCCCACCTGCCCCCGCCCCCGCGCCCCCTCGCGTCGACGGCGGCGCAGCCCCGGCCGCGGCCACCGACGCTGGCGGCGCCGAGCGAGCAGCGCCGTTCGACATGGAGTTCGGCGACCTCCTCGGCGACAACTCTTGCAAGGCTACATAAGTTGGGCGAGAAGCACGGCATCAAGCGCAAGCTGGCCAACGGTCTCTTCGACGAGGCCTAGGGGCACATCGCCGAGAAGACCAAGGCCGGCACGCCGCTGTCCGACGATCCGTTTCTTTTGTTTCTCTATCGCGTCTTCTAACGCCACGGGCGCGCCAGGGTTGGGCGCGCCCCTCGCCGACCCCGGCGCTCGACAGGCCCGAGCAGTTTGCGTTCGGGAACGCCGCCAGCTCGGTGACACTGCCCTCGAGCGCTGGCTCCGCGCCGCGGGGTGGCGCGCTCGAGTGGGCGCCGCCATCGCCTCCGTTCCGATCAAAGGTAGGTCGGGCGGCGTCGCCGCGATGGCGGCGGCCTGAGGTCTCGGCGAGAAAAGATGTTCCCGCGGATCTCTTGCCAGTCAGGGTCGCAGCCCTGCGTTGCGGTGGTCTGTGCTTGGGCGTTCTTTCTGTGGATTGGAGTGCGCCTGCATCGCGGCATTGGACTGGCAGCAGCGAGCTGGTCAACATTGCGCGCAATACGTGAGCTGGTCAGGCAATTTAACAAGCCGCGCGCCATTCATGGCGATTGGAAGATTGTGCCAGAGATTCCGCGTGGATCCAAGTGGGTCGACAGAAAAGAAGCAGTCATCCTTGCACTGCCTCTCCCCACTTGTTCCCATGGGTCTGGGGTCGCGTGTCTTGACTACTTCGTCGTGCGCCACAGTCTGCGGCATGGTCGGAAGACTCCCGCGCGACCGTCCGTCGCCACCGAGCCTCGCAAGGCAGTTTGTTCTGCGGTAGCGCGCCTCGGTCGGCAAAGAGCTCGCCGCCCGTGCGACCCCTCCACGTCGCCCCCCTGGAGTTCGGCCGCGTGGACGCGAGTGGCGCGACTGGCAGCAGCGACGGCAGCACAATGAGGCGGCGCCGCGCCCATGCGCCGCAGCTCATGGCACGCGCGTGGATGTCGCTCATTTGGCCGAGCAACAGTTCCTCGACATCTACCAGATCGATCCTCGACAGGCGGGCGCTCGCGCAGGGCGTGGTCGACCGCTGCAACTCGAGCAAGTTCGCAGTCGCGTCTCACATCGGTTCCCTTTTCCTCGTCTGAGCGCCCTCGCCGCATGGTGGGCGCGCTTCACGCGCTATGCGCTGTCTTTCTTTCCGGCACTTTCCTCAGCTTCGTCGGCGGGCCTTTCGCGCGCGCAATCGGCTGCTGCGCGGGGCGAGGGCTCGCTTCGCTCAAGCCCTGGCAGGGCGCGCTCCACGGCTGCGCGCGCTGGGCGACTCGCGGCACCTTTCGCATGACATTGCGGAAGTTTTGAAATTGGGGCCGCTGCCAGAGCCGTTCGAGCGCACAAGACGGCTGCTAATGCCGACAGCGCCGGCTGGCGCCAATGGGTTCGGGGCCCTGCTGTTGGCGGGGCCGCGGCTCTCCTCGCCGCCGCTCGGCCGCGCGCCCCGCGGCGCGCCCGCGGACGTTTCGAGGGCTGCGGTGCACTTCTGCTAGCGCCCGCGTCTCCTCAGCAGGAGATGAACCTCTTGGCAGCAGGATGGCGGCGCCGGTGGAGAGTGGATCTGAACCGCCCTGGTCTGCTGTGGCCGGAGGATCTCCGCCTTTTTTTTCCAGAGCCCGCCGTCGGGGAGATGCGCGGTGCGTTTCGATCTTTTCCGCCGCGCTCTGGTTGTGGTTGCGATGGCGTGTCTTCTCGGCAGTGCGATTCTCTCCTTGACGAGGCTGCGGCCGCTCTCACTGGCCAATCTTGGCCAGGGATGCAGGCCAATATCGTTTTCCCCTATCACGCGCACAGGTGGTCTGCGCCCGATCGGCCTTTTGCGCCGCCTCGCGCGGGCGCAAGACCGCTTGCGCAGACCGCTCGCGCGAGACCGGCAGCGTCAAACATGTTCGCGAGTTGTTTGTTTGGGCCACCGCTGAGCGAGGCTCGGATGAGCTGGTCTGGATTCAGTCGGCGAAGATTGAATGGGCCCAGGGTTGCGGTTTTGCGAGCGCGTTGGTGCCTCTCGTTTTGAAGAAATGTTTTGGGCAGATTGCTCAATCGAGGCTTCTCGCTGCAGCTGCCGCCGCCAGCTTCCCGATGCGCCAGCTGAAGCTTCTCATCCAAATTCACAGGGCGCCGCGGACCCTGGATTCGACCGGCCGCGCGTCGGTGTCCATGCGCGCCGCAGGCTGTCATTCCAGGTTGCCACTTTGCCACGCTGATGCGACGGCTCCTTGCGCTGCGGCCGCTAGACGTGGTCAGTCGCGCCTTCCCGACCGTCGGGGGGGGGGGGGGGCGGTTGATGACTTTGGGTTGCACCTGTGTGGTCGGGGAGCACAAGTTATTCGCTGTTGGGCTGGCGCTATTGAGTTGGCGCACGCAGAGCTTGCCGAAGTCGGCTTGCGCGCCAAAGCTTCAAAGCGCAAATTCGTTGCATCCTCTACCGCACTGCACGTTAAGCTACAGGCGCAGCTCAGACGTCTTTCGGAATGGGGAGTTGCCACTGAGCGCAACCTCGGCATTGATGCGTGGCCGGATGCGGGCGGGCTTCCAGACGGGCCGAGCCAGATCGCATGCCTCCTGCGCGCGCCAGGCACCGCAAGGTGCTCTCGTTCGGCCCCCTGCTCAAGCGTGAGCAACTGCATCGCATGGTCTAGTCTGCCATTTGTTCTCCCGTGTCTCATGGGCATCGGGCCCTGGGCGCGAACAGCGCCGAGCCGCGCGAAGCGCGGCGCCAGCGCGCTGTGGTCGAAGCTGCCAGGGTCGACGGCCGATCGGTCTCGCTCACTCTGTAGCTCTCGGATTTTGACAAGGCCGATCCTGATTTCAAGTTGTGAGAGGGCCTTTTGGTCGCCATAGCCTCTGCCGTTTGGGGCTCCTGGATCCCCTTGCCCATCACTGTTTGAAGCCATGAGGCTGCTCGGCGCAGGTGGTCCGAGCACGGGCCCCCTTTGCAGAGCATCCGAGGCCCTTTCAGCGCCTGTGTCGCTTCCGCCCTCCGACTGGGCATGAGCGGGCATGGCCCACAGTGGCCCCGCCCATCTGTTGGCGCCCTCTCCCCCCTCGACCTTCTCCCTTGGTTCTTCTGGGGCGCGCGTTGGATCGTCGCGTGGATGCGTGGATTTGGAAAAGTGTAGCTGATCACTTAGTTTGCCCCCAGTGTCAGAATCGTGCCCTGCTCCATCCTACGCCTCAGGTCGCCCGCAGCAGAAAAGTCAGCGCGCACCGCCAGCGTCAGTTCGACGCCCAGCTTTCTCGGCAAGGGCAATGCTTGGCGTGCTGTAAGGCTCCTGGTACCCTTCAGCACAGGCGCCTCTCCTGCCCCTCTTAGGAAGGAACGCGCGGGGCCTCGCCACTACCTCTCGCAGGTCGGCTCGCAGCTGCGCGTGAGCAACCTTTCCCTCGCCTCCTCGCCGAGAGCCTGCTCGCGCCGCTCGCCATCCTTCCCCCTTTTTCCCCATGTCCTAAGATGGGGTTCTTGTTGTTACTTGGACGCCTCCTACTCCTCCTTCTTCCTCCTCTTTTCTCCTCCCCTCCTGTCGGACTTACTCATACTCAGACTTGCTCATACACAGACTTACTCATACTCAGACTTACTCATACTCAGACCTTCTCATACTCAGACTTACTCACACTCAGACATACTCATACACAGGCTTACTCATACACAGACTTACTCACACCGGGACGTACTCATACACAGACCCACTCATACCCAGACTTACTCATACACAGTATTAGTCATATTCAGACTTACTCATACCCAGACGTACACATACACAGACGTTCTCATACACAGACATACTCATACCCAGACTTACTCATACACAGACTTACTCATACACAGACTTACTCATACTCAGCACCCCTAAATGGAGCCGCCAGGGGTGGTTGCACGGGCTCGTTCGCGGCCATGTTGTGGGGATGTCTCAAGCGGTTTGCTGTTGCTGGGCCCAACATCCTTCGCTTGGAGAGCAGATTGTGAGGATGTCTCAGGCGGGGCGCTGGTTTCAGCACCCCTAAGGGGAGCCGCCAGGGGTGGTTGCACGGGCTCGTTCGCGGCCATTTTGTAGGGATGTCTCAGGCGGTTTGCTTGTTTCTGGGCCCAACATCCTTCGCTTTCGGAGCAGATTTGGAGGATGTCTCGAGCGAGGCGCTCATTTCAGCACCCCTAAGGGGAGCCGCCAGGGGTGGTTGCACGGGCTCGTTCGCGGCCATTTTGTGGGGATGTCTCAGGCGGTTTGCCTGTTTCTGGGCCAACATCCTTCGCTTGGAGAGCAGATTGTGAGGATGTCTCAGGCGGGGCGCTGGTTTCAGCACCCCTAAGGGGAGCCGCCAGGGGTGGTTGCACGGGCTCGTTCGCGGCCATTTTGTGGGGATGTTTCAGGCGGTTTGCTTGTTTCTGGGCACAACATCCTTCGCTTTCGGAGCAGATTTGGAGGATGTCTCGAGCGAGGCGCTCATTTCAGCACTCCTAAGGGGAGCCGCCAGGGGTGGTTGCACGGGCTCGTTCGCGGCCGTTTTGTGGGGATGTCTCAGGCGGTTTGCTTGTTTCTGGGCCCAACATCCTTCGCTTTCGGAGCACATTTGGAGGATGTCCCGAGCGAGGCGCTCACTTTCACCCCTCAGGTGGGCCAGATTTTGAGGATGTCTCGATCGGTTTGCTTGTTTTGGTGGCCAGGCTCGTGGGCGCAGATTCTTCTCAGGATGCCACAGGAGGCTCCAACAGGCTCCAGGAGGCTCCAGGAGACCACATGAGGTCCCAGGAGGCATCAGGAGGCCACAGAAAGACTCAAGAGACCACAGGATGTCCCAAGAGGCTCCAGGAGGCCCCAGGAAGCTCCAGAAAGCTTCGGGAAACTACAGGAGGCCCCAGGAGGCAACAGGAAGCGCCAGGAGGCCTCGGAAGGCAACAGGAGGCCCCGAGAGGCCCCAGGAGCAGGAGGCCTCAGAAGGCAACAGGAGTGGCTCCAATCCCATGTGTTTTACGTATGCTCCTATCGATTGGGCCTCACCTGGAGCACGATTCTTTGATGTTCTACGCATGTTTCTATAGATGGTCCTTCTCCTGTGTACACAATCCTAAATGTTGTACTCATGTTCCTATGTATTGGGCCTCTCCTGGGGCACGAGTCCTTGGTGTTTTACGCGTGTTCCTATAGATTGCCCTTCTCATGTGGCTATAATCCGCAATGTGTTATGTACGTATGTTGCTATAGATTGCGCCTTTCCTGGGGCACGAAACCTTCCTAGGAGGTCCCAGGAGGTCCCAAGAGGCTCCTGGAGACCCCAGGAAGCCCCAGTAGGTTTCAGGAGGCCCCAGGAGGCCCCAGGCTCATGCACAGAGACGCGCTCGTACTACTGAGGCTCATTCACACTCCTATTCATTCGCAGTTAGATTGATGTCCAGACCGTCACAACTGAAGCCCGTTAATATTCGAAAGCTCTTGCGCCTAGACATTCACGGCGGACAGGTCCATGCGAGTAGATGCACAGATGGGGAGCTCCACGCAGTGAATAATTTCCCAGGCCTCCAGGACTCTGGCTCCTCAGGGACGGTCGCCAGCGTTTTCTGCGGAAATTTGCGCGACCCGTTTTTGTCGCTAGCCTAGCAGGGGTTGGGATGGGTCTGTGTCCAGGCTTCTCCAGACAATCAGCGTGCTGAGGCTATTTTCGCCGGCTCCTTGCAGCACCCTGCAACAGACGTTGATGCCCTCGATCTTTGGGCCCTGCTGCAAGGTCTAGGTTGTTTTGTTTTGCCAGGCACCACTTTCTACGGCGGCTCAGAATATCTCGTGGCTGGCGTTTTGGTGAGAGGGCCCGAGAGCACCTGCCCCGCTCGCGGTGCGTGGGCAGAGCTCTGGCGCATGCCGTGGCAAAAGACCTCGGACTGGTGCGGGGGATGGAGGGTTTCTCTCTGGTCAAAGTCAACTGGCACGCCACATGCGCTTCAGCCGAGTCAGACCAGTTTGGTCTTCCCCTGGAAGTTGGCGACAGCCTGGCCGACCAGTATGCTAAGCAGGCCTCTGATTTCTCGCGTCTCCCGACCCCTCTCCGTGTCCACTTCGGGAAAAAGGCCCGAGCTCTTGTGGAGTACGCCGCCTGGGTTGCCACAGTTGGGCCGCCCATGGTGGCCATGGGCCCCGCCCATGTAGCACAGAAGCGTGAGGCGAAACACCGTGTCCCCACGCTTTCTGTCCTGCCGCCCGAGCCCCTCGCCACCCCTCGCAGCTTGCTTTCATCTGACCTTGGGCACGATAGGGTGGGCATCTGAGGCGGCAGGCTCCATATTTGCCACCCGTTCAAGCTCGCAGACACAGGGCAGTGGTGTTTCGCCTGTGCCGTCTGCGGCGCCAGTGTGTGGTCCAAGCACTGTCCCAGCTCTGTGTCTTTCCTGCCCAGGGCCTCCTCTCCCGCCCTCTTGGGGCTGGGGTGCGTTGAAAGGTCTGGCCCTGGGCAGGTACCAGATTCACAAGACGTGGCATCTCGTTGTTCAGCCCTGGGGCACCGCCAGTGTTGAGCGCGCGGGAGGTGCCGCCCCTGTCGCCCGTCTTTCTGGCGTGGCAGCGGCGGCCATCCCTCACCGCGGAGACAGCGACACTGATTAGGCTTTAGGAGCCTGCTCCTTATTTGTCTGGTCAGTTGGTGGGGTCGGGTGTCGGGTCCTGTTCTGGGGTTGCCCCGAGTCAGTACCCACCCCGCCCTACCCTGTGGTGTCTGGCTGCTCCAAAGTTGGGCGGGTGCTGGGGCCGCGGCAGAAGGAAGAGGAGGAGGAGGAGGAGGAGGAGGAGGAGGAGGAGGAGGAGGAGGAGGAGGGAGAGGAGGAGGAGGGGGAGGGGGAGGAGGAAGGGAGGAGGAGAGGGAGGAGGGGGAGGAGGAGGAGGAGGATGAGAAGGGGGAGAAGGGGGAGAAGGAGGAGGATGATGAGGAGGAGGAAGAGGAAGAGGAGGAGGAGGAGGAACGCAAAACTCCCGACGTCATGCTGTTTCCACAACGCAGGCTCCAGGCATCTCGACCCTGTCCCCGGAAGACTGGCTCCTCTTTCATCTGGAGTAGTATTGTGGACATTTACGGGCCCTGCGAGGGCCCCAGGAGGCCGAACATGGCAAACCTCTGTCGGTCGCAGTGCTTTCGCGGCGCGAGGAGGTGGGGAAGGGCGGGTCTCCGCCGCGCGGAAGTCCCTCATCCCCATCGCCTCGCTGTGCGCCATCGTGCTCGAGTCGAGATCTCATCGCCCCTCTCCCCGAATCGTTTCTCGCCCCTCCCCCCACCCCGAGCTTCCATCGGGGACCATACAATGACATAGACATAGTTGTCGGAGGTCCGCGCGGGTTTCTCGGATCTGCGCTGGAACCCCAGGGGGGGCTCAGGCGCCGCCCTGCGCGCCAGGGAGGGGTGTCCAGCTTCGATCTAAGAAATAAATCCGCGCGGATCTCCGAAAGGTCAAGTCTATGTCATTGTTTGTGCCTCGATTCCAGCACCGCTTGCGCGGACACTGGTCGTGGGGCCCGCGGGCGGGTCGGTTAAGAGAGGGGGGCAGGGAAAGCGAGCGGGTACGAAAATTGCTGCATGCAGCTGTTTTCGGTCCCGACGCCTGGTATTTTTTCTAGAGCGATCCCCGCCCGAGAACGCCGGGTGGGATCTCCAGGAAGCAGCGGCTCCTTGAGGCTCCTGGCGGGCGCGGCATGCAGTCTTCATGGCTCTAACTGCGAGGTGAGCTGCCCAGGGATCACCAGGACCCTTGTGGCCTGGCGGCCGCGGTCTGCCGGGTGTGCGGGGCGGGTCGGGACATCTCCTCTCTGAGTCCAACAACCCCAGCGTGATTATGCAGATGATTCACCTTTCGCCCAATTCGAGGGGGGTAAGTGAAAAGCAGGGGGACGGCATCGCTTTCAGCGCCTTGCCGCAATGCTACGTTCTCTTTTGGCGGCCCGCCACCCTGCCGTGGGGTTATGATGTCCCAATCTATTTCAGCCTTGACCACCAGAAAGAATATCGAGCACCAAGAATCTTGAGGGTTTTCACGTGACGGGCCCTGGAGGCGATACTCGCTCGACACTCTTTCGATATTTCTCTAGGTGCTCAAGATTATTTCTGGGATGTGGTCCTTGAGTTCGATGTGAGGAACATTACCTTGGGGGCCCTCTCCCAGCTTCGAGGTTCGAGCATCGGATATTGAGATTGTCGATCGGCTCTCATACTTTTTATGGGGCCTCCGGAAGGCTCCTCGTCGCCGCGGCTGGATTCCCTTCGACGTTCTTGCCAGAACGCCTCCCGGGAAAGACTCCGAGGGTGGATCTTTCGACCCTCGAAACCCGGACCCCCCCCCTAGCCATCCCAAGGCCTCACCCAAGCCAAGGCGGACGTGCTCCGCCGGCTTCGGCATCCGGGGGCCAGCGTCAGCCTCCAGGACCGTCCGGCACCTGCGTGGCCCCTGCGGGCGCAGGCGAATTCGGGCGTCGGGCGAGCACCACGGCGGGGCGCACCGCAGCAGACGGAGGCACGCGAGCGCGGGAGGGCCGGAGGGGCGAAAGCCAGAGAGGCCGGTCCGAGCATGCCGGTCTTCACGGGCAGGCCGGAGCCGTGCAGCCACGAGCGGGACCGTCGAAGACAGATTGTGCACCGAGCTTGCGGCGGGGCGCACCGAAGCAAATGGAGGCACGAAAGCGCGGGGGGACTGGAGGGGCTGAAGCAGAAGAGGCTGATCAGAACATGCAGTTCTTCACGGGCGTGCTGGAGGTGTGCAGCCACGAACGGGACCGTCCAAAATGATGTATATTCTGCACGGGAGAACGGCTCGGGATATCGGGGGGCATCATCTCTGACAGGCCCAGGCTTCGGACGCCCACGGCGGAGGAGACCGACTAGCAGCAGGTTGTTGGCGCCACGCAAACATGTGAGCAAATGACTTGAAAACGCCCAGGGGGGTCCCGGCACCCCACTGTCCAGGCAACGATTAGACATGTTCCCTGGCTCAGGAAACTATTTCTTTAATCGTCCCCCCCCCCCGCGCCCCTCGGGCATGGGCCACGGCGGCCGACGGAGCGAACTGGCGTGACCGGGGGGAGGAGGAGGAGGAGGAGGAGGAGGAGGAGGAGGAGGAGGAGGAGGAGGAGGAGGAGGAGGGGGAGGAGAAAGGAGGAGGAGAAGGAGGAGGAGGTTGAGGAGGAGGAGGAGGAGGCGGGGCACGGAGTCGCATCATTTTCTCTCGCTCTCGCTCTCGCTTTCTCTCTCTCTCTCTGTCTTTCTGTTTCACTTCCTGTATATACACATATATACATATACACCTATATTACCATATACAGGCCCTGCTGTATCCCCGCCCCATCCTATCCGCAAACGGCGACGTCGTCGCACCCTGGCGCCGTCGTCGCAGCAAAGGGGGCGACGTCGTCGCACTCTGGCGCCGCCGTCGCACCCATCCGCAAAGAGCGCCCGTCGTCGCACCCTGGCGCCGTCGTCGTCGCCCCCCCCCTACCTCCGATGTATCCGCAGAAGCCGCCGTCGTCGTCCCCCCCCCCTTCCCTACCTCCTATCCGCAGAGGGCGCCAGAGGGCGCCGTCGTCGCACGCCGCCGCCGCCGCCGTCGCACCCCACCCTTCGCACGTCGCATCCGCGAAGAGTGCCCGTCGTCGCACCCTTGCGCTGTCGTCGCACCAACCCCCCTCCCCCGCTCCTACCTCCCATCCGAAAAGGCCGCTGTCGTCGCCCCCCCCCTCCCCCCCTACGTCCCATCCGCAAGTGACGCCGTCCCCCCCTCCCCCCTTGCGTCCTATCCGCACGTGGCGCCAGAGGGGAGCGCCGTCGTCGTATCCCGCCGTCGCCGCTTCACCCCCCCCCCTCCACCCCCTACCCCCCATCCGCGCCAACGACGCTGTCGTCGTCCCCCCCCCCCCTCCGTACGTCCTATCCGCAGAAGGCGCCAGAGGCCTCAGTCGTCGCACCCCGCCGCCGCCGTCGTCCCCCGTCCCCCCCCCAAACGTCCCATCCGCAAAGAGCGCCCGTCGTCGCAGCCTGGCGCCGTCGTCGTCGCACCCCCCTCCCCCCCCCATCCCCCCTTCACCTCCCTGTTTCCATCCACGCAAAGGACGCTGTCGCCCCCCCACTCCCCGCCCCCCTTGCGTCCTCCTATCCGCAAAAGGCGCCAGAGGCCGCCGCCGTCGCACCCCGCCGGCGTCGGCGCGCCACCGGGCCGCCGTCCGTCGTCAGACCGCGCGCGCGCGCGCCCGCAGGGCAGCCGCTGGCGTCCCCGCGCAGCTCGCGCAGCTCGCACGCGTCGCCCCGCGCGTCGCCCCGCGTGTCGCTGGTGCCCGCCGAGGGCGGCGACCACGCCGCCGCAGCGCCCGCCTTGGCCGCGGAGCAGCGGCTGGCGTCCGCCCCGCAGCCGCGGCGGTCCTTCCGCGCTTCGCTGGTGCCCACCGCCGACGGCGGCGTCTCGCAGAGCCTGGCAGCCGCGGCGCCCGCGCCGTCGCGGCGGGCGGTCTCCAAGAACGTCCTGCAGGCTCGGAGGAGGATAAAAAGTCTGTTCTCTGGGAATGGGTCCAAGACCTCTGGGGTGTCCACGTCACGAACAATCACGACGTCGGGGGTCTAGGCGGGCCCAGCCGGCGGTCCCCTCCTCATGGCCTCAGAAGCCAGGGCATCCCACACCTGATTCGTATTGCACTCTCGAGCCCGTGACGCACTTCCAGTGTGCGTGTCAACGGTTTGCCCTCTGCTGGGGCTCGTCAGGACTCGAGTGATAATGGCAGCGGCACGCGAGTACAGCAAGTGCATGAGTGACACAATACTGCGTGCAATGCGATTCGGGGAAGGGGATCCATGTACCGACATGGTTTTTCCAACGTTGATCGGGCCCTGAAGGAGCCAAGCTACTTGCGAACATGCACTCATGGCATCACTACCCGCGCTCAGCGCATCACTATCCTCGCGAAACATGCAAAGCGCTGCTTCCAAGAGCCTGTGCAGCGCAGCCACTAGCAAATATGTGCAATCAAAACCGGATGTCGCATAATGGCTTTGCCCTTATTGGCCGACCACGTCGGTGCATGGATTTCCGTTTTTTTCGATCGGGCGAACCGATGCACCGATGTGGTTTGGGGCCCTTGGGGACTTTTCGTGTTCAGGGCGACGGGACTGTCTGGGTCTGGCGGGGCTGCCTTGCTCCCCATGTACCGCGTGCGCGCGGTTTACGCAGGCGCGCCCCAGTCGCGGTTGTTGGGCGCCGCCCGGCCAGGGTTGATGGGTGCCGCTAATGCCATTTTTCATGGGCTCCCTACGTATCCTGCTCCTGCTTCTGGCGGAATTGGCCGCGACCACGCCGGTGGACAGAAACCTTCCGCCTAGCTATGGTAAACAGAACACATGCAATATGCAAGGGGCGATGGCCCCCTGACATCCTTCCTTTGTGAAGATATCACGACGGAGGCTGCTTCTTGCCATTGTCGGCCCCGACGTCGGCCTCTCGGGGCCTCACCGGGCCCCAGGACTGGCCAAGAATGTCTCAGGGCGAAACGTCGGTCCTGGGGCAGGGGTCCATACCTCCTGGGAGCCACGTGGCGAGCAGCATCGCGGCGGAGGTTGCCCGGGCCTCCCCTCCAGGGCCTCCCGGGAGTTCCAGCTGGAGGGGGCGAAGGATGGAGAACGCCTCGGCCCACGGTCGCAGCCTGCCCTCGGGGGCGTCCAGGGTGCGGGTGATGGCTAGCGCGGGGGGGGGGACCGCATGGCCAGGCCCAGGACATCGCCCCGGATCTCATGGCCCCCGCCTCTTCACGCCCCCCCTCTGCTCGCGAACCTGCCTCCCGTCACGAGTTGCGAGTCCCCTACGGGACCTCCTCCTCCCCCTCCTCCTTCTCCTCCTTCTCCTCCTCCTCCTCCTCCTTTCCTCCTCCTCCTCCTCATCCTTTCTTCTTCCTCCTTTCTCCTCCTCCTCCTTTCTTCCTCCTCCTTTCTTCCTCCTCCTCCTCCTTTCTTCCTCCTCCTCCTCCTCCTTTCTTCCTCCTCCTGTCTTCCTCCTCCTTTCTTCCTCCTCCTCCTCCTCCTCCTGTCTTCCTCCTCCTCCTTTCTTCTTCCTCCTCCTCCTCCTCCTTCCTTTTCTCCTCCTTTCTTCCTCCTCCTCCTTTTCTCCCTCCTCCTCCTTTCTTCCTCCTCCGTTCTTCCTCCTCCTCCTCCTCCTCTTCTTCCTCCTCCGTTCTTCCTCCTCCTCCTCCTCCTCCCTTTTCTTCCTCCTCCTTTCTGCCTCCTCCTACCCCTTTCTTCCTCCTCCTTTCTTCCTCCTCCTACTCCTTCCTTCCTCCTCCTTTCTTCCTCCCCTCCTCCTCCACCTCCTCCTCCTCCTCCTCTCCCCCCTCCCTCCTCCTCCTTCTCCTCCTCCCCCTCTCCCTCCTCCTCCTCCTCCTCCTCCTCCTCCTCCTCCTCCTCCTCCTCCTCCTCCTCCTCCTCCCTCGCGGGCGCTGCGGCCTGCTCGCCTCGGCCGGTGCTGCCCCGCTTCGGGCCCCCCCTGGGGCTGTCGCGGATCGGTGGGGCTCGAAGAAGGCTCGGAGGTGGATAGACCTCCTACCCTGACACATCGATCGAGGAATTGGCCGTTTTCGGTTCGCGAGGGGGCGTCGTGGCCGTCATTTTTGCGGGCCCAGGTCCGTCGGTTTCGGTCCCAGGCCGTTTTCACTAAGGGGAGGTTTACTAAAGGGAGGTTTGTCCACAGCCGAAAGGAAGCAGACGGATGGAGTTTTACGATGTTGCATTTTTTTGTTGTGGCGCTTTGAGGTTTTTTGCCATGTCGTTCACGGTCGAGGTTCTGTTTTTCGATGTTGCAGTTTTTTGTTGTGACGTCGACAACTGCAGAGTGCGCAACGACGGATGCTGAGAATAATGGTTGGTACACGGCGGCTCCCGGACGAATGTTGGATGGATTTTATCAGACGCTCTACTTGTGCAGCTTCAGATATTTCTCATAAGTTTCACGTGCGTGATTGGGTTGTTGATCTCCGAGATACCAAGAGGCGTCTCCGCGACAAGATGGAGTCGGCCTCAGATGGGCGTTGGGGCGCGCGGCTCCTGGAGTGGCACCCCTGGCACCACGTCTATGCCAAGCGGCACAGTGGAAGGCAGCGCAAACGCTGGCAAGACATCTGAGAGCACAAGTGAGCGAGGCACGCGGCCCGGCGTCATGCTGGGGCAGACTCGTCTGCCCTACGGGCCCTCTCTCTCTCTCTCTCTCTCTCGGTTGTGACGTTGGATCGCCGGGAGCGTCCAAAGATTGAGTGAGCTTGTTTGCTGTTCGGCCTTTTTGTTGGGGCCAGGCCTTTGGGGCCATGCGATACATGCCCGGGAAGGGCGGAAGCCGGCCTTCTGCTCAGACCCCAGGCGTCGTGACTTTTGTTCACCGCGTGGATCCCCGGAGGTCGGAACCTCTTCCCAGCAACCGGTCTTTCATCCTGAGCCGTCCTTCGATGGCCCCGAGGCCCGGCGAGGGCCCCTGGAGGCAGAAAGTTGAGCATCGCCCGTCGCGACCCCTCGTCATCGCCCGAGGGGTCGAGAGTTCCGGGGGGCCCGTGCCGGGCCGAGGCGCGACGTCCGAGGCTCCTGGGCTGGGGAGGGTCGGGCCGGATGACAAAGGGGGGCAATTGGGAAATGAGGTACGAAATCTGCTGCATGCAGCTGGTTGCGGCCTCGCCGCCGGGCCCATTCCTCGATGCATTGCCTCGGGACCATCGCAAATCGAGCCGGCTCCGAAAAGTGCCCTCGACAGTTGGGGTCCAGGGTTCCGGAGTTTTGTGTCTGTCTTGCATGTTTTTGCGCGCCGACGGATCTCACGGATCGCGGATCGGTCGCCGACGGCACCAGGGCCGGCAGCGGCGCTCCTGGAGAACGTCAGTCCGCCGGAGGCCTGGAGCCGGAGCAGGGTGCTCCGTAGCCATGTTTTGGCTCAAGCCGTCTTGGCGTTGTTGCATGTTCGATTGGTGTCGGTGGACAAGACAGGATGAACGCAGCGTTGTCCTCTTGCAGAGCAAGGTGGGAACAAGACATGGAGCGGATACGCAAAAGGATGGGCGCGCTTCTCCAGGGCGCTGGTGTTTCATATATCGCATTCGTCAATCGGCTACGTTATGACGAGATTGAGCATGTACAATTTTCACTTCAGAACGAGCTCTATTGTTTGAGGTCTCTGTTGACGTGTGGCCGAAAATGGATTGGAGCTTTTCTATTGTGCCATGCGGCGAGATGCAACGCTCTTGAAACAAGGCCAGGTCTTCTCGGTGTGAGGGAAATTTTGCGCTCAGGCGTCAATCCTTCTGCACGCTGTGATTTATTCTCAGAAGAGGGCGGCACGGCTTTGCATGTTGCTGTTGCGTGGACTCGACCGCAAGTTGCACATGAGTTGATCCAAGCTGCTGCCGATCCAGAGAGTGTGGATCCTACTGGAGATACTCCGTTGCTGAAGTGCGCTTTGAGCATTGCTCAATTGCCTGTCGTGCCACTACCATGCATGCCCACACACACGGACGTTTCGAACAGGGCAGTACTCGATGTAGTTGAGCTTCTGCTTGGGCACGGTGCCAGCATCAACCATCGCGGCTTTCGCAACGAAACCGCCCTCCTTCGCGCATGCTCAGAGTCCTTGCCGCAATTGGCAAAACTTTTACTCGGCGCTCAAGCAGACGTAAACCTTGTTGATGTATCTGGGCAGAGTCCTTTGCACCATGCTGCGGGAAGGGGCGATACGGACGATCTTGTCTGCTCACTCTTGCGAGCTAATGCTGGCATTGATGTTCATTGCCGGGATGGGTCTACACCCTTGGCTGTAGCGGTACGTAGATCACGACATGAGTGTGTGAACGCTCTTCTTGACGCGCGCGCATCTGTGCAGAAGGCGTGCTCTAGACTCTCTGGGAATTTGCTCCTAGTTGCGATGAAGCAATATGCGGAACATAAGGGTCAGCAGCAGCTGCTGATATTGAGCGCGTTGATGGGAGCAAGTGTTTTTTTTTTTCGAACAGTGTCGAGAAGACATGATGGAACTTGCAGCTGAACAAGCAGACACTGAGCTCTACGACTTCCTCGAATCGTGGCAAGACATGCCGAAACACAAGCGCCACCATAATGACAAACAGCACAATCATAATGACAATAAAGACAAGGAGGACAAGACGGACAAGAAAGACAAGAAGGACAAGAAGGACAAGAAAGACAAGGAGGACAAGGAGGACAAGAAAGACAAGAAGCACAAGCGCCACAAGAAGGACAACGGTGCCAGTTTCGTGTTGAGCGACTGACCTTAGCGCCGCGTGCATCTGTCATGGGAGGGTCGATATACCGAACTCCGACCGAGCAGAAGCCATAGACGGCCGCTTGGGGCTTGCTCGCTCGCGGCCCTCCCGTGGCCAGATCCCTCGCTTCTTGCACACGCACCGGGGCAATGCTGCCATACCCTTCTGCATGCGCATCGTCAGTAGTCAGTTTGGCTCAGAAGAGCCCCACAAAGGATGAAAACAAACATCGGTCGGGGGTTGTTGTGAAGGTGACCCCTGCCTAAGGTGTTCCCAGCGTTTCGCTTCATTCTGAAGCCCTCTGATTAGATGTTCATGTTGGGGACCTTGTGGCCCACCTAACGGATGTGCTCGACTCGAGTTCGATTGTCGTGACTTAAGTTCGAATCGAGTCGTCGGACGTTCGACGCAGCATCGATGCATGAGTGGAGCGAGCGGCTCCAGGAAGGTCCCAAGATTGAGTGCCTGACTCTGGGCCGCTCTGGGCCTCGTGATGGGATGTTACGGATGTCGCGGGGGCCTCTTTATTGGAACTCATGCGGAGAAACTTCGGGCCATGGGCCCCCTCCTCGAGATGCAACGCCACGGAAAATGGCAACATCGCAGACAAATTTTGATTGGAGCCCTGCACGCCAACTTGCTGCACTCTTCGACGCGGATCGATCCTCCCGGGCCCCGGGGTCTTCGAACAATCCAAATTCGCCCGTTGTGGACAAGAGATGCGACGCCAGGATCTCAGGGCCTGGCAGCACCCAGGAAGGGTCGTGGGCGAAAAACATGTCCGTATCCGTGGCCACGCGGGCCGAGCCCCTGTGCCGCGAACCCGCGGATACGTGGCGTTTTTTTTGTTCGCGGATGCCGAGCGCGTAACGTATCCGTGCGACCGCGCATCCGCGCGACCGCGCCCCGGAGCCCAGACCGCGAGGGCGCGGATGAGGATGTGTTCGCCGCTCGTGAGAGGTGCCTCCTCTCGCCCGCGAGGCTCCCTCGAACGCGTTCGTCGACTTCCGGCGCCGCAGCGCGGGCGCGGTCCCGTCCCGCCGCCGCCCGCGCACGCCCTCTCAGGGGCCACCCGGGGGGGGGGGGGGAAGCACGGACTGAGGGGGGGATTGAAACTCAGGGGGGGTTCGAGGTCTGAGGTTTTTGGGCGCCTGCACCGCTTCTTGGCCTCGTTCCAGCCTCGGGATGCCTCCGAGCGCCCGCGCCTCGCCGCAGGCGTTCCAGGGGGGCCCAGATCGTTCCGAACGGCCACCGAGAGCCAAAAGGCAACGCCTGGGGTGGGGGGGGGCCCCATGGGGGGAGGAGCATTGACTCTTAATTGACCGTTGAACGCCGACGGGGGCCCCGCAGCCCACCCGGCCCAGGGCCGTGCAGTCTCGCTATCGGGGGCCCCTTGCCGAGCCACTGCTGCATCGCCGAGCCCAGCTCGACGCGTCTCCCCCCCGAGCCCGTTGCCCTGGGCGCTCGAGCCGTGCAGCGAGGCTGGGTGGCGCGGGGGGGGGGGGGGGGTCCCGGGGGGGGGGGGGGGGCGAGGGGGCGGCGCGGCCTGCCAGAAGATGGCAGCGGCAGAGGGGCCTCTCGGAAGGCTCGCCGATCGCTCCCCGAGCTGGATTGGCCTTCTCCGCTCGCCCTCTCCGAGGGGGGGGCGCCGGGCGGCCAAGCCGCGCGGCGGGGCTCGGTGGCGCGCAGGAGGGCCCCAAGGGCGGTGGGCGAGGGGGGGGGGAGTGCGGCCTTCCAAGAGGCCTGGAGGGGGCCTCTCGGAAAGGGGGAAGGGAAGGGGGGGCCCTCTAAGGGGGCGGTGGGCCTCTTGCAGGTGCCCCTCCCTGCAAGCAGGCCCCACTTGCATGCCTCCTCGGGGGACTGCCCCGCCGCCCCGCCGCCCTCGGCGCGCCGCCGAGACACCGCGGTGCCCGTGGTCGCAGGGCCTCGCAGCAGCAGGCAGGCCCACATCGGCCCCCGGCAGGGCCCCGCCAGACGGGCAATGGGGAGTCGTTGTGGTGGCGTGGTTGGCGTTGATCTGTTCTGCTGTGGTCTGTGTGCTCGTCTTCGTGCCACCTATGTGGCCACGTGTTGTACACTTACTCACGCCAGCCCATCCAGAAACTAATCGCACGCTGCCTGTGCGAGGAACTAGTCGTGGGAAGGGGGAGCGAAAGTAAAGCAAAGAAGGAGACACGCTTGTTAAACCACGGGCTGGATCACTCCAAGACGGATGGCCTACTTAGGTCTACCTGGGAGTCTTCCATTATGAAGGCCCCCCTCTTAGTGCAATACTGGTGGCCATCGACAAGCATGTGATAGGCATTATGTCGCGTCCCCTTGTAGGATCTTGAGTGACAATTCTTGACGCTTCGCGTATCCCCCCACCAGTCGGGTGCTGGCGCCACTGTGCGACGCCCCGCTGTCCGTCGTCGGCTGAATTTGCTTGGCATGCTTGCATGTGCGGTCGGCTGTCGACAGTGACGGCTGGGTTCGCAAATTATCTGGCTCTGTGCCCCAGTCAGCCCGACTGACCCGCCCTCTGGAGCCTTCTCTGGGGCCGCAGATCAAAAAAGTATCCCCCCACCAGCCGCGCTGAGTGGCTCAGCCTTCCGCGCCTTCGGCCCCTTGTTTTCCACCGCCAGCAGCCTGTTACCCGGGTTCGCGCATCGTTGCTAGCCGGGTCGGCTGCTCGGAGCTTGGCGCCGCAAGGGACTCACCCCGTTGCACTCGCACCCGTGGCCGCTTGTACACTTTGGTTTACTGGGCGGCGCCTATGTGCGTCTGCTGGTGAATGCTGAGCATTTTGTTCAGTGCATGTGCAACTGCACGCTCTGAGTGCAATTAGCTTTGTGCCGCCCGCCCCGGACATTGCCTCTCGCCGCCAGACCGTCGTCGCGCGGCCGCCGACCAAAAAAAATATCCCCACCAGCAAGCACCCCCTCCGTGAGCGCCGCGCGGCCAGTCCCGGCTAGCCTCACCTCCCCATTTTCTCTTGTTGTTTTTTTGTTCCCCTCTCTCTCTCTGTGTCTCTCTCGTGTGCAATTTCGGCTCCTGCTTGTTAGCTGTAGCTTTGGACGGCGCGCGGCCCTTCCGTTTGCGCTCGCGAACAAAAAAGTACCCCCACCAGCCCATCCAGAAACGATGCCCAGGCGAGTTGTCTCAATCAGGGAAGCGGAGGAGCATGCAGTGGATCAAGGCTTGCGGAAGCCGTCAAATTGAAGTCTTGGATCAGCATGCGCAGACACAGG
Organism: Prorocentrum cordatum; assembly: GCA_963575745.1. Taxonomy (NCBI): domain Eukaryota; class Dinophyceae; order Prorocentrales; family Prorocentraceae; genus Prorocentrum; species Prorocentrum cordatum. The sequence goes on from CAUYUJ010019615.1 coordinate 930,327, forward strand.
AGCGAACCGTATGCGCCTTCGCGGACCTGCCGAATGAGGAAAGGCGGGGAAGAAGGACGAGGGGGACGAGGGAGAGGAGGAGGAGGAGGAAGAGGAGGAGGAAGAGAAGGAGGAGGATAAAGTGGATGGGGGACGAGGAGAGGAGGGGGAGAACTAGGCGGATGAAGAGGAGGATGAGGAGGAGGAGGAGGAGGAGGAGGAGGAAGAGGAGGAGGACAATGGCGAGCTTTGAGGATTCTTGGGGCGTCTTGGGGTCTCTTGGCGGTCACGGGAGCCTCTTGGGAGCCCCTTGGGGCCTTTAGGGGGTCTCTTGGGAGCACCTTCGAGGCCTTGTGGGCGCCTCTTGGGGCCTCCTTGGCGTCTGGTTGTGCCCTCTTGGGGCGCGCGTGGGAGGCATGGGGACGCATTTGGAGCCATCTTGAAGGACATCGGCAAACAAGGGAGGACCTTAAATTGTTGACGCTTCGCGAATCCCCACCAGCCCATCCACAAACGATGCCCAGAGGAATTGCCTCGATCAGGGAGGTGGGCAGCACACAGAGGAAGCCAGATATGAGACATCTAGGGATATCTTGAGCCATCTTGGAGGTCATTGTGGGCTCTCCCAGGCGCTCTTGGAGTCATCTTAATCAGTGCCCTCCCCAAGAGGCCAACATGTGGCTAAAACCTTGTAGAATCAAGGGTTTGGCATTCTCACCGAGGCCTCTTGGAGCATCTTGGGTGCCTCTGGGGGGTCTCTTGGGGCCTCTTGGGGGTCTCTTGGGGGCCTCCTGGGGGCCTCTTGGGGGCCTCTTGGGGCCATCTTGGAGCCATCTTGTGACCTCTTGGGGCCTCCTGGGTGATTCTTTAGGCCACCTTGGAGGAGGTCGATCACAGGAGGGGGGGGGTACGAATTACAGTCGGCCCCCCAGGAGGCCAACATGGGGCCAAAACCATAGTAAACTCAATGATTTCGGCTTCCTCGCCGAGGCCGTTTGGGACGCTCCGACGACTCGTGGAAGAGGCAACTCCTTCTCAACCACCGACGCCCAGAGGGCTGGTGGGATTAGCCTTGCCCCCCGAGAGTGCCTACAATCGTCTCTTGGACCCTTCTCTTGGAGCGCTCTTGGGGCGCTCTTGGGCGCCCCTGGGGCCGTCATGGGGCTCTCTCAGGCATCGGTTGGGGCTTCCTGGAGCTCTCTTGGAACTGTCTTGCGGCCTCGGAAGGTCATCGAAAGCAACATGGCCTCTTGGCGGCCTCCGTGAGACGCTCCGTGGCCACTTGGAACCGTCTTGGAACCGTCTTGGGGCCTCTTGGAGCATCTCGGGAGCCATCTTGAGGCATTTTGTGTGTTGTCTTGCGCCATCTTGGAGGTCATCTCAGGCTCTCTGAAGTCCTCTTGGATCCGTCTTGGGCCATCTTAGATGCTCTGATCGCTCGCGGGACGCCCCGTCCAGGTCCAGTGGAAGCGGGGTAGAGGGAGGGGTCAAGACACCCCATAGATAGCAAGCCGTCTCATTCCCACCCGCCCTCCCAACACGTAAGTAATCTCGAGCCTCAGCATGTTCAGCGGTGGTTTTTAGATGCACAGCTACTGGGGGCCACGCTGGGGCGAGGTGCGCCACGCGTGCCAGGCGCGCCACGCGCGCCAGGCACCCCTGGTGCGCTAGATGCGGCACGTGTTCCGCGTGCGCCAGGTGTGCCGCATACTCCAGCCGTGCCAGGTGCGCCACGTTCGGGGCACGTGCAGGGTGTGTCAAGTATGCCTGCGAACGTGATAGCACACATCGGGAAACATGTCGGCCCCCACCATCCTTGCCGAAAAGCAATGCCCATCATTGTGTATGGTGGGCCTGCGCACAGCAGGCCGTACGCCACCACCCCCGCCGTCCCTGCCAAAAACCACTTGACAGTGATCGTGGGGCGGTCGCGCATGATTCAGATTTAGCCGCGAGGTGCATGCTGTTCCGTTTTTCGGTAGGGACGGGAGCCCCGCGCACACCAGCCACAATGCTGACACCCCCACCGTCCCTGTCAAGAACAATTCAAAGTGCCCGCGGGCCTCACGAACATGACTCAAGATTTTGCCCCAAAGTGTACTCTGCATTTTTTGGAACGGGATTGTGGGGGGGGGCCGCATCGGGTTGGCCGCGCATGGTCCACATGTGGAGGCAGAGTGCGTTTTGTATTGTTTTTGACAGGGATGGTGGGGGGGGTGAGCATGGTTCCTGGTTGGCTGCCGGTCGCCTGGGGGAGAGGGTGTATATTAATGGGGACAGTGATGAACTTCTCCCCGAAGGGGAAGAAGGGGGTTGGAAAAGAAGCCTCCCTAGACCACCTACGCCCAGAAGGCTGGTGGGATTGCCTGAGCCTTTCGTAGGATTCTGCCAGGGCGTGCTTGGATGCTTTGGGGGCCCTTCTGGACACCACTTGGGCCCTCGTGGGCCATGTTGAGGGCCCTCAAGGCCGCTTGACCCCTTGCGAACTACCCCCTCTCGCTGCCAAGCAATGCTTTCAATGGCGCTCCTCACCCCCAAGGAGATCCCCTTCGAAATTCTTGACTTTTCGCGTATTCCCACCAGCTGCTGTCGGACGGCAGGTTCGGGCCAGACTCGCACCGCACGAGCACCTACACTGCTATGTGCGACATCTGCCCCCCGGGGTCGCCACTGTGGGCGGCAGGCAGCCCCGCGCTCGGCTGCTTCATGCGGCGCCCGGAACCCGGGGCACCGCGCAACGAGCAGACAGGGCTCCCGCCATGGGACTTGATGCCCACGCCCTGGACACAGCAGCAATGGAATGCAGGTTGGGCCTGCAGGAGATGCCTCATCCACATCTGGAATGTGGCACCCGGTGCCCTCGACCACATTTTGGACCTGCACTCCTCCGAGGTGTACCCCCCCGCCCCTGCTAAGCGCGCAGCAACAGCAGAAGTGCAAGAGGAGAGCTACGACATCAGCGCCCACCTCTCCCCATCAGGCGTCAATGCAGCGGCGAAGGACGTCTATTCAAGGCCATTGGCCCCAACGGGCGAGTCCACCTCCAACGACATGGAGCTCAGCAGTCCAGCTGGACAAGCCGGCGAGACAATCTGGGTCCGTCGTGACAGCAATTCCGCGTTTCCCAACTTGGACCCGCCAGCGTGTCCCGTCCTGCCAACCCTATCCACCTACAGGCTCGCCGGGGTGGAGTCCGACGGCCCCGTCCACGCTCTGGTGAAGCCCCTACTGGAGTGGAGTCACTCGGTCTACCTTTGCTGGGCCGACTTCGCACAGCAGAACGGCGAGGGCATCCCAGGCGACAAAACCGTCGAGACGTTATGGCCCACAGCGCGCCTGCTCCCCTTCCTGGGAATGATCTACGGGGACTCGATCCCAGCGAGCTGCCACCCCCCAGGCATCCCATGGGACGGGCAGCGGGCTGCAGCGGCCAGGGTGGTATCCCACCTAACGGGTAGGAGTGAGAAATACCGGGGGGGATGGGACCGCTACGCTGCTGGCCTTGCTGAGCAGAGAAGTCATTGCCCCTTCCGACAGCGGATCGGCACTCTGCTGGCGTTCCTTACGGAGATTGACCCCGCTGCACTGGCCTGGGGGACCACCGCCCTCCTTTCCACCCGCGACCCGCGAGAGACAGCCACGGGCGTCCCTGCTGGGGCTGAGTCACCGGCAGTCACCTGGCTCAACAGGGCTGTCGGAGCCGAGGCCCCCCCTCAGTGGACAACCGTGGCGGCGTGGAGGAGGACCCCCCTTCCCGCGCTAACAGAGCGCCCCCCCATGCCGCTGGGGCGGAAGGGGGGCGCGCCCCTCAGGCACAGGGGAAAACTCGTACTGGGCAAACGTGCAAGAACAAGGGCGAAGTAGATGGGGTCGACTGGGGTGGGGAGGCAGACAGGAAAAGTGAGTCGGACACCCTCAAGGAATGAAGCTCGGAGTCCAGCCCAACCCCCACTGCTGGCGACCGAGAAGAAGAACTCCCCGACCCCCTCAGGATCTGGTCGGCACCACCCGACAGGGCCACCTCAGAGGCCTGGTCCCCTTACGAACAGGCCGCTTCCAGGGGCGCTGCCCGCGCTGCCAGGGGCATGCCGGATGGCCCGCGAGGAGGAGACAACCCAGCTGGGACCATCAACGACGCCAGGGACGACAGGTCCCTCAGGCGCGCGACCGGCGACAGTGGCCGCCAGCGACCCGCGTGGGAGGACACCAGGGATGGGGATCGCCGCCAAGTCCCCAAGCGGCGACCCAGCCCGGCCACACATACTCCAGGCACCCTGGAGAGACGTACGAGAAGCGCAACCACCCCGAGGCAATCCGAGCGACCCCATGGGGGGCACCCCCATGTATATGTGCCCGGTCGAGGAAGCTGATGTTGCGAAGGACGAACCGATACAGGAGAAGATACCATGCCTGCAAAAGACGCTGGGAGGAGCGTTTAATGGGGTCTGGGTCGCATGGATGAGGAGGGCTGCCGTGAGGCAGGGAACCATCGGGACTGAAAAGAATGGCCCCAAGCTGAACACCGTGCAGCTGCGCAGCGATTTCCTTCAGGCATGGGGCAGCGCAGGGTATGACGCATACAAGATGGACAGAGACCGAGGGCTCAACGTCGATTGGCAAACGGTCAAGGACAGACATACCAGTCTCCTGCAGCGCGAGCCCAGACGCCACGCGCAGCGCGGGACCGACAGCAGCAGCGGCCCCGCCCCATGGACCAAGGAGGGCAAGAGGGCGACAGAGGCGACCTCACAGGAGCAATGGACTGGTGCATCCGGCTCCGCCAACCCGCGGCATGGATGGCAGGAATGGGTTTCCTGGAGCCACCAGGGCGCACCGTGGACAGATACTGATTGGAAAGCGAAAGGCAAACGTTACTCCCCCAGTGGAGACGACCCATACACCGACAAGCGCGCGATGGTGGGACTGACTTGACTAGTGTGCCAAGGGCGCGCAGGGACGGGCCCGCCCGACGGGGCGCCCCCTGCCCCCCCAGCTCGGCGACGGCGTCACCCCCCCAGGCGCTCGCCGCTCTCTCCCCGCCGGGGTCAGTTTCACCCTGCAGCGCCCGGCCTTGGCCGCCATGCCCCGGGCAGCTCCCGCTGGGGCGGGGGTGGCCCAACGTCTCGCCCGAGGCGCTGCATTGCTAGACAGCCCACACTGGATAAGTGGACCTTGCCTGGCCACCTCACCCCCCCCTGCGGCTGGTGGGGGTGAGCCCGCAGGCCCCACCGACCCAAGGCCAACGGCTGCCCTCTACGACGGCTGACTGCTCTGTTGGGGACTGGGGGCGGCCGCAGACGCGTCCCCGAACTCCGCGCCCTGTGCTGTCTCTCTCGACAGCCACTTTGGTTGGCCGGGGGCGGTTGACTGGAATAGCCCCCCCCTGCGCACCACCCTACTGGCGGCGGTCTGCGTGCAGCCCACACTACCCCCCCCTTGTCCTCTGCTCTGTGCGAGCTGCTTCCATGACATATTTCACTGCGGATGTTGGTTGCACGGCCCCCTTCCAACCGACGCATGTGTACATTGCGGCTGTTGGCTGCGCCCCCCCTCTCCACCGCGTGGTCAGATTCAGCCCTAGCTGCGTTCCAGCGCTCCATGAGGTGGTCGCGGCAGCTGTGAATCTCTGCGACTATCGTGACCGGTACCTGCGAGGTTGCAGTATAGCGGCCCTTGGGCCAGCGTGTCCTCTTTCATCGTTGCTGCCCCGGCCAGGCACTGATGTCGGATACGATGAACGACACGCCGGCCCCCCCCAGGGCAGCGGTGCGGTCCGTGGAGTGCGTGCTCTGTTGGTATTTGCCGTCCCCCGGCTCACTCTGTGGTCAGATTCAGCCCTGACTGCAGCGCCCCAGCGCCTCCGAGCTGGCCGCGGCTGCAGCGTACCTCGGCGACCTTCGACAGTTACCCGCTAGGCGGCAGTGCTGGCGCTCGGGCCTGCGTGTCCTCTTTCATCGTTGCTTCCTGGCCTGTGACTGGTTTCGGAAACGATGGCTGACACGCCGGCCCCTCCCCGGGCAGCGGTGTGGATCGTGGAATGAGAGCTCTGTAGGTCCCTGCCTTTCCTCTGCCCCTGTCCTAGCCGACCCCGCGCACGGCGGTGGTGCGGACTTCGCGCTGAGTGGTTCAGCCTTCAGCGTGTCGCTTCGGTTCTACCTGCCCGCTTTCGGCTAGGTGAGCTGCTCGGAGCTTGGCGCCGACAGGGCGACTTCTCCGTTGCACTGCACTGCGGTCTGCTTCACTTCGGTGTGGCTGGCGCCTAGGTGCGTTCGCCTTAATGCGGAGCATGTTGCTCAGTGCATGTGCACACCTCGCAACCTGTGCGAATTATTATTGCAGGTGCGCTGCCTGTTGTAGCTAATAAGCTTCGCCTGCTGGCCCAGACGACGCCTTCCGCTCCCTGACCGTTGCCTCGGAGCCACCGACCAAAAAAAGTATCCCCACCAGCCCATCCAACAACAATGCCCAGGCGAGTTGCCTTGATCAGGGAAGTGTGGGAGCACGCAGTAGAACAAAGAGGGGCGCATCCATCGAACCGAAGATCGGGATCGGCCTGAGCGGGCCCTGGAGTGCACCATACATGCTTTCGCGAATCTCTCGATTAGGAGCTTGTCATCAGCTTGCTCGGGCTGTCTTGGGCCCCTCTTGGTGCCATGTTGGACGCATTCGTGGCACTCTTGGGGCCCTCGTGGGGTTCTCTTGGGGCCCTCTTTGGTTGGGGCCCCGGGGCCCTTTCTTGGGGCCATCTTGGGGACTACCAATTAAAAGGGGGGGGTCCTTAATTAGGACAACCCCCCCGAGAGTTCCCCAAATCAGTTGATGGAGCCCTCTTGTGGATCTCTTGGGCGTTTCGGGGGCCATTTTGAGGCCATGTTGGGCCCCTGTTGGCTGTTGGGGCCATCCTGGAGCCAACCATCGAAAGCGACAAGGCGAGAAAACAAAACTCATTGACTTCTTAATGGTGTGGGGCCTCTTGGAGGCGGCCTGGGGAGGCTCCGGGGCAACTTGGAACCGTCTTGGAGCTGCGTTACAGGCTGGAGGCCGTCTTGAGGTATCTTGAGCCATCTTGGAGGGCATACTGGTTGGGATGCAAGTCAAGGAGGTCCAATCCAGAATCGGCGCGGATACACCCTGGCCTAATTTGGTTTAGTTCCGCTTAGTCTGGCTCCGGCTAAATCATGCTTCATCCAGCTTTATCCTGGGCAGGAGTTGCCATCCAGTCTTGCGCTCTCCGAGGCTCTCTTGGAGCCATCTCGGGCCATCTTGGCACTCCAGCGCCTGGCAACCCCCTTTGTTCCAGTTTCAGGGGAGGGGGCAGTGGGGAACCCCCAAGAAGCCCCAAGGCGGCTTCGAGAGGCCGCCGTTTATTCATCATCCTGCCCCCTCGTCCTTCTTCTCCGCCCTGTACTCCTTCTCTCCCTTTTCCTCCCAAGTGTTCCTCCAAGGGGGTCCACAACAGCTGTGGGAGCACACAGCCCTATAGCTTGGCCAGGCTTTGGCCCAACGCTGGGCCGCATGGGCGTTTCCAAAAGGCGGGGGGGGCGGACGGGAAGCTCCAGGACCGCCCACGCCACAAAGGGCAAGTGAAACTCAGGCCAGACTGCTCCCCCAGATAAGCATGGGGGCCGACTTTCGAGGGGAGGGGAGGTGGAGGAGGCGGAGGCGGGACGCCTCCAGTTTCCAGTCGAGCACCGAGGGGTGGGCCATGAGTCGTCCCAACCCTTTTTCCCTTGACGTGCCCGCCCTCCTCCTCCTCCTCCTCCTCCCCCTGCCCTCCTCTCCTCCTCCTCCTCCTCCTCCTCCTCCGCCCCTCCCTCCTCCTCCGCCCCCCGCCCGCCTCTCTCCTCCTCCTCCTCCTCCTCCTCCTCCTCCTTTTCTCTCCGCGTCCTCCTCCTCCTACCTCCTCCTCCTCCCTCCATCCTCCTCTTCCTCTCTCCTACTCCTCCTTCTCCTCCTGCTCCTCACTCATCCTCCTCTTTCTGCCCCTCTTCTTCCTCCTCCTTTCTCCTCCTCCTCCTTTCCTCCTCCTCTCCTCCTTCACCTCCTCCTCCTCCCCCTCCCTCCTCCTCCTCCTCCTCCTCCTCTCCTCCTCTCCTCCCTCCTCCTCCTCCTCCTCCTCCTCCCCTGCTCCCCGCTCATCCTCCTTCTCCCTTTCTCCTCCTCCTCCTCCCCTCCCTCCTCCTCCCTCCTCCTCACTCCTCCCTCCATCCTCCCCCCCTTCTCCTCCCCTCCTCCTCCTCCTCCTCCCCCTCCTCCCCCTCCTCCCTCCTCCTCCTCGTCCTCCTCCTCCTCCTCGCTCTCCTCCTCCTCCTCCTCCTTCCTCCTCCTCCTCCTCCTCTCCTCCTTCTCCTCCCTCCTCCTTGTCCTCCTGCCCCTCCTCCTCCTCCTCCTCCTTCCTCCTTCTCCTCCTTCCCCACCTCCCCCTCCTCATTCCCCTTCTCCTCCACGATACGTCAATATGAATACTACTCTCCCTCTTCCCCCTGATGACGCTTTTGCGTATTCGCCCCCCCCCCGCGTATTTTTTTTACACACACGATTCCCCGGAGTTGGGTTTTCGCCTTCGTTTTTTTCAAAATGCTGCTCTCGCTGAGGCGCCGGCCTCATTTCTGCTCCCGAATCGTTCCGAATCGTGCTCCCGCTGCAGCGTGGGCCTCATTTTCGGATCGGTGTTTGGCCTCCGTCGTTCAGGATGGCGTTCTCGCCCCAGCGTGGGCCTCTTTCTCGCGCGCCCATCCGCCCGCCACCACCGCGCCGCACCACGCCCCGCCCCGCCGCACGCACACCCACCGCCACGTCCACCCACCAACGCACGCACGCACGCACGCGCACCACCACCGCGCACCGCCACCACCACCGCACTACCCCACCCACCACCACCACGCTACACCGCGTCACACCACATCACACGCGCTCACACACAGACACGCACGCACGCACGCACGCACGCACGCACGCACGCACGCACGCACGCACGCACGCACGCACGCACGCACGCACGCACGCACGCACGCACGCACGCACGCACGCACGCACGCACGCACGAACGCACGCACGCACGCACGCACGCACGCACGCACGCACGCACGCACGCACGCACGACAACACCACACACACCACACACACACACACACCCATGCACTCACACACATCCGCGCAACACACCAAATACACACGCACACACACACACCCAACACAAACCAGAAACACACACACACACACACACACACACACGCGCGCGCGCGCGCGCACACACACACTCACACACACACACCACCACAACCGCCACCACCACCACCACCGCCATCACGAACGTACGCACCTGGCCCACCACCAAACCACCACCACGCCACACCACTTCACACCACAGCACACGCGCACACACGCACACACACACATACACACCACCACCACAACAACCACAACCACGCACACACGCACGCACGCACGCTCACCACCACCCACTACGCACACGCGCGCGGAGCCACAGGTCCGCTACGACACGCGTCCGCGGATAGAGAAAATCAGCGCCATGGTAAGGGA
>CAUYUJ010019615.1:939948-1058659 GCA_963575745.1 Prorocentrum cordatum
CTTCTTCTTCTCCTCCTCCTCCACCTCCTCATCCTCCTGTTCCTCCTCCTCCTCCTCCTCTTTTCTCTTCTGCCCCTCATTCCCCTCCTCATTTTCCTCCTCCCTCTCTTCACCTCCATTCCTTCTTCTGATGAATAGCTTCTCATTGTCGCACCCCGAGGCCAGTTTTGAGGGCGGGCCGGGCGTTTCGCTTGTGACGTCGTTACCATCTACGATCATGAAGCTTAGGCGTCGACACCAGCTTCTCAAGTGGAGGGGGGGGTCAATCTGTGGTTGTTGCTTCAGCGCCGCGCACATTTATCTTTTACGTGAAAGCGCGAGAGGTTCGCTGATTGCGGGCGGCTGGTTTTCAACATGTGGCTCCCGCCTTAGCGCCGCGTGCATTCGTTTTAAGAATTTGCAAGAGCTTTGCGCATTGAGGGCGGGTGATTTCCAAAATGTGGCTCTCGCCGTAGCGCCGCGCACATATCTTTCTAAGATTGCAACAACTTCACGGATTGAGAGGGGTTCTAGTTCAACATATAGGTCTCGCCTTAGCGCTGCACACTTCCGTTTATTTCGAACGTTTCAAGGGTGTCAAGGGTTCGCATCACCAACGTACCAGACATTGTGTTTTGGAAGGGTTCATGCTTATGAAGGTGTAACAGTTACGTGGCTTCGCTGTGTTAAAGTCCCAGGAATTGCGTTCTGGCGCGATTCAGGATCGTCACGACCCAACTATCAGGTTGATCCGTGGCGTTTGAATCCCGAGAACGATGTTTTGGCATGCTTCACGCACTTGAAACGGTTGACTTCCAACGAGGCAGTTCCATCAGCGGAAATGAATTATTGTATGGGCCTACGAAGAGGGAGCTTGGAGGAAGGGTGTATTTCAACATTGCTAATGACTTTTGGGTTCATACTGGTCCTCCTCCCTCCTCCCCCTCCTCCTCCTCCACTCCTCCTCCTCCTCCTCCGCCTCCTCCTCCTCCTCCTCATCCCCCTCTTCCTCCTCCTCCTCCCTCCCTCCCGTCCTCCCTCCTTCTCCTCCTCCTCCTCCTCCTCCTCCTCCTCCTCCTCTCCTCCTCCTCCTCCTCTCCTCCTCCTCCTCCTCCTCTCCTCCTCCTCCTCCTCCTCCTCCTCCCTCCCCCTCCTCCCCTTCTCCTCCTCCTCCTCCTCCTCCTCCTCCTTCTCCTCCTCCCCTCCATCTTCCCTCCTCCTCCTCCTCCTCCCCTCCTCCTCCTCCTCCTCCCTCCTCTCCTCCTCCTCCTCCTCCTCCTCCTCCTCCACCACCTCTCCTCCTCCTCTCCCTCCTCCTCCTCCTCTCCTCCTCCTCCTCCTCCTCCTCTTCTCCTCCTCCTCCCCCTCCCCATCCTCTGTCATGATCCTCCAGGTCCTCATCGGGGATGCTGGCACCTCAGCGTCTGTTGACCACGCCGTCGGCGATCACAGGTCGCAGCTATCGGGGGCCACATGATCGCCTACCACATGATCGGTTTGGCTGGATCACGCGATCGTGCGGCCTTGAATCCGTTATCGATCCGTCATCGGCGAGGTCGGGTGGCGTGATCCGCCGAGTGATCAGCAGGACGCCAAGGCTGGCGTCGCGTCGGCGCCGCCCGCCGAGATGAAGGCCGCGTTCTCCGACATGCGCAGCAAGGTCCGCCGGTCGATGGCCAGCCTCGGTCCCGCCGTCGCAGAGCTGATGCAGGCGAGCGGCTCCGAGAAATTGTGCGCTCCGCGGGCGAGGATCAGTGCAGAATGTTCGATTCCAGGTCGCAGCAGCGGAAGAGGAACTACCGATACCGCTGCCCTTCCCTCGCCTCCAGGCAGGAACAAATGCAGAACCATGAACTTTTGGACCTCGGCGTGGATTCCTTGGGTGTGCGCTGGAACCCTCTGGCGCTCTCCGCACGCCAGGGAGTGGTGTTCAGCGCAGCTCCAAGGTATCCGTTCAGACCTCCGAAAGGTTTTGTTTCTGCAGTTGTTTCTTCCTGCATCGTCGCCACGGCTGGATTCGGTTCGAAACCCTGGGCAGAACACACCCCAGGAGAGGTTCGGGGAGCAGCGGTATCGGTTTTTGTTCAGCAGCGGGGGGCGATAAATGGAGGGGGGGAAGGATGGTGCACCTTTTGGGCCCCAGAGGGGTCCCCTCGGGCCCGCAGGAGGCACGAGAGGTGCACAGTTCTCCCCACCCCATTGTCACCACCCACCAAGCCACCCCCACCAAGCTCCAGTGCTTCAATCTGCCCTCCATTCCCAGCGGGGGTGTGGGGGGCGTCGGGGAACATCGAACAAACACATGCGGAACCCGCAGCTACACCCCGCGACCCGAAGCTGGGGTCTTCGACTTAGGTTGGGGGGTCAGGTAGGTAGACAACATGGGATTTGTCGCCCCCCCTATATGTCATCTTCGGAAGGGGTAGGACGAGGATAAATCCGTTCCAGAGCGTTCCAGAGCGCTCTGAGAAGACCGCGGTGCCCGACACATCCTCCAGAGCCGCCGGATCTCAGGGATGCTCGACCTGTCCCCACCCGATTCTATCCTCGTCCTGGCTTCGTCTTGCACTCGTCGCCCCCCCACGAACCAGCACGCCGGAGGGGGCCGCCCTCGCCCCTCGCCCAGGCGAACGGCGGCGAGTCGCTCGGGGACCACGGAGGCGTGGGGCCCCCGCGGCGCTGGGGCGCCAGGGCGTGGAGGGAGGGTCGGAGGATCGAGGATCGGAGGTTCGAGGATCGATCGAGGATCCAGAGTCGAGGATCGTGGAGGAAGGATCGAGGATCGGAGGATCCCAGGATCCCAGGATTCCAGGATCGAGGATCGAAGGATCCAGGGTCAGAGGATCGAAGGATCGAGGATCGATCGAGGATCGAGGATCGAGGATCGAGGATCGATCGAGGATTGAGGATCACCCCTTCCCAAACATGCTCGCGTCGTGGAACAGCTCACGACGGAAGGTTTTGGGCCGTTTTCTGCCACTGGGGCCCTCGCCGGGCCTCGAGACCGTCAACAAACGACTCGGGATGAAGGACCGGCCTTGGGGAGAGGGTCGGAGCCTGGGGCGACCGCGCATCGGCAAATCGAAACATTGAACGTCTGGGTTTCCGATCCGATCGGTCCGATTTGATTTCGACGTCGTTGGTTCGAACCGATTCAATTCCGATATTCCGAAGATCCGATGCGGGTCGATCTTCACATGGACGTCGTTGCGTGTCCTGACGCATCCCGTGGCGACTCAACCCGATTCGATCCGATTTCGTGGTTCGATGCTGATCGTTCCTGAGTTTGGATCTCTGCGTCCGGGAGTGTGGCATAGATGGTGCATTTATATCGGGATGTCGCTGCCATTTCAGCTGACATGGCAAAGGCTGGGGTATCTTTTCTTCGCTTATTACGTTGCAAGCCATCGTGCGACGCATGTCTGACGATACCCCGAAGCAACGTGCAAGAGTTCCAGTCGCGTTTCTGCACTTCGCCAAGTTGGCTTTACCACCTAATCGAAACGTTGCCGTCTTCTTCGAGTGGAGCGCTGCACTGTTGGGTAGCCTCACTCGTTCGATTCAGCTCAGGCGCTTTGTCCAGTGTGTCGCCTCATGGAATGGCATGCGATTCCGGCCCCTCGTGCCGTGCTCGAGGTCTTTTGCCGCCAAGTGCCTTCATCGAGCAGCCGCGCCACGGATCACCTTCGGCGCGTGGTCCTGCCCGGATTCGCCTGAGCTCGTTGGAGGACGTGCGTTCGAAGGTTGCCAAGCCCAAGCAGAGGGTCGGGCCTCCTGCTCGAGATTGCTGCGCTGGGGCGAAAACAGATGACATCGAACACGGAGGGCTTGCGCGCATCAGTGTCATGGGCGCGCCGCTGGTACAAGATTCAGGCCGGCAGCTTTGAAATCTGCTTGCTGAGGGAACACGCGCGCACGACACGGCAGAGATCATATTGGTTTTGTGCGTATGCGGGGAGACCCGCCGAGAGCGGTTGGCGTGCGCTGACGCGTACCCACGAGAAGTGCGCGGATGGCAGCAACGGCCCGTTTGGTCGGACATGTGAGCGCGTGCACGTGCAGGACTTCCCACTCATTCTCGGGTTCTCTTGTGCCTTCGGCCAGAGTAGGCTTGGTGACTCGCCCCGCATCACAGGCTGGCGCATCGATTTCCCCTGGTGCATTCGATTGGTCATCTGCTGTCGCCGACGTTCTCCGCAGAGGAGTGCAGGCTGAAGCGCGCCAGCACTACTTCTATCAGCACCCATGTCATGGAGGATCGAGATTGGCGCGGAAACAATGAGGACGAAGGCCGACAGCAGTTCCTGCCGATTTGGAACAGGACTCGCTGTTGGCGTCGCCGCGGGCGTTCTCCATTGGAGACGATCGTTTGCCCAACAGCGGCTGCGGATGTTGAGCATTGCTCTCAGTTCTCCGTGCCCACTTCGGGCGTGCCAGCATGGCCTCTTGCAGCGCCGCCTTTTGCGGACACAGGCAGCAGAGCCCTCTCGTCGAGAGGCAGATCCGTGGTGGCACCCCCCGGGCTTTGCGTGCTGCGCCGTTTCGTTATTGCGGCGGCCGGCACGCTCTGTGGAGCAGCTTCACGGGGCGGCTCGTCCGGATCGACAGCGACGTCGGCGTGCAGCTGCAGATGAAGTTGGCAAGATGAAGTCACAACAGGACTATTTCAGCAGATATCGGGGATGATCTGCCCCAGTCGTTTTTCAGCGCTTACTTTCACCATCCTGCCATTCCTGGATACGGACAGACTTGCACGCGAGATTCGATATCGTAAGAGACTTGAGTAATTTTCTCCTGGAAGCGCCGCCGCACAACGGATACTGCACGATTATGGTTGAATTGACCAGCTGTGCCTCTTGCCCGTGCATTTTGCGAACGACGCGTCCCGGCCGATCGTACATGACACCAGCGATGCATAGTTGTGCCAAGCTGTCGCACTTTCTCCAGCAGTGCCCAGTGTGTTTGCGCATGGTTACCATTTCCTGCCCTTCCATCCCATTTCCCTCTCTGCTTCCTCCGCCCGCATGTGCTTGCATGAGTTTTTGTTACATGGCCCGTCATTGTATCACGTGGCTCAGATGGATGTCAAGATTCTGGAACAGACTCAGAGGAGAAGGATTAGGAGGAAGAGGGGGTGTGAGGGGGAGGAGGGAGAGGAAGATGATGATGAGGAAGAGGATGAGGAGACGGAGCAGGAGGAGGACGAAGAGGAGGGAGGAGGAGGAGGCGGAGGAGGAGGAGGAGGAGGAGGAGGAGGAGGATTTTAGAAATATTGCGAATTAGGGAGTCTGCGCTTGATGCAGGGCACGGGACGGGAAAAAGTGGATGGGGAACGGGAAAGGGGGGAAGAGAGTAGAGGGGAATCGAGATCGCTTGGCTTTGGCGTTCCTGGGCCTTCAGGGGGTCCACTGACATTCACTCGGAAGCTCCAGGTGCCCACTTCCCAAAGGTTCCTCTACTTACTGCTGTCGCTGCTGCTGTCACCTTCCCCGTCAGGCCTTCGATAACGGAAATCCCCGATCCTCCACTCTTCCGTCGTCTTCCTCCCTCGCTGCCTGCCTGCCTCGTGCTCCGCCCTCCCTCGTCGCCATCGTCGTCGTCATCCTCCGTCATTTCTCGTCGTCGTCCTCGTCGTCGACCTCCTCCCTCCCCCTTCGTTTACGTCCACATCCGAAGATTCGAAGGTCTGGAGACCCGATGTGCTGCTGTTCATGTCGTCACGTCTTCATGTCGTCGGCCAGGGCAGCATGTCTTCAGGTCGTCACGTCTTCATGTCGTCGGCCAGGGCAGCATATCTTCAGGTCGTCACGTCTCCATGCCGTCGGCCAGGGCAGCATGTCTTCAGGTCGTAACGTCTTCATGTCGTCAGCCAGGACAGCATGACTTCAGGTCTTCACGTCCTCGTGTCGTCGGCCAGACCAGCTGGTCTTCAGATCGTGGTTGCGACAGGCTTTCAGATCTTCAATCGTTCAGATCTGCAAGTCGGGATTGAGGAGAGCGTATCTTCATGTCTTCATGTCGCCGGGCGATCGCGGAACCCGTGGCCAAAGCACTGGTATTGCATGCATGCGTGCTCGCATGTTACGACTCCTCGGTCCTTCATCCTCCACCTCCCACCCTCCACCCTCCTCCCCCTCCTCCTCCTCCTCCTCCTCCTCCTCTTCGCCTCCTGCTTCTACTTCATCGCCCTCATCTCTTTGCCCCTTCGCCTACTACACCCCCTCATCTCTCCTTCTCTGCATTCCCTCCTCGTCTCACTCGCCTCTTCCTCTCGTCCTCCTTCCCTTCACACCCCTCCTCCTCGCCCACCACGGCACCGTCCCGAGTAGCCCCTGCTCCTCATAGCCACTTGCGTTGCCCGCTAGTTCCCTTGCTTTTCTTTGCGGCCGACAGAGAATGCTTGCGCGATTTGTGTAGACGGTGACACCGCGGGTCAGCGTTAGTTCAGCGGGAGTCAATGAAGCGCGTCATCGTGCTGCCGTGAATCTTATAATATTGAAGCCCTTGCCACTAGCCAGGATATCGCAAGCCGTCCAAACGTCGCGTCTTCGCTGTCTTTCCTCCTCGCCCGCTCCTCCTCCTCCTCCTCATCCTCCTCCTCCTCCTTCTCCTTCTCCTCCTCCTCCTCCTCCTCATCCTCCTCCTCATCCCCTCCTCATCGCTTTCCTCGCCCCTCCTCCTCCTCCTCCTCCTCCTCCTCCTCCTCCTCCTCCTCCTCCTCCTCCTCCCTGCTCCTCCCGCCCCCTTCTCCCGCCTCCCTCCCTCTCGCACATCATTGCCCTCCCCCCTGGCCCCGTCACCCCCCACCTACACAACAGGAGCACTGCTCTCCTCTCCCCCATGGACGTCGCCAGAGTGGCCCGCCCCCCCCCCCCCGGCCGGCTCTTTCGTTCCACAGGGATTGGTACGAGCCGGATTTCAGTCCGAGCAGCGTTACCGGTTCCTCCGAGACGTTTCTGCGCTTCAGCGTGGGCCGCGCTTTGTGGTCGGCGTGTTGCTCCCGTCGTTCGGGCTGGCGCTCTCGTCCCAGCACGGGCCAGTTTTCTGGGTCCGAGTCCTTCCTCGTCCATGTCTCCCCGCTCATTATCCGTTCTCCGCTTCCCCATGGTTCTCGTGTTCTTCCCAGTCTTGCTGCTCCTGCTGCTGCTGCTGCTGCTTCTGTTCGTTCTCGTCCTCCTCCTTCCTCTTCCTTCCCCATCTCTTGCTCATCCTCCAGCTCATCCGCCACCTCCTCCTCCGCCTTCTCCATCCCAATGCAGGCTGCGCCCCTTCCTGATTGCGACTGACACGATGGTGTCGTTTGGGTGGCTTGCGGGCCCGCTCTGTAACCCGTCGGCTGACTGAACAAAACAACAGCGCAATGTGGGGTGATGGGTGGAAGAGGTATGGATCAACACATCCTCCAGACCCGCTGGCTATCAGAGATTCTTGGTCCATCTTCATCCTCCCTTCGTCTTATTTCTCCCTCCTCCCCGTCCCCCCCCCCGTTGGGGTGCATTTTCTGGGAGGTTCAATTCAGTATCGGCGCTGGTATATCCGCTGTCGAAAACAAGCCGAATCTGGCATGATCCCGCGAATTCCGCTTAACCCCGCTTGGTCCAATTCCGGGATTTCTCCTGAGCCTAGTCGGGCGTGGCCCGGCCTGTGGCTTCCTCTCATCGCGATAATCCGGTAACCCTCAGTCGCGATTGCGATGACCTCTCAGGAGTTGCCTCGTAAGTCTTCTTGCTCTCTCCTCTCCCGCCCCCGAGCCAAACGCCGAGGCCTCAGCAGTCGGGGGGGGCTGAAGCCCCCGCCCTCGGCGCCCGCGACCGAGAGCATGGAGCTCAAGAGCCCCCCCCCCAGCCGCCGCGCGGCCGCCACCCTAGAACACAATGAGAACCCCTAGCCCGAATAACACAATCGAAGGCGTAGCCTAAGTTGGGCCTTGGCTTTTGCGGCAGTGATGGAGAATATGGGCAGTTCTGTTGATGCATCTGCAAACACAGGCCCCCTATCCCCAGAGCGTTGAACATCCTAGCTTAGGTCCCGCCGAATCGTCCTGTCCGCGGGCCCGACCGCCTGGTGTCGCCATGGTCGTCCTCGTCGTCGTCTTGGTCGTCCTCGTCGTCGTCGTTGTCGTCCTCGTCGTCGTCGTCCTCGTCGTCGTCGTCGTCCTCGTCGTCGTCGTCCTCGTCGTCGTCGTCGTCGTCCTTGGTCGTCCTCGTCGTCGTCGTCTTGGTCGTCCTCGTCCTCGTCGTCCTCGTCCTCGTCGTCGTTGCTGCCGTTGCCATCGTTGTCGCTCCCTCATCCGCATGCCAGAGACATCACGGCCCCAGTCTTCTCGGCCGTCTCCGGCCTCCCCTCGGCGTCGGCCCCCGGGATCGTCAAACAACAACAGCTCGTGATGACACGCGGGCCCCACCGGCAGTGCCTCCGCGCGCCCGGGAGGGGGCCCCCGCGCCGATCCGAGAAGTCCGCGCGGATCGTCGAAAGTTTATGCCTATGCCGTTTTCCTTCCTATGGGGATGATTGGGCTCCCTGCCGCCTCACCCCATTCCACGGATCCCGCTCTTCCTCTGCAGCCACCCTGGGTCTGCGAGGGGCCACCTTGGGTTCACGAGGGGCCTTGGTGATCCCGTGGCCGAGGCTTGCCGTGGCAATAGATGCCTCCTTCCCTATTCAGGGTTCCTTCTGGTAGCGCGATGGCTGCAGCCTCCTGGAGGGCCCAGACAAGTCTCCTGGAGGGCCCAGACATTCCCGGCATCGGTTTGTGATTCAACACGGGTTCCAGCCGACCCTTTCTCCCAGGGCCGGCTGTTCGTCCTGAGTCTTTTTGGACGGTCCTGGGGCCTTGGCAAGGGTCCCCCGAGGCCGAAAATCGCGAACAACGTATTCACACCCTGGCTTTTGTGGGACGCTGTCCTCCTCTTCCTCTCACCTCTACGTCCTCCTCCTCGGCCTCCTTCGCCTCCTCCTCCTTCTCTTCCTCCTCCTCTGCCTCTGCCTCCGGCCTCCACCTCCTCTTCCTCCTCGTCGTCCTCCTCCTTCTCCTCCTCCTCCTTTCTGCGTTGCGCCAACTTGAGTCCTCGGGCTGTAGCGTTCTACCTCCTCCTCCTCCTCCTACTGCTCTTCCTCCTCCTCCTCCTCCTCCTCCTCCTCGTCCTCCTCCTCCTCCTCCTCCTCCTCCTCCTCCTCCTCCTCCTCCTCCTCCTCTACTGTCTTAGAGCGAAGGGTGATACAGCAGACCAGGGCGGATGGCAAGAAAAGGGCGCCCAGAATGAAGAGGCCCCGCCTCCGGCCTGGCAGGCTCCTGGGCCTCGGGTTGGGTGGAGGCGGGGGGGGGGCAGGCGGGCCAGAAGTGCCAGGCGTTACCTGGGCGCCCAGCAAGGGCGATCCACAGGCCAGCGGCGGCGACGGCGGGTGGAGGCAGCGGCAGCGACGACAGAAACGGCGACGACGGCGGGGGCAGCGGAGATGGCGGCGGCCCTGAGGAGGAGAGGGTACCGATACCGCTGCCCTTGCCTCGTCTTCGCCTTGCTGGCCTCCTGGGAGGCCTTCGTCGCCACTGCTACATTCGCCTCGAGTTCTGGTCACAACGCACCTTGGGAGAGGTCTGGGAGTAGCGGCATCGGTTTCTTTTAGTTCCCCCAACGGCGGCGGCGCCGGCGACGACGCTAACTGCAACACCAGAATCAAGGACGACGACAAAGACGATGGCGGAGGCGGAGGCGGCGGCGGCAGTAGTGGGCGGGCGCGCGCGCCAAGGAAGTTTTCGAAGAGCAGCGCCGTGAGGGTCACCCGGCGGCGCGACGAGAAGCCAAAATCTTCGCATGGGCATGGGTGCGCGCGCGCCGCCGCGGAGGGATCACGCCTTGTCGCGGTCCCATCCCCAGCACGCTCTATCTCGGGGCTCTCTCGTGAACCGTTGTCCCGCGATGTCTCTCTCTCTCTCTCTCTTTCTCTCTCTCTCTCTATCTCTCTCTCTCTCTCTCTCTTTTTCCCTCGCGTGGCCCTCTCATGGGCCCTATCGTGTGCCCATGCCTCCCAGGAGGAGGGAGGGACGCCGGAGAGGAGGGGGAGGAGGATGAAGGCGGGAGAGGGGGAGCGGGAAAGTTCAGATCGCGCCAAGATCACGAGCAGTCGGCACCTAGGGTCACAATGATTGGGTTCACGAAGCGTACTGATACCGTCACGGCTGCTTCTCGTACAACTGTCACGGTGCAGGATGCTGTCACTGTTTTGGACTGATCTGTGCGGACAAGCTTCGACGTGACCACTCGTAGAAGGAACGACGCACCCGCGATCCACTATTGTGACGCTGTTGCGGTAGCGGAGAAAACGGACCGTCGCAGTGGTTCGGCCCAAGAGGACGGCAATTCGCTGCCGCCAATCGCGGGGCGGCGAGCGTGCACAGCCCGTGTCACGGAGATAGCTCCGGTGCCAGGTGAGGCTTGCCATCTGCTGCAGCAGACGCGACAGCTGTGGCCAGTGCCTTCCACAGAAGTCAGGTGCAAGGCTTAAGTCGGGCCTGTCCCCATACAGGGGGATTTTCGACGGAAAATATAAATACCCCAAACATGCCCCAAAAAGGTGTAAAAATACAAAAAAATAGTCCCCAGACTGGTTTTCGACTATTTTTTGATTTATTTTTGGTGTATTTTTTATTTTTCGTCGGAAATCCCCTGTAGGGGGACAGGCCCGATTTAATGGAAGGCCCTCTGCACACTTGTGCCGCCACGGGCTCCATAGTTTCTTGCTTTCGCAGCCTGGGCAGCGGTTGCGCCAGCACCGGCGGTCGCCGAAAATGGCCGCGGCGATGGTGCGTGCTGACGGCGGTTCTGCGTGCTATCGCTACCGCTATCTGCGACTGCTGCTGCTGCACCCACTGCGGCTGCTAGGGTCAGGGGGAATGCCTCATTGTTCAAGCGAGATCGTGAGACGACGATGGGACGACGATGGCGCATACCACGCTCGTGGAAGGATCTCTAAGGATGCCCTAACAATACAGACGGATGTCACACGGATCCTCTAGACCAGGAACGCTTCCTTCAGGAATCCTAGTGGCGTCATTTGGACTCTTCAGGATCAGCCAAGGAAACCAAGGATGTTTTCAAGAACTTCCAGGGAATTCTCGGATGCCCTCAGGTTTCTCCAATGATCTCAGGATTCCCCAAGACAGTTTAAGGAACCGTAGCGCTTCTCCAAGGGATTCTTGGGATGTCCTATTAAGGATGTCGTGAAAACGCCGACGGAGTTCTTATGAAACTGTTGGTGGAAGCCGCCAGATTTCTTTCTAGGTGCTCGAAGGATGTGATGACGACGCCCCCATGACGAAGCCCCCATGGCCATGTGACGCATCTGTTCATTTATCATTTGGTTTGTTCCCCGAGGCCTTCGAACTGAAAATTGGCGGCCTACTTTGTGGGTGGGCCCGTGCTCGAGGACGGCACAATGAACTTCTCAGCGAACTTGCGCCCAGGAATCAGTGGCGGGATCGCGGTGTGAGGCAAGCGGTACAAGGTTCAGGTGCAGTGCCACGGCAAGGATGGGCATGTTCGGGTGCAACTCCTGGGAGGTCAAGTTCTGATTTTGCCCTGGTCCGAAGTCCCGCTTAAGCCGGCCTAATCCCGCTTAATCTGGTTCATTCCAGCCTAATCCGGCTTAATGCCGTTTAATTTGCGGCCTGATCCGGCGAAGCAGCCCCCCCAAAGGGAGCTTAATCCTCCTTATAATTTTCCCGACGAAGACCTCCCAGTAGTTGCCTCCTAACGCATAGCCAGCTCGGTGCGAAGAGGGCCGTCGTCTGCTGCGGGGGCAGCCGAGCAGGCGGGCACCACCGGACAGTGACTGCGAAGGCTGGGAGCCTGAGCGCGCCGGTTCTCGACGGGTGCGCGTCGCATCGAGGGCTTCGCCTGCGAAGAGCCGAGAGGTTGAACTCTCGCCCTCGGATGGATGCTGGTGGAGGCTGGCGGGAAAGACGTCGGCAGATCTGCCGGCGGAGGGCTGGCGGAAGGTAGCCAAAGTGGAAGTCCGTGCGGCAAGAGGTCTCAGCGCAAGCCCATTCGGAGTCCCCAGGCACGTGCGGCCGACCACAGACCAATGTGCAGCATCTGTAGGACTTGTTCGAACAAGGCTCTCTGTTGTTCCTGCGTTGTGGAGCGTCATAGCGTTACGCGGTTTTGTCATGGCAGCTCGCATACTGTTTCATGTATTATTCAAAGGCGGCGAGCGAAGGATCATAAGATGAAAGATGCGAGGGTAATGGAGGAGGATGTCGTCAAATTGGTGGACGACGAGGATTGGTTTGAGAGCACATGCGTCAAAAAAAGCGTTGGTGCGATATGTCGACCACGCCAAGAATGTCACAACGGACCGCTCAGCGAAAGAATTGATCAGCCTTGCCAGGGACGGGTGCAACGGGGATTGTTCAGTCTGGCTTGGATGATAGCACCTCAACTGGGTGGAAGGTACAGTGTCGGATATGTGTGTCCACGAGGTCTGTGACATCGGCACGATCGACCACGTGGCACATGTTGCGAAGCGCTTCTTCTAAGAAACCGAGCTTCATTGTTCATCCTCGAGCCAATGAGTCCGTTTTTCGGAGCGGCATGGTTGAGATCGCTTTTGCCGTCCCATGGCAGGAGCCCGCTGCAATTAGTTGGTTGACCGCGGCCTATTCCGCCAACGCGCTTGGGGAGCCCCTGGTTGTTCTTTCGGTGGCCTCAGGTCTTGTCGAGTCGTCTTGGGCGAGGAAGGTCCTGGGCACTTGCCCCAGCACGCCCTTTCAGGAGAAAAGCCATATTACCGCATAGACTGCCCGTTGGGCGATACGGCGGAGGTCGGGTGGGCGACATTGGGTGGCATTATTGCTTCTTGGCACCAGTGGACACGCATCGGAACGTCACTATGTTTTTGCATGTATCCATTTCTATCTATGTATGTTCAATACACATGTGTGCTTCCATACTACTATTCGGTTTAAACTGTTGGTCATATTCCCTGAGCAACTAACAGGACAACCATCGGGTCAACCGTGGGATCCATCAATCAAACGACCTGACTACCTATATGTATCATGATATACCAATCGATCTCAATATCAATATATATATATATATGCCGATATCATGACCTATCGATCGGAACTACCATCGGGACAACTAAGGCGACGACAATCGGGACAACCGTACGATCTACCCATCTTTCTACCAGTCTCAGCACTAACCTGTCTCAATCTATGTGTATCGATCTCGCTATAAATATGCATGACGGTATCGCCATCTGTCTATCGGGACACACATCGGGACAACTATCGAGCCAACCACCCGGACAACCATCAGGACGACCATCATGACAACCGACGGGCAACCAGCGGGACAAATTTCAGAACAACCATCGGGGCAACCATCGGGACAACCATCGGGACGACCATCGGGACAACCACCGGAACGACCATCGGGACAACCATCGGGACAACCATCGGCAGAGCCATCGGGACAAGCATCGGGACAGCCATCTGGACAATTGGCGGGGCAACCGACGGGACAAGCATTGGGACAACCATGGGACAACCATGGGGGCAACCATCGTGACAACCAAACAGGATAACAATCGGGAGAACCATCGGGACACCTGCATTGAGTGTATTCTGAATGCCTTCCGACGGGCGCCAATGACCTTGAATACGGGACGGCGACGACGACGACGACGACGACGGCGGCGGCGGCGGCCAAACACTCACAGAAAATCACTGTTTCTATCCTCTTGGGATTGTCTTGGGAGTGCTCTTGGGGCTCTCTTGGGCCTTCGGGGAGCCTCTTTGGGGCTTCTCGGGCGCCTCTTGGGGCCTCCTTGGGGCCTCTTGGGGCGGAAGGCTCCAACTGTCGTTCGGTGTTCCCCCGCTCGAGAGCTCTCGAGGCCCTCTTGGGACCTTCTTCGGCTGTCTTGGTCTTGGGGCCGTCTTGGGGCGTCTTCGGACGCTTTCGGCAGCCTCCAGGACCGTCTTCAAGCGATGTTGGTGGCTTCCTGGGCCGTCTTGGGGCTACGTGGTCGGAGAGGGAGCGTCACAATCTCCGGCCCCTGCCTCCGAGACCACGCTCCCCAGAGGAGAGAGGGATCAGGTAGAAGGGGTCTCCCCTGCGGGACCCCCCCCCCCGCGGGACGCCCCCCCTGGGACCCCTTACCCCCCCGGCGGGGGAGAGATCGAAGTGGGGGGCCACATGCGAACCCTACCCCTACCCCCCACGATTTCTGAGGGGGAGGGTGGGGTTCACTTCACTCGGGAGCTCCCGAGCGAAGTGAACCCCACCCTCCCCCTCAGAAATCGTGGGGGGTAGGGGTAGGGTTCGCATGTGGCCCCCTACAAAGGGAAGGGTCTTCCCTTCGACTCGATTACGACGTTGCTCGATTTCCCTTTGGCTGTGACCTGTCAGGAGAAGGGCCCAGGGACAAGGGGGGAGCGGCGGCGGCGACGACGACGACGACTCAAAGGAAAGTCCCTTCACACGCCGTCAGGGTCTGCGACGTCTGGTCAATCGGGACATCCTGAGGGCTCCCGGGAACAATGGGCCAGACCGGGAGCGCTCCAATTTGGTGCGATTTGGCTTCAATTCGCGCATCTTCGTCTGACCTCGCCTGCACACGCGTCGCGCACGAAATGAAACCATTTTCCTGATGGGGCACCTCGCGTTTCTTCGGACTCACCCCCAAAGCTCCGATACAGCTTTCGGGCTCGGGGGAGCCTGGCCAGCCACACCCCAAAGAGAGCATCGACGCCCACAGTTGTCGTCACTCCTTGGGCACGCGACGGTCGAGGGTGACGGTGGTGGTAAATTCCCAACCCACGCACACAGAGCTCACATGTCCGCACTGCCTCTGCGCAGGTTCCGCTACACCGAGGACGACGAGGACGGCGGCTTTGTCGCAGGGGGGGCGGGGGGGGGCTCCACCGCTTGCTCGTGGGCTGCTGGTAGTCTCAGACAGTTCGGCGCAGCTGCCACGAATTCCGCCAATCGAGATCGAAGCTGGGCGAGACCCTGGGCAGCAGGAGGGGGGCTTACAGCAATTGTCGCGGAGCCTGCCAGTTGAGGGAATTGTCTCCTACACGTTGGGTTGCCGCGCGGTGACAAGCTTCGGATAGCGAGACGCGCGACCTGTGGCGAACCACCCAGTAGTATCGTATACACTGCACGTTCGTGTCTCATCAGCGCGGCGGTGACGCCAGCGTGGGCGTACAAGGTCAAACGCCTCTAGTAGCCCAGAACTCGGCCGACATCGAACGATCTGCGCCATCGAGAAATTAGGATTGCTCAATGTTGAAGTATCCACGCGGCGTCAGAAATCGACGCCGACGTCGACACGAACAACGCCGTACCCACGTTCGCGCTGCTGATTAGTATCTGCAGCTTCTCGCGGATATGCTCTACAGCTTATTCATTCAGCGCGCGCTATCGATGTCAGTCATTTGCTGCTGAGAATGTGAGAATGTGTAAAGGCATGTTGTGTGATCCTGTGCTGGGTTGCACTTTCTTTGGTTGGAAGTAGTTTCCGTGCGCACGTTGTGTAATCGTTGAGGCTCGCATTCTGCGCACGCTCACCAGGGCATCTCGGGCACCGCATTCACGACGGCATTGTTATAGGGAGAACTTGTTTGATGTGGTTGGTTTCCTCCTGTGGTGGCCTGGGCGTGAGCCAGCGGTCTCAGGCTGGGAAAATGTCGGTGATTGCTTGATGGCCCTGATCATTGGGTGCCAAAGCTTTTTGGTTGCGACCGACGAGATCGGTCGCTTCCCCAAATTCTGATATCACTCGCGACCGAGTTTCTCCGAACTCGATTGCGACCGATCGGTCGCAAACGATCGCGAGTGAAAAAAACAGGTGCCCCAATAATCTGCGGAGGCTGCCGAGGCCCCGGAGTTTGACAGGGACCCTCGGCAAGAGGGAAGCCCGTGGGAGCTTCGAGCGCAGAGGTCGTGGGGGTCCTTGCCGTCTTGGGGAGGATTCGTGGGGCCCCAGTTGCTGATGTTTAAAATGTCAGAGTCAGGGGGCCGAACGGTCTTTCAACATCCCAGGGTGCGCGGGTTGAGTCTGATCCCATGACCCGGATGGTGGTTGTTGTTTTACGTTGTTGACGTTGTTGTTGTCGTTGTCGTTGTCGTTGTCGTTGTTGCTGTTGCTGTTGCTGTTGCTGTTGTTGTTGTTGTTGTTGTTGTTGTTGTTGTTGTTGTTGTTGTTGTTGCTGTCTGAT
This sequence comes from Prorocentrum cordatum, assembly GCA_963575745.1. Classification (NCBI taxonomy): domain Eukaryota; class Dinophyceae; order Prorocentrales; family Prorocentraceae; genus Prorocentrum; species Prorocentrum cordatum. Next base: position 956,156 of record CAUYUJ010019615.1, read on the forward strand.
GACACCCAGAATGGCGCGCCCGTGCGCGTACCCCTCCATTCAGCGCAACGCAGCGCAAACATGGGGTCCCATAAGGCCCCCATCGGGTTCCTTTCGGATCCGATACGGTTCCTCCAGCTTTCTGTTGGGACAAGGCCCTGACGAGCCGTGTAGGGTCCCTTTTGCTTCCCAGGGGTCCCGACTACGGAGTCCCGAGGTTGCGGATTTCTCAAAGTTCTGGACGATCCTTGAAGGATTCCTGAAGTATTTGTTGAAGGCGTTCTTGTGGCGTTCCTTCGAAGTTCCTCTGGGATTCGCGAAGAATGCCTGAGGACTTTCAAGGATTCTGGGCGATTCCTTGAAATTTCGATGGGCTTCTGGGATTTCGATGGGCGTCAAGGGTTTCCAACGGATTCCGGATGATTCTTGAAGGATTCCGAATTGATTCTTTGAGGATGCCCGAGGGTTTCTGAAAGATGTCCCAGGATTCCAGAGGATTTCCACAGGATTCTGAGGATGTCTCAATGGGTTCCTCGGGATTTCATGGAATTCCCAAAGATTCTTCTGGTTCCCTCGGGATTTAGGTGTTTTTGTTTGTATTTTCGCATGGATTCAAAGGTATTCGTGAGGGTTCCTGACGATTTGGTGTGTGTGTGTGTGTGTCATGCGAGGTGTTACGCGTTCTTGAGGTTCCTGGGCAAATTTCTGAAGATTGTTCAGTGATTCCTGCAGGATTTCTGAAAGATTCCAGAAGGCTTATTCATGGATTCCTGACAATTCCTAAACATGTCAGAAGGAGTCCAGCACTATTTGTTTTGGGATTCCCGCGGGCTCCGGAAGGATTTCCGAATGATTCCTGAAGCTTCCTTAAAGAGTCACAGTGGTTCTTGAAGATTCGTTTGGGGCCATGGAGGATTATCGCGGGCGTATTGGGGTCCATACATGTTTTTCGAGGATGGTTGAGGAATTCTTGCTGGATTCTGGATGGGTTCTTATTGAACCTTGACGGATTCCTACGAATGCCCGAAGGTAACCAAAGAATCCGTGTGTGATCCCTGATGGATTCTTCGTTGGATTCCTGAGGGTTCTTGAGGATGCCTGTGGGTCCCCTGACGATTCCTACAAGGATTCCCCAAGGATGGTTCCTCAAGATTCCGGAAGATTCCAGAGAAGGATCCCAGGGGATTTGAAAAAGGATGTCTGGAGGATGTCTGAAGGATTTTTGAGGAGTTCTAGGGTCTCCTGCGCGTTGCTGAAGGACTCCGGCGGAAAATGTGCATTACCAAATTCTTTGAAAATAATTGGAGATCCCCATGAGATTCCGAACGATTCCTGAAGGACGCCTCTGGATTCCTGAAGAGACTCTGGGTTTCCTGAGGGATTCGCACGGGATCCTGCAGGATTCTTCCGGGTCTCGCCGGGTTTTGGATCGATGTTTGATGGACTCTTCAGGGTTCTTGCGCTTTCCAGCGGATTCCTGTTTCCTGGAGGATCCCCAGGGGAATCGTGAAGATGCCTGAGGAGTCCGAAGAATTCTTGGGGATTCCTGTGGCATTCCTGGAGATTCCTCATGAAAAACATGTGAGGAGCCCTGGAGGGTTATTGTGGGATCCGTGTCGATTTCGTCGGTCTCCTGGATGTCCCGATGGATTCCCGAGGACTCCCCGATTGATTCCCATGGGATTCCTGCAAGGTCCCCAAAAGAGGCCGATGGGATCCGGGATGGTCCCAGAACGATTCCTCAGGATGCCTGAGTTCCCCCAGGATGCTGAGGGATTCCTGAAGGATTCCGCGGTTCCTTTGGATCGACATCGGCATGCTGATTACGATGGGTACATCATTCCAAAAGGATGTCTGAGGATACCTACGGGCTCCTGCGGGATTCTTGAGGATGCCTATGGATCCCCTACGGATTTCACATCTTCACGGATTTCACAGATTCCTGACGGATTCCTGGCGGTTCCCTGGGGATCCCCGGGGATTCCTAACAATATTCCAGATTCCCAATTGATTCCCGAGGGTTCCCGAAGGATTCCTCCGGATTCCGGAGGACTCCTGCGGATCCCCGATGGATTCCAGATTGATTGCAGCAGGGTTCCCGCAGAATGCCCGAATGATTTCAGAGATTCCTGATCGATTCCTGAAGGATGCGTGAAGGTAGCCTACGGCATCCTGACGGATATCTGAACGACTCCTGCATGATGACTCCCAGTGGATTCCCCAGGATTCCTGACGACTTCCTGGAGGATTCCCGCAGGATTCCTGAAGCATTCCTGCAAGATGTTCACATGGTGCCTGATGCTTTCCTGATGGAGCCCAGAGGATCCCTGAGGATTCCGGAGGGATTCCATAAAAGGGATTCTTTCGGATTCGTGAAAGTCCCGAAAGGTTCTTGGCGGATTCCCGGAGGTTCTCCTGGATTTCTCAGGGGTTCCTGCGGACTCCTGATGATGGGTTGAATGTCCCCAACGAGTTAAAAGACCGCGCAAGGTGTGCGATCGGATTTTTGAGGCTTCCTGAAGGATTCCTTTCTGTTCCTGATGGATCCCTTAGGACCGCCATGATCCCGATGGGTCCCCATGAATTGCGTTTGTTCCTGAGTCTCCGAAGAGATGGGGTTATTGAAGGTTCCCAGCGGATTCCCGCGGACTCCTGTGAATTGTTCAAGGTTCCTGGATGCTTCCAATGAGTTCCTGGGGGTCCTGAAGGTTTTTGAGGATGCCTGGGGAGTCCTAACAGATACCGGAGGAAGTCCTGAAGGATTCCGCAAGGGGATTCCTGATAACCCCCCAGGATGCCCGAAAGATCTCGCAGGATGATTGGAGGATGATTGAGGACCCCAAGGGATCCCTGAGGATTCCTAAGGAGTCGTACGGTGTCGTATGATTCGATTTGTTGAAATGTCGCCTGAGTGCTTGATGGTTCGTATAGGTTCCTAAGGATCCTGGACAAATTCCTAAGGATCTTTGCGGGGTCTTCAAATATTGACCAGGCTTCCTGAGGGACTCCTTGGCGATTCATGACGGAATCCTTTCGGATAACTCTGGGTGTCGTACGGATTCTCATGGAATTTTGAAAAGCCATGAGGGATTCCTGTGGATTTCTCAAGGATTGCGCAACACCCCTTTCATTCTCGATGTTGCCGGACGGTACTTGCAGGATACGTGAGTGACCCTAGAGGGTTTTTTTGGCGGATTCCAAACGGAATCCATAAAGATTCGCGAAGTTCCCGGAGGATTCTCCAAAAACTATTGGTTGCTTTCTGAAGGTTTCCTGGAGGATTCCTGCAGAATTCCCAGAAGGATTCTTAGGTGACTCTTGCGGACGCCGAAAGCTTCGTCTGGAGTCCTCCGGATTCGTGAGGATTCATCAAATTCCCCTTTGGATTCCCGGGGGATTCAAAAGAACTCCAATCTGATTCCTGCAGGATTCCTGTTCTGGGATGCTGGGGGTTTCCAAAACCATTCCCGGGGGGTCCTGATGGATACCCGTAGGATTTTTGGAAGATGCCTGAAGCATTTTTGTGGGGTTCCTGGCGACGGTTTATTATTATCAGGATTCCTGGATACAAATGTCACCCCAAGGGTTTCTCAGACAGGAATCCTCTGTGAAGAGTCCGTGTTAGGAATCCCACAGTGCATAATCTTTATACAAGGAAATCCTTGGTCAGGCGGTCAGGCGTCCTTGACAGAGAATCCGTAGTAGGGGTTCCTTCGTCGGGATCACTACGGAACCATCCGGAAAGAATCCGGAGCGAAAAATGATTTCAAGGATTTTTCGGTAAGTTTAGGTATTGGGAACCAATATTTGTGAAGGATTCTTTAGTATGGAATCTTCGGGAAGGCGCTGTTTGCAACAATCGTAATACTTATTTTTTAAGAGCGAGTCGTATGTAAGGAGCCTCTCTTGAAAGGAAAAGAAGGAGGAGGAGTTCTTCGTATGGAAACATTATTACGGAATCCACAGCTGCGGATTCTGAACATGATGTTCTACGATAAGGGTCCTCTGTATGAAACCCCATAGCAATGAATCCTTGCTGGGGATTTTTTTTGCGAGGAGTACTCGGTCGGGATTCGTTGTTGATAAAGAACGCATCGTACGGAATCCTTACAACATCTTTTTGGTAAGGAGGCTGCAGCAGGGAACCCTTATCATGGAACCCTTGGTGGAGAGTCCCGAAGAAGGAATTCTTAAGAGGGATAACGTTTTAAGCATTCCGCATAAAGAAGCCGTAATCGGGAATCATTACGCAGGAACGATTATCCGGGGGACCGGAATGAACCGTCTTTCGCAAGGAATGGATTCGAATGGTTCCCAACCATCCTGTGGTGCCGGGTCCTCGTTTTGAATAGACAGCGCCCCGCGTCTCCTCCTTCCTTCCTTCCTTCCTCCTCCTCCCCCACCCCCCTCCTCCCCACCCCCCCTCCTTCTTCCTCCCCATCCTTGCTTTGTGTCGTAGCCCCATAGGGAGCTCCACCGAAGGCCCCAGTGAGGGTGCCCGCATGCGGTTCCTCCACCCAGGGCGCGTTCCGTGGCCCCATAGGGAGCTCCACCGAAGGCCCCAGGGGGGGGGGCCGCATGCGGTTCCTCCACCCAGGGCAACGCTTCGTGGCCCCACAGGGAGCTCCACCGCAGGCCCCAATGGGGGTGCCCGCATGCGGTTCCCCCACCCAGGGCAGCGCTTCTTGGCCCCATAGGGAGCTCCACCGTAGACCCCAGTGGGGGTGCCCGCATGCGGTTCCCCCACCCAGCGCAGCGCTTCGTGGCCCCATACGGAGCTCCACCGAAGGCCCCAGTGGGGGTGCCCGCATGCGGTTCCCCCGCCCAGGGCAGCGTTTCGTGGCGCCACAGGGAGCTCCACTGCAGGCCCCAGTCGCATGCGGTTCCCCCACCCAGGGCAGCGCTATTCGTGGCCCCATAGGGAGCTCCACCGAAGGCCCCAGTGAGGGTGCCCGCATGTGGTTCCTCCACCCAGGGCAACGTTTCGTGGCCCCACAGGGAGCTCCACCGCAGGCCCCAATGGGGGTGCCCGCATGCGGTTCCCCCACCCAGGGCAGCGCTTCTTGGCCCCATAGGGAGCTCCACCGTAGGCCCCAGTGGGGGTGCCCGCATGCGGTTCCCCCACCCAGCGCAGCGCTTCGTAGCCCCATGTGAGCTCCACCGAAGGCCCCACTGGGGGTGCCCGCATGCGGTTCCCCCACCCAGGACAGCGCTTCAAGGCCCCAGTGGGGGTGCCCGCATGCGGTTCCCCCGCCTGGGGCAGCGTTTCGTGGCCCCATAGGGAGCTCCACCGAAGGCCCCAGTGGGGTTGCCCGTTCGGGCAGCGTTTCGTGGCTCCACAGGGAGCTCCACCGAAGGCCCCAGTGGGGGTGTCCGCATGCGTTTCCCCCACCCAGGGAAACGTTTCGTGGCCCCATAGGGAGCTCCACCGAAGGCCCCAGTGGGGGTGCCCGCATGCGGTTCCCCACCACCACCACTGTGGCAGGCCCCTCACACAGTTCGTGGCCCCATGAGGAGCTCCACCGAGGACTAGTTTCACAACTGCGGTACTCACAGCTGTATATGGTTGGGTCCTTCGCCAGGCTATCTTTTTAATCGACTTTATTGGTGAACGTGTCGACTCTTGTGCGGGAGCTTTCCTAGGGATCGTTGGTACATAATTTTCGGTGCGGTTGCCTCATGGATCTTCAGTAAAGGATTCACATACAGGAGTTCTTAGCAAGGGGCCGTCAGTAAAGAGTCCTTTGGTACGAGTGTAAACAGGAGCCCTCAGTAAAAACATTGATATTGGACTATGAATTAAGGAATCCTCCGCAAAGGGTGTCCTTAGCAGAAAACCCATACTAGCAAGTCCTCGGTAAGGGGTCCTTGCCAAATAATCGTTCATCGTGGGATTCGGGTCCCGATTACTTGGTACGGGGGCGTGCGCAAAGGATTCTTCTTCAGGAGTCTTTACTCGGGAAGATTTGGCAAGGAATTGTTAGTCAGGAGTCCAGGGTCATTCATGATTCGCAACGATTCTTTCGTAGGAAGCCCGTAGTGATAAAACCGTAGTCGATCACCCCGGTTGAAATATTCTTCCATCGGGAACCTTTAGAAAGGAACCCTTGGGAAACAAATCTTCGGAAGGAATCGTTTGTAACGAACTACGATGCAGGAGTCCAGTGTAGGGACTTTCTAGTAGGGTGTCCTTACTTAGTGGGGAGTTGTCCGTATGGAACCTTTTATTAAGGAAGCAGTTTGAATAGTTCGCCAGTTATCCTTCGTAGGGAGTCCTCGTTTCCAAAGTACCATTAGAAGACAACGCTTCGCTAAGGAGTCTTGAAAAAAAGAGCCCTTGGCAAGGAATCCTTAGTAAGGAATAATTCATGAGGAAGGCTTCGTGGGGAATTCTTATTAAGTAATCCTCTTGTAGGACTCCTGTTTGTAAGGTATCCTTAGTAGACACTATTTCCTGAGTGCCCTTAAAAAAGAATCTTCGTTGGGGAATCCTGAGAGGGGAGCGCTTGGTACGGAATCCTTATGATGGAACCCTTAAACATATTTCCGCCGTGAGAATACTTAGTCGAAATCCTTGTCAAGGATCTCGTAGTAGGAATCTGGAGCAATACATCCTCACTAAAGAAGCCCTGATAAGGAACTCTCAGTCAGGAATCCTCAACGTGGAATCCGTAGTACGGAACCCTCAGCAAGGAATCCTTAGTAGGACCCTTCGGTGAGAAATCCTTCGTAAGGAGTCCTCATTAAGGAGTCCTTGGCAAGGAATCATTCAAAGGAGCCCCGAGTAAGGATCCACCTAACACTCCGAGGCACAGATTTGCATAACTCCCACACCCTGGCCTACCACAGGGAGGTTGGGAGCACTGCCTGTCTTAATTGTGGTTGTGTGGCCCAGGCCGTGAGGAATTTGGCTGCTGTGCGCAATCAGCGTCTTAATCTCTATGGCAAGAGGCAGCTGTCCAAGCTGCAGAAATGACCGCAACCAGGTTCGTCCAAGCTTGCTAAAGATCAGACGGCCCAAAAGAAGGTCCTCAAGGAAACACTTCATCTCTGCCATTGGCCGGAATGAACAAGACATGAGGACCCATGCGCAGGCTCCGCAGTAGGGCTTGAATCTGCTTTACAGATTTCGCGGAAGAATCTCGTCAGGTCCCGCAGCAAGGGTACGATTTCTAATTTTTGTTGGTTGATTTGAGTGTGGCCTTGCGTTGCGTTTCTTGGGGGCGGAGGAGGGGGGCGCTCGGGGCGCCATTCTGAACGCGTGGCTTGGAGCCCACAGCACCGGAGGACGGTAGTGCCAGTCCGGGTGTCGTCCTGGTCATTGTCGCCGTCCCCCCTTCGCAATCCACCCGCGACCCAACCCGCGACCCACCCTTGACCCACTCGCGACCCACCCGTGGTCCACCCGCGACTCACCCCGCGCCCGCCCCCTCACTCTTCTCCGCAATGGTGGGGTGCCACGTGTTTCTTGTCGCCGGTGCCTACTGGCCAATTTCCCATCCTTCTCCAGACGCTTCAGCGTTTTGGAGGCGGCCAGGGTGTCCGAGCTGGTTGGCCCCCAGAGGAAAGGTCAAGACGTGTTGGGTGAAGGCAAATCGGTTCAAAATTGACTCTGGATCCCTACCGGGGTCCATGTAGAACAGTTTATCTCTCCGTATCCATTTCTGACGGTCCCGGGGCCGGAGAACGGCTTTTGGGAGCCGAAAGAGGCCAACACCTTTTCTCGAGCCCAGAACTTCGAACCTCGCCTCACCTCATGCTGGTCGGAACCAGGGCTGGGCCCGGCTTTCTCGGACCCCCAGCCAGGTCGCGCGGTGCAGTTCATTTTCGGCCCCAGGGCGGGGAGGGAGGAGGACGAATGCAGGGAAAGCGGGAGGCGCGAAACGCGTGGGAGGGGGGCAGCGGGAGCCGCAGCACAGCGTGACTGCGCTTCCCCACGCGCCCGTGGCCAGGACTTCGACTTCCCGGGCTCGGGCCGCCCGCACTCGGCGGGCTCCGGCCGCGCACACTTGGGCGGCGCGTGGATGCAGCACCCCACGACCGGCGCGGGGCCTGGCCGGCCCGGAGTGGGGTCGTCGCAGGGAGGGGCTCATGACAGAACCTGGGCGTGCTCGCGTGGTGAAAAAATCACGACGTGGGGATGCATCGAGAATAGCAGGACCCCTAACCCTATGATGATACAGAGAAGACGCGGCCTCACTGAGGTCCCCGTCTTTCGCTGATGGATACAAGTTCTGGACGGTTTGGTTCGATACGTCTGCTGGAAAGGTGCCATGTTCCTAATGTGTTTTGCCCTCCTAACTCAGGTCCCCTCCCAAAGGGGAAGGGGTCTTTTTTGGGGGTGGGGCTGTTTTTGGCCCCTGGGGGCCCTCGCCGGGCCACAGCACCGTCGACAGGCGACTCGGGATGAGAAGCTAGCTCCGTGGAAGGGGTCGGCGGGGACCGCGTACTGACCAGATCAAGGCATCGCATGTCTGGGGAGGAGGCGGTCGTCGCAAGGAAGGGCCAATGAAACGGCGGCTAGCCCAGGGGGGAGTGCAGAGGGGTGGGCCTTCTCAGAACGGCTCGGAAGGCCTCGGGATTTCTGATAGGCTTTCTATAAGTTTTCTCCGAAGACAGAGGCTGCTTCTCAGAGGGTCGGTTTTTCACCGTCTCCGGCCTCCCGGGGCCTCCCACGGGCCCCGGGAAGAGAACTGGTCTTGGGGGGAAGCCCCATGTCGGAAACTGGAACATATACATTACCAGTGGCGGGCGGTTTTCAATCCCAAGACCTTTTTCAGGGTCGGGGACGACGTCGGGGTGGTGTGGTGTATACTTGTTTCCCCGTTTTCCTGGGGAAACGACGAAGAATGCATACACCAGGATCCCGTATACACCAGGATCCGTTTTCCTGTGCGAGATTCAGTATGAGGCCAGACAGAGGCGTCGGTTTGTAGAGTTCGGTTCCCTACCATGTCCCGGGCTCAGGACCCGCGGCCCTCAGGACAAGCAGGCCAAGGGCCAAAAGGGTGCCGCCCCAGGGCCAGCGAGCGGGGCGCAGGCGATTGCGGACCAGGACCCTGCGCCAGCGGAGCGGGGCCCCCGTGTGGTGCGGTGGCCACACTCAGTTGAGCGGAAGATCGGGGCAAATCGGAACCAGAGGTTTTGGGAGAGTTCCCAAGAAAAATAGAACGCCGAATTGTGGAGCTCAGCGCGCGCATTCGCAGAAGTTCCCCATGGACTTTTCGAGGGCTTGTGGAGCCCAAGTAACACATGGGCGCTCGATTAAACCGTTGAAGGCGGGCAGAAAAGCTGGCGTGCACGAGCATTGGGAGCGGGTGCACGGCTTGCACGGGGGGCGCAGTAGGTTTGCGTTTCAGGGAATTGGGTGCTGGCCGATGCGTTGACGGGGGGCCCGAGAGCGCGTCGCACATATTACGCCTGTGGCGCCATGGAGGCCGCGTGCGCGGTTGCAGTGGGGCGGGCGCCCCGCCGCGCGCGCCGCGGCGACAGCTCTCTTGGGCGCCCGCCCGCCGCCGTGGACGCAGGGTGCCCAGCTAGTCTCGCGGTCGGCGCGCGGCGGGCCGGCAGCCACGACGCTGGCGGCCTGAAAATGCTTCGAAAGTGTTTCTCCCGGAGCCCGGGGCTATTGTACGTTTTCGGTGGCACGCGCAGCTCGGAGAAGAATCGCCTTGTCCGTCGGCGGCCAGTTGGCTGTCGTCGCGCAGAAGTACCGGCAGATGGCGCGGTCCACGCTCAGCGCAGAGAGCGTGTCCATGAGCGTGGACTCGTCGAGGGGCAGGAGGGAGGACCTCGCGGTCGGGACCATCGCGGCCCGCGATGTCCACGGCCCCCACCCTGGGCGCGTGAGGACCTGCTGGGCGCCGCCGCAGGCCGATTTCAGAGAATCTCGGAACCAGAAATCCGGGCGCGCTAAATTTCGCGGGCCGAGAAACTCTCAGAGAGTTTCGGCCAGCTCCGAGGTTTTGGGTTTGTGGGAATGTTTCGCGCGGGGTGGTTAGTTCAGGGATTTTCAGAGATTCTCAGAGAAGTTCGGACGCGAGGATCTGGCGCGCCCCAGTTTCTGGTTCTCTGAATCTCTGAAAAGCGGTTCCTCAGGTTTTACCGGATCTCCAGGCGCCCTACTGTCAGCCAGAGACGAGCGACTGGCTGGCGCCGCGCCCGATGCCTCTGGAGTTGCGAACTCGGTCCTCGATTCCCTGGGGCCCGTGGGCCCCTGGGCCAATCGCGAGGTTGCCGAAGCCCCCGGGCGGTCGCGCGCGATTGTCTCCGAAACTGGAGTTGGGCACCCATGGTGGACGCCGTCGCGTACGCGCTAGGTGTCCGCGAGATTATTCGGTGGCGGATACTGCGTGGCGCGGAGGCCTTCCAAAGACTTTCTGGGGTTTTCTCTACGGTTATTTCGGCGCGCTTCGGGAACCTTGGGGCGGCGCGGGGAAGTCGCCAGGCCGCGCGCGGGCCCTTTTCCCAATGCCTTCTTGGGCATTATCGCGGTGCTGCGTGGCCGAAGAGGTCACTGAGTACTGCGCTGTTTGACATTTACACGTGTTTTTCGTTGCGTTGGTTGCGTGATTGTTTTGGCGGTCCGCCTCTTTGGGGCCCCCTTGGGGCCTCAAGTTTGTTTTGTTGACGTCGGGTCTTATGGAGCAAAGGCGCTTGGCGTTGAATTCCCTCGGGCGTGCGCGTGGCCAAATACGCGCCGTGGCCTCATCCGCGCCGGGGCGCATTTCCTCCCTCGCGAAGCCGATGGTGCCCAAGGCGTGGCAGGCCCGTTCGGCGGCGCCCCCGGTGATTTGAAAAACCGAGCACGATTTTTATCCCAGTCAAACTTTGCCCCGATCCGGGCTTCATTTTACACACGTCCGGTGAGCCCCTGGTGACCCGAGGCCAGTGGACGGTCTTGAGTCGTATAGGTCGTTCGCCGCGGAGGTCTCTGGGCGCCCTGGGCCCGAGACGTCCGGAGGGAAGGGGCCCCTGTCCTCGTCCTCAGGTGTCGGGTGTCGGGGCCTTTTGGAAGCCCTCCGCGGGCCCGGGGACCGCCAAAGAACGGCCGGCTCGGGAGAGGGAGCCTTGGTCTCGGAGAAGGGCCCGAGGGCCCATGACCAGGTTCGGCCAGGACTTGTGCCGCTCATGTCGGCTCCAGGCCGGCGAGCGGGGTACAAGCGGCAGCCACTCAGGGCGGGCGTATTTTCTCGGTGCCCCGGCATGGTCCATGTCGATCCGATTCGATTTCGACCTTCTGTGCCGATGCGGCCACATGTCGATCCAAATGCTAGGCGGATTCGTCCAGTAAGACGGGCGTAGCTTACCGAGTGAGTGGAGCCCCGTGCGAGCGGAGTTCCGCACACGAGTGGAGCGCCGTGCCAATGCAGCACCGCCAGAGTTCAGCCCGTGCGAGCGAAGCTCCTCGCGAGTTCAGCTCTGTGCGAGTGGAGCTTCGTGCGAGTCAATCAGGGTCCCCCTTATGTATCTTTGTTTTTTCACGTTCCACCCCAGGTCCGATGTCGAATCGTTTGTGCCTATCTCTCCTCTAATCCTCACCCCCCCCCCTTTCCCCTCCTTTCCTCCCTCCCCCATCCTCACGCCTGCTCCTCTCGTCCCAGGCCCCCTCGCCGCGGACGCACCGAGGTACTGTGAAGACCACCTCGAACGGCGACCTGATGACGGTCTGGAAGGCGCGGTCAGACTCGGGCGCGTGGCAGAGTGCGGGAGGAGGCGCGGGGGGAGGTTGGAGCACCACGAGGTGAGGACGCAGGCCCCCCAGATACCCAGATATATAATACGTTCGGGGCCTCTTCCTGCCCCATTCCTATGCCTTGTCAATCTCTTCTCCCTGTCGCACCCCGAGGCCGGTCGAGAGGGAGGGCGGGGCGTTTCGCTTCAGATTTCACCGTGCATGGCCCTGAAATTCAGAAGCTGGGAACAGCTTCACAGATGGAGGGCGGGTGGTTTCCAAAACGAAGTGTGGCTCTTGCCCTAGCGCCGCGCACACTCCTTATCAAACCTTGCAAGGGCTTCACGGATTGAGGGCGGGTGGTTTTCAAGATGTTGTTCTCGCTGTCGCGCCGCGCACACTCATTGTAAACAATGGCAAGAATTTCAGGGATTCAGCGCGGGCCGTTTTCTAAATTTGGCTCCCGCCTCCGCGCCGCGCACATCCGTTGTAAGTGTTAGCAAGAGCTTAACGGGGTGACGCCGGCTCCTTTTTCAACGGTGGTTCTCGCCTTAACGCTGCGCGCATCCGCTTTTATAGCATTCCAAGAGCCTCACGGATCCGCATGCCTAACGTACCAGAAATTGCGTTTTGGAGCGATTCAGGGTTGCCGGGTCGCAACAATTACGTTGATTCGCAGTGTTGAAGTCTCAGGGATGGTGTTTGGGCACGATTCAGGATCGTCCAGACGCAACAGTCAGGTGGATTCGTGGCGTTGGGGTCCCGAGAATGGTGTTTTGGTACGCTTCAAGATTTTCGAACGGGTATCTCCCAACGGCGCACCTCCCTCAGTGGAAATGAATATTTGTAGGGGCCTATGAAGAGGGAGCTTGGAGGGAGGGTTTATTCCAACATCGTTGATGAGTCTTGGTTGGTTTTAGCGTGGTCCTCCTCCTCCCCACCATCATCATCCTCCTTATCCTCCTCGTGCTGCTCCTCCTGCCTTCTCGTCCCGTTCCTGCTCACCCCTGTTCCATCTCTCCCTCGAACAGTTTTTGACATACTCGTCCCGGCGACCTCTGTTGGGCCCACCTAACGGACCTGTTGGATTCTAGTTTGACTCTATTCCTAGCTCGAGCCTAGCTCGACTCTTGTTCCACTCACGTTCGATTCAAGTTCGACTCAAATCGATTGGCGTTCGACGCAGCTTCGCGCGTGAGTGGAGCGCGTGGCTCCAGGAAGCTCCCCAGAGGGAGCACCTGACGCTCCCTCCCCCTGCTCCCGCGCGTCATATCCTGCTCCCGTCCTTCTGGCCTCTGGCCTCCCTCGGGGCGCTCCTGCCCCTCCTTCCCCTCCTCCCCCTGCCCGCACTTCACGCCAGCAGCGCGAGCGGGCAATCCGGACCCTGTAACTGTCGTCGCGTATGCGCTCGTGATGCCTGAGTCAGGAGGAAGTCTCAAGCGGGAGCCTCGTCGGTGAGTGAATCGCGCGGACGTTTCAAGCGCCCCCCCCCTCATTTTAGCAATCCGCTCGGGTCATCCGAACCCTGGAGCTGTCTTCACTTCTGGGCTCCTGATGCTTGGGTCAGGAGGACGCATCGAGCGGGTGGCCTCGTGCGCGAGTGAGTCGCAAGGGTGTGTCAAGCGGAAGCCCCGTTCTCTGTAAGGTCTGCACTTCATGTTAGTAGTCCGAGCGGGTCGTCAGAATTCCGTATTAAACTGACCTTTTAGCACGTGATGCCGGAGTCAGGAGGACGTATCGTGCAGGGGCCTCGTTTGTGAGTGAACGGCGAGGATGTGTCTAGCGGAGGCCCTGTTACCCATACGGTACCTTTGGGGTCGCGAGGACATTTCGTGAGGGGCCTCGTCTTTGAGTACATCGAGAGGAAGTCACAGGCGGGAGCCCCCTCGTGACCAGGCCCGAAACTCATATTAGCAATGCGACCGGAGCATCTGAACCTTGTTGCTGTCGTCGCGTGTTGGCACGCGATGCCAGAATCAGCAGAACATCTGAATCGTGAGGATGTCTCAAGCGGGAGCCATTCCTGTCTACGGGGTTTAGCACTTCATGTGTATCCCGAGCAGATTTTCTTAATTTCATGGTTGTCGTCACTTGTGGTCTCGTGATGCCTGAATCAAGAGGACGTTTCGTGCGGGAGCCTCGTCGGTGAGCAAACCGCGAAGAGGTCTCAGGCGAGAGCCCCCTCGCTTCTGGGCCTGGGATTCATGGTAGCAATCTGTGCGGGCCATCTGGCCTATGTAGCTGTCGTCATCTTAGTCAGGAGGACGTCTCGTGCGGGGCCTCGTCTTGAGCGAATCGCGAAGAATTCGCAGGCGGGAGCCCCCTCGCTTCTGGGCCCTAAACTCATGTTAGCAATCCGAGCGGGTTCCGAATCTCGTAGTTGCCTTCATTGTTTGGTTCCTGATGCCTGAATCAAAACGAGGTCTCGAGCGGGGGCATCGTCTGTGAGTGAATCGCGAGGATGTCTCAGGCGGGAGCCCCCACGGGGCTCGGAATTCGTGCTAGTAGTCCGAGCAGGTCCTCCGAATCCCGCAGTTGACGTCAGTTTTCAAGAGGAAGCCCAGGAGCCCCCCGGAGGCCACAGGAGGCCCTGGGAGGTCCCACGAGCACCCCGGGAGGTAGGTCCAGGAGGCCCCGGGAGGCCCCACAAGGCAACAGGAGGCCTTGGGATGCCCCAGGAGGACGCATGATGATGATGAGGAGGAGGAGGAGGAGGAGGAGGAGGAGGAAGAGGAGGAGGGAGGGTGAGGAGGAGAAGGAGGGAGGAGGAGGAGAAAGGAAGAGGAAGAGGTGGCGCGATGAGGAGGAGGAGAAGGAGCAGGAGGAGGAGGAGGAGGAGGAGGGAGGAGGAGGAGGAGGAGGAGGAGGAGGAGAGGAGGAAGAGGAGGAGTAGAAGCTGGAGGAGGAGGCGGAGGGGGAGGAGGAGGAGGAGGAGGAGGAGGAGGAGGAGGAGGAGGAGGCGAGATGAGGTCGAGGGGGAGAGGGGCGGGGAGGATGAGGAGGCCGAAGAAGGAGTATTATGAGGATGCGGAGGAAGAGGACGCACGATGAGGAAGAGGAGGAGGAGAAGGAGGAGGAGGAGGCACGAGGAAGAGACGGATGCAGCATGATAGTGCGCGCGGAGGATAAGGAGGCAGGAAGAGGAGGACGAGGCAGGATGAGGAAGCAGGAGGAGAAGGAGGAGGCAGAAGGAGGTATTTAGGAGGGGTCAGGAGGATATTCCCAGGCAAGCTAAACAGATTCTCGTGCGGGGTCCGACCATCGGAGTGCTTGCTACGATGTTGCAATGTGTGTTCGTGACGTCGGAATTTTTGGGTTGGGACGAAGTGGCGCTTCTGGCCACGGCGAGCCTCTGCCACGAACGAGCTCCCCAATCCGGATCTGAGGTTCGGCCCGAAAGACGTGGCCCGTCCCGAATCCGAAGAGGTCTTCGTCTCAAGGCCGATTTGAAGTCAGATCCCAAGGTCTAAGCGGGCATGCCCTTCCGCCCTTGGCATGCGGATCAGACTGCGATTCATGATGTCAGCACGGGCGCGCCGTCCTGCGCATGCATGTCTCAAGCGTTTTGACAAGTCCGCCCGTGACGCCATGCAGGCGAAGCGCATCCTGCGCTCCTCTGGAGGCTTGCGTTGCGCTGCGCGCGCTTGCGGCGCGTATGGTCCGCGTGGCTGATCTCGGGCCCTGCGCCCCGTCAGCAAGCACCGTGCTGCTTCCCCGGGGAGAGAGCGCGCGCGTGGCCCGCCTTGGTCTTACTATTGGTAGGGAGGGAGGCCAGGGCCGGATACGGCGTCTGGCTTCCGGCGCAGGGCAACACTGAGCCTGGAAGGGCTGGGAGGCGGGGAGGAATCGGCAGATGACCAGCGTGTGAAGCCGCCGAACTATCAGCGAGGGGCAGGAAGTGTCGTGAAGGCGATGTGGTGAGCGAGGCCCGGGGCATCCCGAGAGCCCAGCACGCCACGGTGCATTCCTTCCCTGTCTAAGAAGGGAACACCGTCCCGGGACAGCTTTCGGAGGCCCGCCGCCACAGGAGGTTGGGTGCACGCAGGGAGTGCACGGAGAAAGCGCTGCACCATGAAGCGTTGGTTGCGCTCGTCGTATCTCCCACGTCTCCCAATATTGTTTCCAATGTTTCTTCTTATTCGTATTAACTTCGTTATTAGTCGTATGTATTGTTGTTCGTCTTATTCGTCTGATGTTTCTTCTCATCATGTTTCGTTTGAGTATGATGAGTATCTTCTTATTATTGCATAACTCCTAAGGTCCGCCCCCACACTCCGGGGCTCTTGGGGAAGGCAGAGGAGGGCGCGGTCTTCTATGTCGGAGGTTGGGCGTCAGCAGATGTGGGCATGCGCATGCATCAGGGGCAATGTTAGGGGCGGTAGGCCCATCGACCCCGAATCGCCCATTCACCGCCAGTAGGGGCTCAACAACTCGCCCACCCCAGGAGCGTGAGTTTTCCTCATCGTGGGCCTATCGTCGATCCATCGGCGACGCATCGCCGATTCCAGGTCGATGTTTTCCCCGCTAAACCCGTCCCTCCCTAACGTACCCTTGAGTCGGGTACGTCCCTCTAACAGGAAGAATTTTCAAAATACTCAAACAATAGTCTGGGGGCGATGTTTCTACTATGTTTGAAATTGTTGAACAGTTTGGGGATATTTGTCTCTTTCGTCCAAAATCCGCATGTAGGAGGACATGCCCGACCTGAACGTACCCCCGTAATGCAGTTGCCAATGCTTGTCAGCAGGGGGGCATTGTGTGGAAGTGGGGCTAGAGGTGACGCACGAGCTCAAGCTGCCCCTGGAGGACGTCCGCATCGCCGCCAAGACTTTCAGGGAGTTCGCCACCTTCACCGAGGGCGATAACTATGCCCCCCCTTTTCTCCTCCGCCTCCTGATTCCACTTCCGCCTTTCCCTCTTCTGGATTCCCTTCGGGGATCCCCCGTCAAACTTGGGACGATCTGGAGAAAATTAACATGGCCCATGCGCAGGGATGACTCTCACGAATCGCGAAGTGTATACAATTAGAACAACTCCTCCTGATCCCTCTTCCTCCTACTGGATCTGGCGCCCACGCGCTGGACCCACGCACCCGTAGTCCACGTTAGCGCGTGCCCGAAGAAGCTTCTGGGGGCCTTCTCCCCCGGGCCTTCTACGGTGGGGGCGTTCGTTGAGGAACGTGCCTTGGAGGCTGTAGACCCTGGGGATTCCTTATCCAGCGGGGGCGGTGGTGATATCCATGGCCGATCCACGATTGGAGTTCCACTGGCTCCCAGACCCTGGATTCCATATCAGAGGGTTCCTTGTCCTGTGCCCCCACCGTGCTGGATCTGGCGCCCACGCGCTGGACCCACGCATCCGTAGTCCACGTTAGCGCGTGACCGCAGAAGCCTCTTGGGGCCTTCTCCCCCAGACCGTCGTTACCCCTGCTGCCCCTTTACCACCAGCCCCTGGACGGCGCGAATAACTCAGAGATAAAACGGTGTTCTTGAATTGCTTGATCTTGGAGGCAATTGTCGGAACCAGGGGTTGGTTATGAAAAGACGATCCGTGATGAACAAAGCATCGCTGGATTTCCTGGGAAGTGGTCGGAACTAACCAGGATCCCGTATCGAAAACGTCAAGTCGTCGGAGGCATGGGAAGGAGCCTTTTTAGAAGCACCTGGACTTGTCGACTTCCAGATCCAGGCGACACAAAACGGATCGCGATGGTCAGTTTTGGACGGTTTCGGCATTCGGAGGCAGTCACCCTCTCTCGCGATCGTGCAACATCTTTTTAGGATGGAGCGATTTCCCATGATGAAGTTCGAGACATACATGGGCCCACGTTGCAGAAAACAGCACGGCGATGGAGTTCTGTGTTGGGCCTTTGCAAGATGCGCGCTGCCCTCTCAGAAGGCGCGCATCTCGCACCATGCCTCTACCCTCTCCCCCGTCGTTTTTGTTTGCGGTGGTGGACCCCCGGAGTTGCCGACCCCGTCCCAATTCCCCGGCTGTGTGTCGGGCCTTCGATGAGCGAGGTAATTTGGAACCCATCTCGGGTACATGCGATGGGGGGGGGGTCAATCACCCTGGTAGCGGTGCGTCAGAATAGCCTTCCGAGGGTGCATCCCCGAGTTCCTTTTCTAGCTTGGACGGGGAATCTGGCTGCGGGGAACTCGAGGAGCCCCCCGCGAGGAGACTCACAAAAGGACCCCTGAGTTCTCGACCCCTTTCCCGAGGACCGGATTCTCGTCCCGAGCGGCTTTCTAGACGGCCTTGGGGTGGGGGGCCCAGCAAGGGCCCCAGTGGCCGAAGCTTGCCAAAATGTGCCCCCCTTGTTCTTTGGACCAGACCACTCAGAGGAGGAAAAGGTACCTTCACCGCTACCCGTCCCTCTTCTTCGCGTTGTTGGGCCCCCGCAGGAGGCCCTCGTCGCCACCGCTGGAGCCGCTTCGAGATTCTGGTGAGAATGCCCCGATCGAGAGGGGATCCCCTCTCGTAAAGGGCTTAAGGGAATTCTGCTGTCCCTCGGCTCGCGCTGGAGCGGCGACGATCTCTCAAGCTCCGTTTTCGGGCGAAGCCCGAATTTGTTTCTCGCGAGGTGAACTGAACGGAACTGAACTGAACTGAACAGACTGGTCGCATCCGTTACGCAACGGTGTTATTCTCGGCCGCCAAGGGCTCAACCTATGGCGCAACCGATAGGAGACGGTGTTATTCTCGGCCGCCGAGGGCGCAACCTATGGCGCAACCGATCGGACACGGTTTGATTCTTGGCCGCCGAGGGCGTAATGTATGGCGTTGAGCCGTTCTCTTGAACCGCAAGCGGGCCAGCGAGGGCGTCGAGGACCGAGGTGCCAGGAGAAGGAGTATGAGCAGGAGGAGGAAGAGGAAAAACGAGAACGAGGTCCTAGATGAGGACGACGAGCAGGAGCTGGAGCAGGAGAAAGACAAAGAAGACGAGGAGGATGAGGAGGAGGATGAGGACGACGACGACGACGATCAGGATGGGGATGAGGATGAGGAATACGAGTCGTACGAGGACGAAGTGTGGGCATTCGAATGCGTGCGGGTCTAAGTCTACGCCCGATGTATGCTCGCCCTTTGGGCTGGCGGTGGGGCCCAAGCGGCGAGCTGTCTTGTGATCTGAGTGATTGGGATGCCCAGCTATCGATTCTGGTTCTCCCAGGCTCACGCAGATTGAGCTCGGTGCCCCTTTATTCATCCCCGAACAAGTCGACCGAAGAAGAGCTGTCAAGCCCTTGGGGCCTTCTGGGGGCCCCACCTCTCCCGCGCGACGCCCACGGAACCAGGGGCCCTCCTTCTGGCCTCGCTTTTGGACCCCCTTCGGGGATCATCCGCTGAAATTGGAGCGATACAGAGAAGATTCGCCTGGCCCCTGCGCAAGGATGATACGCACAAATCGAGAAGTGTATACGATCCTCCTGGCCTCGCGGCCTTCTGGGGCCCCCGCAGAGCCCCCCCCCCCGCGCCAGCGCTGACGCTGCGCCGCCCCCCTCCCCGGGCCCCCAACGGAGACCCGCCGGCTGTGTCCCCAAGGGTCGTCGTCGTCGTCGTCGTCGTTGTCGTCGTCGTCGTCGTCGTCGTGGTCGTGGTCGTCGTCGTCGTCGTCGTCGTCCGTCGTCGCCGTCGTCGTCGTGGTCGTCGTCGTCGTGGTCGTCGTCGTCGTCGTCGTCGTCGTCGTCGTCGTCGTCGTCAGTGTCGTCGTCGTCGTCGTCGACGTCGACGTCGGTGTCGGCGCCGCTGTCGTCGCCGTCGCCGCGCTTGTCCTTGATTTCCTGGCCGTCCTGCTGGAGGAGGAGGCCTCGGGGAAAGGTGGGCGGCGGCGACGGCAACCACGAGTCAAACGAAAAAGCGTCTTACACATGCCGACGGAGTCGACGAATTCGGACCTCAGGGGGTCTCCAGGTACCTCCAGATCCAGACCCCCATGCGTCGCGAAACAGCATGTGTGGCCAGCTTCCTTCGTACGCTTGGCGTCTGAAGGCCATTTGCGTGGCACAGGACCATGCAGAAACACTCACTGCAGATCTGGATCAACAGTACATGTCCGTATGATTTGCCTTCTGAAGCCCTAGAGATTACCAGTCCCCGAAATTGCTGTGGCGGATAAGTTTTGGCATTGGATTCACCGCCCACAGGTCAAGAAGACAATGTAGAACGACAGTGATAAATGCCAGAGATGCCGTCACGCAGGAGCGCCGTGTGCGACCTGCTCGTTGGCGTCGTCTTCGCGCGCGGGACGATTTAATTGTCCTCTCCAGTTTCACCTCAGCGGCTGAAGCGATGCTGTCGAACCGGCCCCCAGTCGGCCCCCTGGTGTCAGTCGCACCCTCCATCAGATTGCAAAGTTCAGCTGAACATCGGCCCAGGTAACGGAGATTTCCTTGGAGCTACTCCATTGAGCTCAGTCTGGATGCAATCCGTCGCCCTGAAGGAAGAGGAGCGGCGAGTGGAGCGGGCCCTGTGCCTTGGAGCGTTCTCCAGAACCAGCTCCTCCTCCTCCTCCTCCTTCTCCTCCTCCTCCTCCTTCTCCTCCTCTTCCTCCTTCTCCTCCTCCTCCTCTTTCCTCCTCCTCCTCCTCCTCCTTCTCCTCCTCGGCTTGCGGCCCCTGGATCTGCGGAGTGTTGGGACGGCGAAGAGTTGCCAGGATTCCGTTCCTCCCGGGGCCTGCTCCCATCGTGCTACGAGGGTCCCATTTAGCTCTGCGGCCACTTGCGAGCCCTACCCCTGCGGGTCCGGCCGGCGCTGGGGCATCGGACACGCCCGCTGGTGTCCGCACGGCTGCAGGCATGCTCCGAATGCGAAGCCCCGGCCAGCGTTTTCGAGATCCGACCTGCAGAGGGATGGGGTTCGCACGTGGCTGCCTAGTAGTAACCCTCCAGTGTTGCCCAACGGGCCCTAGTCGTGCACACGAAGGCCTCGCCCGGGAGCTTCCCCCTACAAGTGGCGTCGCGTCCCCTCGCCGCGAGCGGCCCACAAGGCGAGGGGAAGCTGCTGGAGGGGCAGCTGTGCAAGGAGGAGTTCGAGAAGGTGCGCTGGCGTGCGGCGCACTTTTGGTCCCGCTGGCTGCATGCATCCACGGCCGAGCATATGATTAACAAACCTCCCCCCGAGCAGCCGGCCAGCGTTTCCCTACCAATCTTCTGGCGAGCTGGCCCAGTTTCTTGAGCGCGCTCGCCCATGCGGCGTAGCTCAAAGCTGGCCCAGGTCTGCCTCAAGAAGCTTCTGGAAAGCTGGCCCAGATTCCTTCGCTCATGGTTTTTCTTGATCGTGGATTCGCCTGTAGTTGTACTTGTAGCACAGGCACTATTGCACCGTTCTCGGCGCCCCCGTACCTCGCATAAAGCCTCGCCATTACCCAAGCGGCGAAGCTAGCAGAGCAAGATGGGCACACACTAAGAGCCGAGAAGTTCATGAACGCACGCGGGTGCAGGGCGGACTTCTTCGGGAGGGCAGGCGAGTATCAATGGCAGGCTGCCGTTGGGAGCGCTTCAGCGTGTTACAGTCAAAAACCCTAATAAGGACGCGCGACTTGGGTACCCTTGCGTCCTTGCTCTTCCTTGCTCTTGCGTCCTTGAGGTTTTCGTCGTCCGCCGCCCTAAAAATCCCAACTTCGGCTTCCAAGGGTCTTGCGTCCTTACCGTGCGTCCTTATTAGGGTGTTTGACTGTACTCCTTCCGAAGACCTGGCGTATCTTCAACGACAGCACGCCGATGGGCTCCCCGCGGCGGCGAGCGATTGATGCTGCTGCTGCTCCTCCACGGGTGGTCCCTCCCTCCCTCCCTCCCTCGCTCCGCACGAAGTGCCATGAAGAACACGTGTCATGAGGGAAACGTGTGATCGGAGGTGTCCTAGAGGAGGAACAGGTACCCATACCTGTACCCTACCCTCGTTTTGCCATTCTTAGGCTTCCTGCGAGGCCCTCGTCGCCACCGCTGGATTCGCATCGAAATCCTGGTCAGAACGCGTCCCGGGAGAGGTCCGGGGAGTAGCGGTATCGGTACCTTTTGGTTTCCTCAGTGTGTGGCAGTTTTTGTGGCTCACTCGATCTCCCGGCGATCCGATGCGGCCCGATGCTTATACGTCGCTGTCGTGCATCATGGCACGGCCGAGCCGGTTCGATCTCGACCGCGTGCCGATTCGGCCCGATTCGACCGATTCTGTGTTGATTGATCATGCAATTTGGGAACTATCTTCTAGTTCTTAGGATGCAACTCTTGGGAGGTGAAGTTCAGCATCGCCGCTGAATTATCCGTTCTCGAAAACCAGCCGAATCCATCATAGTCCGAACTAGTCCTGTTTATCCCACTAAATTTCATCCTGGGCTTACTCCGGCCAGGAGTTACCTCAACCTTTCGGTCTGATTGGTAGCGCGTTGGCCAGACACTTGTTGTCACGGCTAGGCTCCCTTCCTCTCCCCAGCGGGGATGGAGGTCGCGGGCTCGCCCGCCCGCCCCCAGGGCGGACAAACATCTTGCCCCCTCTTGCCTCGATCCTCCTCGTTGTCCCATCTTCTCCTCCCTGTTCCCCTGCACCCCTGTCCTCCTCATTCTCCGTCTCTCCCCCCCACCCCCCGTCCTTCTTCCTGCCTCTTCCTCCTCCTCCTCCTCCTCCTCCTCCTCCTCCTCCTCCTCCTCCTCCTCCCACGCCCGCCTCCTCCGTGACTCCCTTGTTCTGGGCGTCTCCCAAGCCTCCTCCTCTTTCTCCCCCTCTTCCTCGAATTCTCACCCCCATCCCCAAGTCTTCCTCCTCGTCCTCCTCCTTCGTTCTCTTTTTTCTCGACAGCTCCCCGTGGTCTGACGGCCCAGACGTGCCGGTCGGGCGATCCGCGCGTTTCGCGGGAGACTTTCTTCCCTCCAAGGTATAAGGTTCTGGAGCCTGGAACTCCCGACAGGTGCATCGATGGTGGGGTGGGGGTTGAAAAATGTGGTTCTCGCCTCAGCGCTGCGCACTTTCGTCACAACGTTTCCAACAGCTGCAAGGCTGGAGGGGAGCGGTGTTCCGTGGCGCCGCGCACATTCGTGTTTAACGTTTGCATCATTACCATTAACAGCAGTAATGGAGGGCGGGCCGTTTGCAGTATGGAGCTCTCGAGTTTGCGCCGCGCTCATTCTCTCTTAAAGCTTGCAACGGCTGCAAGGATGGAAGGCGGCGGCTCCTTTCTCAGAATGGGGCTTTCGTCTAAGTGTTGCTCGAAGTTATGCTAAAACATTGCAGCAGCTACGGGGATGGAGGACGGCTCGTTTTCAACCAGGAGCTCTTCCCTCAGCGCCGCGCGCAGTTGTGTCACCAGCTTGAGGCAGCGTGAGCGAATGAACGCGTTTTTTGTTGTTGTTCTCCAGCATGGGATTCGAGTTCGAAACGCCCGAACCGAAAGGCGACAAGCCTGGAACAACGGCACTCGCTCCGCGGTCGAAGGGCGGGTCCGATGCAGAATGGGGCTCGCGCTTAGGACGCCCTCGCAGCGCACGAATCGAACCGCCACTTCCTACCAGTCACGCGCGGGGCCCCCGCCGAACTGGCAGGCCCCTGGCGTGCTTGGTCTTTCAACGGGGAGCCTCTTGTAGTGTAAAAGGACGGCTCGCTGGGCTTCGTGAGGAAAGGGGCTCGGGGCGGGAGGGTGTGCTGCGGCAGCTTTGATGCGGCTTGGGTCTATTTTGGTCCCTCCTCCTCGTCGCCCTCACCCGTGGACATCCGGCATCTGACTTTTTTTTTCTGACCGCGTGGCTGCCCAGAGGTTGGGTCCCTTCCACTGGACCGGCTTTTCATCCTGCTTTTTTTTTGACGGTCCCAGGGCCTGCTGAGGGAACCCAGGAGCAGAACACATTGCCAAACCCTTACGTCGGGATTCTGCCACAAAGAGAGAGTTCTGGGCCTCCCAGATGGGGTCGGAGCAGAAAGGGTCGAAGGATCGCGCCGCGTCGCCGATGCATCGCCGATGCGGCTCGATGTGAGCCTGGTTATCTCCACGCCAACGTGGCCGATGCATCGGCGACGTCGTCGGTGCATCTCCGATGTATCGTGGATGTATCGGTGATGCATTGGCGATGCGGCGCGCTCCTCCGACCACATGTACTCGGACCCCATCTAGGAGTCATTCTCCTCCTCCTCCTCCTCCTCCTCCTCCTCCTCCTCCTCCCCTCCTTCTCTTTCCCCGCAACTGCCTACGAGCGAGGCCCTGCGCGAATCCGACAGAGATCGCGCAGACGCGCATCCGACACGGTGGCCCGACGATGGGCAGGCCTGCTGCCGCTGCCCAGGTCCTGCCGGAGATCACCGCGGGGGTGGCCATGGAGAGGGGGGGGTAAGACATGGAGGCTAAGGTGCGGCATCACTGGCCGAACATAGCTGGGGAGTGTCGGGAGGGAAAGCGCAGCAATGACTCGCCGCCGCTGGGGGCCCGTCGGCGTGGTTTTCCTTCGTCTTGCCTGAAAGCAGTGCTTTTTCTCGACGGGAAGACGCTCACAGGCTCCCTTTGGCGGCACGTCATTGATAAAGCTTTCCTCAAAGCGGATTGCAATTGCCCTGAGTAGTTAGAAGGGGGGGTGCAGATTTTGTCTAGGCGGCTGGAGCTCACTTCGCGGAATTATCGTATCACCCTGCGTTGCTCAGGGCACCGTGGACTCATTTCTAAGCCAGCCTCGGCCAGATATAGCCCACATGCAAAGCCACCTCTGGCCTCTCTATCCCCTTAGCAACCTCCGCCGCCTTCTCGATGGGAGGTTCAGTTCAGCCTTGGCGCTGGTAGATATCCGTGGTCGGAAACCGAACAGATCCGCGAAACATCCCCCTAAGCCCGTTGAATTCCGCATGGTCCAGCTTGATCCTGGGATTAATGTGGCTTTTTGGCGCTTCTCTGGACCATCTAAGGGGTCTTGGGTCTTGTGGGCCATGAAGTGGCTGGAGATCCTTTGGGCTCCCTGCGAGCTCCCCATCCTGGGCCTCTCTGGGGTCCCTCTCCCCCCCAACCCCAGCCCCTCCCCGCGTGCCTCCCCGCACCGCTTCCCCTCTGCCGTCTTCTCCTCCTTCCCCCTGCCCTCTCGAAGCGCGGGCATTTCCCACGGCCGGCAGTTGGTCTGCAAGCTCTCGGGCAAGGCCCTCGAGGAGACCCTCCCCTTGAGCTGAGGGGGGGTGGGGGGCGGGGCCGAGGAAACAAGAGCGGCATGAACGAAAGAGTCAGAGGAGAGAAAGGTACCCATACCGCTACCCCTTTGTCAGTGTTCTTATTTTTCGGCCTCCTGGGAGGCCCTCGTCGCCACCGCTGGGTTCGCCTCGAAGTCCTCGTCAGAACGCACCCGGGGAGAGGTCGGGGGAGTAGCGGTATCAGTACCTCGTGGTCTCCCCAAAGAGCGGCATGAACGAGCACAGTCAAACTCGCCACGTGTCCTCCAAGCCGCAGCTCATTGCATGAGTATGCTTAGGGCAGGTCGTTTCGTGTGGCGTTTCCCTTCTTGCTTGGCGGTATGCTCCGTCACGCGATTGTCCGTCACGCGACAGTGAGATTCAGTGGTCGCGCGCTCTTCAAACAAGAACGGTCACAAACAGTCGAAGGTCCGTGAGATGTCCTAGATCTGCGCTGAAGGCGCGCTGCGTGCGGCATGGGGGAGGGGGATTCTGCCAGCGCTGGTCAAAGAACTTTGCGCGGACCTTCAAACGTGTATGCTTATTTGTGTATCGTGCTCCCCGGGAAGTGTTGCTCACCGCCGTTGCTCTGCGATGATGGTCCTCTTCACTTGCATCAATGGTGACCGTTGCCTGCTGCGCAAACGCTTGTTGGCGCCACCGGCGCCTCAAGCTAAGGTGCCCCCGCAGCTGCTATGAGAAAGGAAGGGGAGGAACCCATATCCCCAGTCGTCGTGAACAATCAAACAGAGTTTCCCCAATGACATCGTGCCCAAAGCTATCACATAATTTATGGGGTGGAAGCAGCGATTTCCATGGAGTGTCGAGTCACGGTCGTTGAAACATCACGGCGTTGGAGGTGCGCGGAGAATTGCAAGTTGTTTTTGATGTATCATTGCAGGCACTCGGCCATGCGACCACTGACAGTAGTATCTTCAGGAGGGAGGCCCCACTATTTGACTCTGATGAGGCCATCTTGTGGGAACCTTGCGCATCACGTGAGCCCAGATAGGGGAGTCGTCAGGTGCGGCTTCCCAGGTGACCACACGTGGCCCATCATAGGCCCCGGTTGCCCCGAGAATCCCACCAGCCTTTGGGGCGTACGTGGATTAACGAGCTAGCACTTCCAGCCCCATTATTCATCCTCTGCGTCCCCCCTCCCCCTGGGTCTTCACCCCTCCCCCCCGCGAGGTGTCAGAGTGTTGTTTGCTTTGGCTGCAGAGTTTCAGGAGGGCTCCGAGAGGGCCCCAACTAGACTACAACTGCCTCCGAGATGGCGCAGTGCAACCCAAGACGGCTCCACTGATAGCTTCCAGAATGCCTCCAAGAGGTCCCAACATCGCCCCAAGACGGCGATCTTGCAATGCGGACCCCGAGAATTCCCTGGGACGGGTTTCTCATCACGAGTTGTTTTTGACGGTCCCGGGGTCGGGGAGGACCCCCAGGGGCCGAACATCGCAAGATGCCCCCTCATGCCGCTTGTGTGTTTGCCTTCACGGCGCGAGGGGTCGGGATGAGTTTGCTCTTCCAGCTCCCTTCTCCCCCTCCTCCTCCTCCTGCTTTTCCCTCTTCCTCCTCTAGCTCCTGACCCTCCGCCTCTTCCTCCTTCTCCTCCTCCTCCTTCTCCTCCTCCTCCTTCTCCTCCTTCTCCACACCCTAGCCCCCCTTTTGCCCAGAGATGACGCATCAGGTTCGGCCTGCGTCTCATGACGCGTTTCCATACCTCGCGCCCGCACGGCCTCCCCCGCCGCCGCGCTGCTGTCTCTCGTCCGGCGCTGGTGTTGTACGATGAAGCTCTTCAGTTGGATGCTCAGAGTGATCGTGCCGAAAAGAGGTTTTGTGATATCCCTGCTAAGTCCGTCACGCAGATGTGATTCGTTTCCGTGGCACTGGAGAGCGAGATCGCGATGTGGCGGCGCCCCGCTCGACTCGACCGTTCCTTACAGCATTGCGGTCAGGCTGGACACCTGCCCCCCCCCCAGCGCGAACAAAAAATATGGCTATGCGTTCCTGCTTCGACGTCGTGTGTTTCGCCCCCCACACACATTGTGCACGTGCCGACCATGCCCGTGAAGTTGAAGGGGACAGTCGCGGCAACGCGGCTAAGGTCAGGCAGGAACGACATTATTGTTTCGATAGTGTACTTCCCACCGATACCTTCGCCTCGACGAGAAGCCCGCGAAAACGGCGACACATACACGCATGTGCAGTTCAGGCAGACGGTCGGTGCTTTATGTGACTGGTTTGAAAAGACCCTCGCTTGGGCAATCGGCAGGTCGGCGTATTATTTTCGGTTTCGAGCTGAACGGCGGCGCGGCCTGCGTGCCCATACGAAGGGTGTGATCGAAGAGGTCGCGTCACCTGCTCTTGGCCTGCATGACCGCGCGATACAGCGATACGCAGATGACAAGATGCTCGGGCTGTGCGAGAAGTTTGGGCGGAGGGTGGTCTCGAGCGACTCCGACGTGGGGTCTACTTGTCATGGAGATGCGGTGCGTATTGCACATCAACCACGTGGCCATCTTCGCGTGGCAGGATCCTTTGGTGCGCAGAGTGAGCCCGTTGCAGCTGGCCACTCTTCGTCTTTGATGGATTCCGCGCCCCTGGGTTTCAGGTTCACGTGCCGATATTGACGGATGTTATATATAATTTGAAGGCCCTTGTCGTGCAGTTGCGAACGCGATGGGTTTTCGATCGACTGGGCGAAGGAATGCGCAGCGGCGACGGAGTGGCCCGATTTGGTCGGACTCTCCAAGCAGCGTATGCCTCCTACCCCGATTACTTCGACGATCTCTACTCGGCCGCGGCGCCCGATGCAAAGTGGGAGCGTTGGACGGAGACGGCGTTTCAGGTAGTTCGCGGGGCCAGTCCAGCCAAGCCCAGGCTGGAGCGCACGCGAGCTGAAAAGTTTCAACTACTACCTGAGCGCAGGCGCCTGCGCGAAGAGGAAGCCGACGCGCTCGAGACGCGCACGGCACTCTCGACGTCTGCGGGCTCGCAGGCGCTCGAAGGAGGAGGAGCAGAGGGTCGCGAGGACGGTGGGGGAGATCGGCGAAGTGCGTGGCATCAGCCAGTTTGTGGAAGCAGTTTGGCGCTTACGCATTTTGGCGGCGAGGCGTCGGAGGTGCAACGCGGCCGAGGGCTTCGTTCCGAAGCGCAGCGAGCTCATCCAGCATGTCGAGCAGGGCCGGCGAGCCCGGCGGGCTTGATGCTGTGCTCATCGGTTCGGATGAGTTTCGACGGCGGTGCCTCGTACGCAATCTTACCTCGGGTCAGCCATGGTGAAAAGGGCCGCCTGCTTGATTTGGCGCTCGCCGCTGTTCCCGGCCAGCTTGCCGCGCGCGCGCTGGTTCAGCGCCCGGGCGTCGAGGTGCGTCGACGCGTTGAACGACTGGTTGTTTGGCCGCAGCAGCGCGCGCTGATTGCCGTTCGCGGCGTCGAGGGGCGCCGAGGTTCGAGCGCGGTCGAAGGTTGCGTCGGTGGCGGCGCCTGCCTCATTCGGCAAGCAGAAAATCAGATCCCCCCCTATCCCGACGACCACTACGTTTGAGCTTGCCCGCAGAAGTGTCGCAACAATCTCGCGCGCCTGGGAGGCCGCGGCGGCCGCGTCAGCGAGGGCTCTATGGGGCAGCGCATGCGCCCAGGAGCGATTTCGGCCAAACGCCGCCTCGTCCAGGTACGGGCGCCTTCTCAGGGGCGCCGCCGACGCGGCGTCGACGCGGTGCCCCCCCGCGCATGCCAGGACGTAGCTGGGGCGAGTCCGGATGGGTTTCCCAGGGGGGGTGGGGCGGGGCCGCTTCGCTTCTGCATCGAGCAATGGTGATGTCCTGATTGTCCCGCACTGACACGAGTCAGCGCCAGAATTGCTCGCATTCGCCCCCGAACGCATCGACCCCCCAACGCTTAAATCTCCGCCGCTGTAGGCGCGCCTCCGAACGAGCTGGTCTAGTTCGACAGTAATCAACGCAGAGTCGGCCATTCCGCGCGCATTCGGCGCCGATGAGCGCCGTGGGAAGGTAGCGCCCTGCAACGTTTAATCTGCCGTCGCTTCTACATTTGCGCAGCCGCTTTCGGCTTCGACGCGTCGCCCCCCCCTCCCCCTCCGCCGCCCCTTGCCGCGCTGCCTAGGCCAGGGCAGGGGTGTCTTCCGCGATCGGGGGACGGGCCCCGACGCGGGACTACGACCATCTGGAGTTGGGAAGGACGAATTCGAGACTGCGACCGCGGCGGCGTCTCGGGCGTCGCTCAGGCGAGCTGCCTCGCCCCGCGGAGCCCCGTCCGAGGTGCCGGGGATTGCGCTCGGACCCGGGCGACGGTGCAATGGCAGGCGGCAGCGTCGACCTCGGCGCGACAAGTGCGAGGGGGGGAAGGCGCGCCGCGTGAAGTTTTTGAACCTCGCCATCGGCTGCCAGGCAATAGGCGCAGGCTTGGGCAATGTCCGGAGGGGCATGCTGCCCCTCTCGCCGAGAGGGCGCCCATGCGCATCATGAATCGTATTCGCCGCACGCGTCGGGCACTTGTTGTTTGGCATCATTCAGCCGCGACAGACAAAACCAAAAGGCGGCAACAAGCGCGAGTTCCAGGCCGATCTAAACACACACACACACACACACACAAAAACACACACACATGTATGTATGTATATACATATATATGTATATATGTATATACATATGTACATATATATACACACGGACTGCGTCGGATGGGGGCGGCGCGTTCAAGGCGCAGTTGCGGGGGGCTCGTCGGGGCGCCCCCCCCGCCGCGAGCGCGGACGTCGTCGAGGCCGCAACCGCGAGGGGACCTTGCTGTTCCAGATTGGTCCCCGGCGGAGGCTGCGGCGACTTGGCGCGTCAAACCTGACGGCCACATGAGACATAAGTAATGTCTTCGGCTCGTCGCGCATCGGCTCGCGGCGTCGCGCGGTGGGGCACGCCGCGCAGCCAGAGGAAAAGCGCCGCGTCCAGTGGGGGCGCGAGATGAGCACGTTTCGCGACGCGCGCTCTGGTGGCGGCGAAGACATGCGAAATCGGCGCGGGGCCATCGCGGGCGATGCACCATCGGCTCTTGTTTTTCGCGAGGACGTTTCGAGCACCCATCGACGACTGGTTGAGCCAATTGCGGGCTGCGGCGTGGCCTGCTGCCGCGCCTCCCCGCGCGCCTGGCGCCGCTGGCCGAGTGGCGGGCTTTTCCCCGCCCCTGACGTTCCGCGCGCCGATGGCCCAGCGAGGCCTTATGCGCTGCCTGGCCACCGCAGTCGGAGATACCCGTCGATCTGAGCACCAGAGTTTACGCCGACGGTGCGAATCTCATGAGTCTAGTCTTGTCTGCCCGCAATGCGGTTATGCCTCTCGGCGCGCGTCGCGAGCCTTGTCGCGCACTGCAGTGCGGCTTCATATGTGCACGCGCAACCCCGACAAGAGTTCCGCGCCCCCGTGTTTTCTTGGCGCTGGATTTCAGCAGCAGTCGCAGCAGTTGCTCAGCGGTCGGGCACCCATTGCCGGCGCGGCGCAGCATGGCAACGCGGCGCTCGGCATCCAAGTCTCGACCGCGGCCAGCTCCACGGGCGAACTACGCCGACGGCTTCAAGCAGCGCGTCGAGGACACTACGACACGCGCCGCTCCCGGTCTCGCAACCGAGCGCGGCGACTGTTGAGGATCACGTTTGGGGAGGCGCGGCGGCGCGGGAGATCGCGCAGGAGGAAGGAAGAGGGCGCTGCGGACCGAGGCCGTCGCCAAAGAAGAGAATCTGTATAACGGCGGCGCACGACGCTGGCGCGCAGGTTCCGGGTGGCGAGGTGCTACGAGGAGGGGCAGTCAAATTGATTATGGGTCTGCCTGCGTCGTCTCTGGAGCGCGCGTTCCCGCCCTGTGCCGAGCAGTTGGGGGCGGAGCTCAAGTCTCGGATGACGCCGCGCAGGCGTCGGGGGCGCTCGCTGCAGACGGCGCTCGACGGCCTCGACTTGCGAGCGCGAGCGGCATGGGCGGCGGGGGTGACAGAGCGAGTTTCGCCGCTGGTCGTGAAACTGCCGCGGGGCGTCCGCAATGCAATGCTTTCAATTTGTCGGCGCCGAGCGAGAAGAGCCAGTTTTGTCGGTGGGTCACGGAGTCAGAAGGCCGTTCCAGGATGGAGGAAGACTTGGTGTCTCTATAGGGGTCGGCTGCGATGATGGCGCCCCAGAAGTGCGGTGGAATGGTTGTCTCTACGGCGTCGGCTGCTCGCGCGGCGCCCCAAAGTGGTGAAATTGATTTCCCTGCGGCGTCGCCGGACCCTACTGCGTCCCACGACGACGCTGGGGCGGGGCGCGTGCCTCGGGAGCTCCCGCGGCCACGTCGACGCCGAGCGACACCTCGAGGGCGGCTTCGAGAGTGGAGCGAGGGGGGGACGCGTCCGCGGAGGGCCAGAGACGCGGTCTGGTTGACCTGCGGCAGGGTAGCGGTAGGCAGGTCAGAGGTAGCCGTGGAAATTGCAAGCAGCAGAAAAAAAGCTCAGCAGCGAGCTAAACCGTCGCCGATGGCCGAGCGAAGGCAACTCGGGGTTTTCCATGGGGGGGCGCTTTGTTATCCTAGGTGTTTGCTCGCGCTGCAGGTCGATCACACTTTGTCGTGCAGTGTGTAGCGTGGTCGAATATCGCTCAGATGTTCGGCCCGATGCAGGTCCTGTCCTGCCTTGTCCTCCTCGCCCTCCTCTACCTCCCTCCACTCCCTCCCCCCCCCCCCCCCCCTCCCCCTCAATCTTCCTCCATCCGCCTCCTCCTCCTCTTCCTCTTCCTCCTCCGTGGCCATTTTGGCAAATGTCCCTTGGGCCCCGCGGGGTCCAAATGGGGCCTGAGCGCCGTCGGTGGTCTGGTTCGTCGGCGCAGTGGGTGCGCGCCAGCGTTCCGCATTCAGAAAAATGATCGCCCCCGCTTTCCGAGCGCGCCTTTCCCCGTGTTTCTGTTTTTTTTATGTCTCGAGTGCCGCGATGCGGCGCGTGCCCAGCGATGGCGAATCCGCATCTCGCACCGACCGAGGCTCTACGCATCGCGAACGACGACGTTGTCGCAGGGGGCGCGACCGTGATCGCGAACGACGACGTTGTCGCAGGGGGGCGCGATCACACTTGCGCGTCGTCTCGCAGCAGCAATGGCGGGACACGCCACTCGCGTTATGCGGCTGCCGCTCCTCCTGCTCCTGTATCCGGTGGCCATCGTGGACCAGGTTCTGCAGATCCACCATCTGCTATGTCTGCTTCTGAGCTGCAGCAACCCGCTCGCAATCGCAACTCAGGCGGCCACCTTCCCTGGCCACGCAGTTCCCCATGTAACCATCGTGCTGCTCGTGGCCCTCTTCAAGGGTCAGGTGGCCCCTGGCGCCCTGCAAGCTCAGGCACCCGCGCGGGCGCCCCGGTTGATGTCGTCGAATCAGCGGACCCCGAGGCCTTCGCTAAGCAGATGGATGACATCAGGCACGAGATCCTTGGGATCATAGGCGCGGCCCACAACGACATGCGCGACGCGGCGCTCAACGCCCCAAAGCCCCAGGTGGCCCGACTGGAGGCTCATGATGGGCAGATTCGGTAGACCGCGCTGACGCTCTTCGAGCTGGCGGTGCTGCCCTTCGCGCCGACGTGGACCGAGTTCAGCAAACGCTGGCGCGGGCCCAATCCTTGCAAGCCGGCGCGGTGGACCTGGCGCGCCCTGCCACGTGCGATAGGCCGCCCGACCCGAGGCTCTTCGGCATCAGCTGCGCTTGCCCACGTCGCTGGACGAAGTGCGGAGCGCCCTCGCAGCATGGCTTGAGGCTTGAGGATGCCAGCGTTGGCCAGTCCAGCACAAAGCTCCACGGTCAGTCGCCTGGAAGCTCCATTACCTTCAGCTGCCTTGTTGTGCTATTGGGCTTGCTCGCGCCGTTCGATTGGCTCAAGCATCGCAGCTCCCTGGAGGTGCCTGGAGACGCTTCAGCGCAGCCGCTGCCGCTGGAGGGAGCGACGGCAGATGCATAAACGCAGACAAGCGCCCTAATAACGTCAGGACCCAACTTCATGGCAAGCGAATTCTCGTGCTTCTTCAACAAGCACACCTGCACTTGAAGTGGCGTCTCTTACGGCCCCGAGGCATCATCGGTGCTCGCACCATCCCTGTGGTCGAAATTGTACCACAAGGACCTGAAGAACCTGCCAAGCTGGCGCGGTCGCCTGCAGCTGTCGCGCAGCTGGGCATCGACTTCAACGCCGTCACGGCGACCTTCCGACAGCAGCTGCAGGGCGTTGACACTTCAGCATGGGCGCTATCCTAGCAAGATGTGGCTACCCTGTGGCTCGCAAGAGCTCAAGGTCGCCACGTAGAGCGCCCGCGGACTTTGTTAGCATAAACGCATGCGTCGTCGCAAGAAGTTCGACAAGCTGAAGCGCATGTTTGCAAGTCGCCACGTCATCGCTAGCCAGGGGGCCCCCAGGAGGCCCACGGCAATTCGTTGACCTTGGCAGCACTCCTCAACCAATGCCTTCCGCTACGGGCTCGTCTACTCGGGATACGAGATTGCCGATCATAAGTACGATGACGACCGATGCGAGCACTGGCGGGGCGAAGATGATCCCCCCTTGGCACCCGCAGGCCGTCCATTCCAGCGTGCCCTCCCATCGGCTACCTGTCTGTCATCGCCGAGTGCGGGTGCCTGGCCGAGCTCAACACTTGGAGATCCCCAGCCCCGCCACGAACAGGATGATCCGCCTCCTCAACACACGCAACTACGGGATCGACCGCCAGCATAGGCAGCGGATACGTGACCTCTGGATCTCTAACTTGGCCTGGGCGCGGGGCGATGAACTACCCCGGCTTGCAATGCGCGGCGATTACAGCGTGAGTTCATTCCTCCATCAGCCATTGGTCTTCCCCCAGCGACGCCACGCACGACCATCTCAAGATAGACGGGCCTCTCAGGCTGAGCCGTTTTTGCGAAACCTGTTTGACTCTGGCATGCTGGAAATTGCGAGCTCATTGCCTACGCGCTTTTCTCGAGCGACGGTGTCGCTGAGCAGGGTCGACCGATGCTTCGTCTCTCTCAGCTCACATTTCGTCATTGACTGTGTCGCCGCGGTTGACGTGGTTCAGGAGGCATCGGCGTTATCGGACGGGGCTCTTTCAGATCACGCTGCGCTGGCTCTACGATTTACCCCCGCTGCTGCACCTGGTCAGGACCTGCGGAGCATTCCGAGCTCCATCTAGCGTGAGAAACGCTTAAAGGTCATCCTCCAGAGATGCACCGACTGCGCTAACCTAGACGAGATGGAGATGTCGGACGCACTTCTACGATTGAAGGAGCTGATGCACATGGCTGCCTCCATGGCACGCGGCGAAGTACAACGAAGCCATCGACTGCCTGCTGGGACTGGGGCACTCGTAACATAACGCACGACGCCACGGGCCATCGCAAGAGATGCATTCCGGCAAGATCCCGCACTGCTCGTCGTCTTCTGAACAACCTGGACTTGGCCAAACGTTTCCTCGGCACCATTGAGGAAGGCATGGTCTATATCGCAGAGCCCGAACAGTTTCGATCGCACACTTGCGACGCGAACCAGCGGCGCTTCCAACGGATGAGCCAGTCGGCAGCTCGAGCAGCAGCGCGACGAGCCCCCCCTTCCTCATGGCGATGCCGACCCAGTTGGACTACCAGACCACATCAAACTTCATGAGACGAGCATGCGGCAGGGCAGGCCCTAGCTTGGAACCCTGGATCGCGCAGGCTGCTGCTGCAGGAGTGAAGCGCATGCAAGCTGGCTCGCAGGTCGTGGAGCGCGAGCCCGCAGCCCTGGCCGCGCATATCCGCGACTACTGGCAGCCGGTCTTCTCGGAGACCACGGCTAGTGAACAGGCCATCCAGGAGCATTGAGATCGACGCCTCCCCACTTTACCTTTTTCTGATCTCCCTCTCCCGATATCTGAGGACCTTGCCAGAGCTCTGCGGCGTTGGCGGGTTTCCTCCCCGGGCCCAGATCGTTTCCCTTCCGGGGCCGGGGAAGCCGTGCCAGCTGCAGCCTCCATCCTCCACGAAGTGTTGTTAAGGTTGTTTTCGGGGGCAGGGCCTGTCGACAGTTGAGATGATTTTAATTCCGCCTTCAAGGTGACGATCCTCAAGGTCTCACTGACGGCGCGAGGGATGCTGACACTATTCTTCCGCTCAGTTCAAAGAATACCGACAGTAAAGCCCTCGCTCGAACCGTCAACATCCATGTTAAGCAGAGTAGCTAAGCAGCATGTGTACGCAATGCAACCAGGTTTTAGCCGTGGCCGAAATTTTGGGCCCCACATTTTGGATACTGGTGTCAAATCGCATTTGAACAGCATCGGAGAGGACGGTCCTACACATCGGCCATGGTTTATTTCCTTTAACTTTGAGGCGGCCTTTCCAAGCATGTCTCATCAGTGGCTTAAGGCGGTGTTGCAGAGATGAACACTTTTCGAGGCCATCGAAATGCCGTCCTAGCCTTGTCGCAAGACTCTGGAGGATGTCTCAAGATAGGGTCCGAGCGGGCCCACCTGTGTCCGATTTGCCGCGGGGCTCCCCCGGGCCGCCCACTTTCTGGCACTCAGTGGGCCCTGGGGATGGACCCGTTGGCCCGACATCTCGAAACTCCGCGACGACGCGGCGGAAGCGACGCGGCCCCCTGCTCTCGCGAACGGATCGCGAGAGGCGATGTTAGAGCAGATCGTCCCCGCGCCTCCCCTTGCGTGCGTTGCTGGTGCCCAGTGCTGACGACGTTGGTGTCTTTCTTCCTGACCTCCCCCTTCTTCCTCGACTGCTTCCCCCCCTTCGCGGCGGCGGCGTCGTTCGCTCATCTCGACCTGCAACCTCGCAAATGTTGTTTGGTGCCGATCTGGGCCGCTGTAAGCGATGTCGAGAGCGAGCTCCTTAGGAGCTCCGTTGCGTCCTTGGTCCCTGAATGGACCGACTTTACCATTTGCAGTTCTTGCAGGTACTTCGGCATCTTGATCGGCCCAGCGGCCGCGCGGTAAGAGCAGTTCCAGGCCAGCGCGCAGAAATGGTGGGCCCGCTGCAGAACCGTTGCTGCCACTCGAGCACCATCAGACGTGTCTACGGCTGCATCGGATGTTCGTGCTCCCATGCCTCTCCTATATTGGCAGATGTTTGTCCTCCCTCCCGAAGTGGTGTGGAGAGAGCACCGCGCCATTCACACGCTTTTCCGCTTCCACCCATCGAGTTCTGCGATGCAAAAAATGTTTTCGCTTTCCTGTGTGC
This sequence comes from Prorocentrum cordatum, assembly GCA_963575745.1. Lineage (NCBI taxonomy): Eukaryota > Dinophyceae > Prorocentrales > Prorocentraceae > Prorocentrum > Prorocentrum cordatum. The sequence goes on from CAUYUJ010019615.1 coordinate 992,178, forward strand.
GTGGTCCCGAACCCAATCAAGCGATGGGGGTGTCGGTTCTTTGGAGAGCGGCGGGGATAACGTTTCGGAAGTGGGGACACGCGTTCCAGCGATTGCACGACAGTGCCTACAGCTGCGGCGCCCTCCGACAGGCAGTCGCCGGCGAATTGTGCGCGGCGTGCTGGAAAACAACTTTCGCAGCATAGTTCAACCTTTCGTCCCCAATTCGTTCGCTCTGCCCACGCCTCGGCCTTCACCGAGATTGAGGTCGCCCGTCGGAAGAAGTGCGCCCCGAGGATGCAAACTGTCTTCTCAACTGCGTTTCGCTCCCTTGCTTATCCTGACTCTATGCCAGCTCTCTTCGGTCGGCGACAGTCCTCCTGGTTTCCTGAGTTTCCCCCCATCTCCGTTCAAGAGATCCTTGGCCGCTGGCAGCACCTTAGGACGTTCTTGGGACGCCGTCCACCTAGCCACCAATGGCCTCATATCAAGACGCTCGCGGGAGCGTGGGTCACACGTTCTCGCGTCAAAATATTGCAGCAAGCTCATTGCCGCTTCGGGTGCGGTGAACCAGACAGCACTGCTCACTACCTTCTATGTCCTCGGCTGTGGACGGCGGCTGACCCCGAGCTTAGCCGGTCTGTTCCTCCCTGCCGTCTCTCTCGCCTCGCATGGGGGGGGGGGGGCTGGGATGGAAACAGATCTTGGATTCAGCCTTGCCCGCACACATCGCGGGCATCGCGGGCCGACTCTTTCTTGTCACGTCTACCACTATGTCGGGCGTATCCCCCTACAGGGGGATTTTCGACGAAAAATAAAAAATACCCCCCAAATACCCCAAGAAGGTCAAACAATACCCCAAAAATAGTCCCCATACTGTTTTTGGAGTATTTGTTTTATTATTTTGGGGGTATTTTTTATTTTTCGTCGAAAATTCCCCTGTAGGGGGACAGGCCCGACTTAAATCTGCCACAAGCTTCGGCCTCATCTCGGTCGGGCGGACGGCGCCCCCGAGTCGCTGATTCCCTGGGCCTGCGGCGCCGCTCGCGCCGCCCTCCGTGCGTACGACGACGCGCTCCCCCCATGGCGGCGTGTGCTCCTCCTCCTCTTCCTCGATCCTCCTGCCCCCTCGATCTTCTTCCTCCTCCTTCTCCTCCTCTTCCTTCTCCAATTCCTCCTCCTCCTCCTCCTCCTCCTACTCCTCCTCTTCCTCCTCCTCCTCTTCTCCTCCTCCCTTTCCTGCTCCTCCTCCTCCTCCTCCTCCTCCTCCTCCTCCTCCTCCTCCTCCTCCTCCTCCTCCTCCTCCTCCTCCTCCTCCCTCCTCATCATCGTCTCCATCATCATCGTCGTCGTCATCATCGTCATCATCTTCCTCCCCTCTCCCTTCTGGGGAGAAGGGCCTGCCCCTCGCGCCGCGGGCCTCATGGAGCGGGCCGCCGAGGACCTGCCGGAACATCTCCTGAGCGGGCCTTTCCTGCAGGTCAACCGCTGCAGCGGCAGCAGCTGGCTTGGCTTCAAGGACTGCCGGGCCTGGGCAGGCTGCGCGCTGACAGAACGCAGGACGGATGTTTTCTCAATTGCCCCTGGGGGGCCGTGCCAGGCTGCGGTCGGAAAACGACTCGCGGTGAAGAGCCAGCCCTGAGGAAGGGGTCGGGGTTTCCGGGAACCGCGTCTTGAAAAAGTCAGGACGACGCATGCCTGGGGGGGGGGGGGCCCGAACTTCCGGTTGCCTCCAAAATCTTGGAGTTACAATTCTTTCACACGAGGCGTTTTCGCCCTGTTTCGGGCCCCGGGGACCCTCACATACCGATCTGGCTCCAAAAATGGCGCAGGGGAAATAGGGTCTAGGGCTAAGGTGGTGAATTCCCGATGTTGCAAACTTCTGCAACGTCAGATGTCAGGGCCCTCCAACCCAATACCGCGACCCTTCCTCAGTTTTTTGCTTCTCGGGCCTCATGGGAGGTCTTCGGCTCGTCGCCACGGCTGGAGTCGCCTCGAGATTCTGGTCAAAACGCACCCCGCTGGGAAAGGTCCAGGAAATAGCGGTATGGGCATTGTCTTTGTTTCCCCGCAGACCTCTTCGCGTCGTGAGCACTTTTTGGGTTTTTCCCGGCCCCTGGGGAAATTTGCCGGGCCCCTGGAGGAACGCCTCAGGATGAAAATCCGGTCCCCAGGGAAAGGGTCGCGACCTTCGGGGGGCCGCGTTGTGAAGTCGGGGGCCTGGGAGGGGGGCAGAGAGGCTCTTCGCCACGAAGGAGGGGGCTGATAGGGGGAGTGCAGGGGTCACTGCGATCGTGGCGTCGCAGTTTTCTCGCACCGAGCTTTCTCGCCCGGATTCGGGCCCCAGGGCCCTCGCCAGCGAGAGGAGTTCCACAGGAAGTAGGGGTCTGGAGCTCCGGGCGTGCTATTCTGCGATGTTCGATGTGGTCCGCGACCTCGACGTTCAGGGGGGGCTGGGGGAAGGCTCTTCGCCGCGGGAGCAAGAAGGGGCCCGCAGGGACACGGGTCCGGAGTGTGTTCGCCGCTCTCGGGCTCCGTCGGCCGTCCTTGAGGCCCCGAGGCCGCCAACAACCAGGCCAGGATGGCACGTTGATCCTGGGGCGATGGCCTGGGGTCCAGGGCCCGCTTCCCTTCCAGCTAGCCTGAGGAGAAGAAGAGACCGAGCCTCGAAATAGACGAAATCCCTGAGGAATCCCCCCTCCCAGACCCTGGGGGGGAGGGTCTGTGCGGATTGGTCGAGAAGCCCAGATCGATTATGGACGGCCCTGGAGCCCGACAACAGTCCTCAGAGGTTCACAAGAGCGACACACCCTTCAGGAGGGGGAAAACAGACACAGACACAATTTATCGTCGACCCCCAGGAAAATGTAGGAAGATATGGGAAGTGGGGTGGAAGGCGAAAACCTTTGTTGTCGCCTTTGTTGGGCCTCCTGGGGGGCCTCGTCGGCACCGCAGGCTTTCCCGTGCACCAGGAGAGGTCTGAGGGTTGACAGCCTCGGTACTGTTGCGTTGGCGGGCCTAGCTCCGAGGGGGTCGACAGAGCGCTGGATCGGGTCGCAGCTGAAGGTAGGTCAGGACTTGTCAGTGAGCGTAATCGCGCTATCTCAAGTATAGGAAACGGTGGCTCGTGACTTCGTACTTTCTGTTCTTCGTGAGCTCGGTGTCACAAAAGCCAGAGTCCCAACCGTACCGGTAACCGAGCACGCCGTCAGCGCGGCCTTGGAGTGAGCAAGATGGGCCTGACATGACCGAAAGTGAGAAGGGCCGTGGGCCCGAGTAGCGTTTCCACCAGGGCAGCCCAGCCCCATGGGCGTTTTTGTTCGCAGCTGGCGGGCTCTGATCGACTCATGGAGTTGATTGAGAGAGAATCGCTCCCAGGCATGTCATCAAGGGCCCGCGGGCTCTCCCAACGTATGCGTCTCTGGACCTCCCTGCAATCCCTCGTGCAATCCTCCCCAACGCCGTGCCAGCGCGTGGTAAAGTGACGGGGAGGGGTCGCGGCCGTCATCGTAGGGGTCGTGGGACTGGGTGCGGCACTCAGCGAGGGCAGGCGTACTGCTGGTTTTGTGCGTTGGACGTGTTGGTTGTGTTTTTGCAGAATTGTTTCTGGCATGTCACATTGGCATGTGGTCGTGTTCGTTCTTTTCGTGCTGCGGGGGAAAAAACTGTGGGTCCTACGGGGCCGTCTTGGACGCCTCTTGGGGCCGTCTGGAGCCATCTTGGGGCTTTCCCGGGGCGATCTTGGAAGCCTTTGGGGCCGTCTGGGGCGCTTCGGCGAGCAAAACAAAAGATTCTGCTGATATCGACTTGACACAACACATAGGAATCCTTTGGGGGGTCACCTTGAAGCTCTCTGGAGGCGCTTCGGAGGCTTCTCGGGCAGCGGGGACGACTTTGGGAACCGTCTTTGGCCTTTTGCGGTGCCTGTGGAGGGTTGAACGCGATTTGTGATGCTTCTGGGACCGTTGAGGGGCCGCGTGGATAATTTTTGGAGCCGTCTTTGGCCGTTCAGGGGCCCTCTTGGAGCAGCTGTGGGGCCGTTGCGGCGCCTAGGAGGCCGCCCCCCCCCTCCCATCCCATCCCGCCAAGCATGTTCAAATCTATTTGAATGGATGTACAGATGTGTACGTATGTGTGTACATACACATATATATATATATATACACATGCGCTGTACTTGTACGGGAATCGTTGGTACGTTTCGGTTTGGGCCGCCCTGTGTTGCAGCACCCAGGCGCAAGCACTGTCATCCAGGTTTCTCCGCAACCGCGGTGGCTGAAAGGAAAGAGGGGCGGTGGGCCACGGCTGGATGGCCGGGCACGTCGCCGTGCGAGTCCTGGAGTGGGCGGGCGGCGTCGCAGGGGCCTACCTCGCGCGCTGCCCGTCGTGCCCGCCGGTGCCCGAGTGCAGGTGCGCAGCGTACCCAGCGTGCCCGCCGCCGGCGGCGTGCCTTCCCTGCCCGGCCTGCCTGGGCGCCGATCGCCGGCCTGCGGCCCCGCCCTCGCTGGCGTGGCCGTCGGCGGACAGCTGCCCAGCGGCGGCGGGGGGCGAGCGCGCGGGGCCCGCGGGGCTGGCCTCGACCTGGGGCGCTGGCTGCTGGGCTGCAGATCGCCTGGAGCGGGGCGAGGTGCTGCGCGAAGCGGGTGACGACGAGCCGCGGTGATGGCGCTGATGGCGAGAATGAAGGAGTGGGCGTTCGTCCTGTACGCCGACGACGAGCACTCGTGGTACCAGAGGCTGATCCTCGGCCATGTGGGGCTGTCGGAGTCTATCTATGTGATCCGCAACCCCAACGGAGACGTGTATGCGGAGGACTACAGCGACGACAGCGTGGACGTCGCCGCGGTCAGGTACTCGGCAGAGGCTGGGCGGCGGTGCCCGCTGGAGTGCCTCCTGGGCGGGTCTACCGCTTTCGCCAAGACCGACGGCGGCAGAGAGGGCGAGGGCGATGACGGACGCTCAGGCGGAGGCTCAGGCTGATTGCCAGCGGATCGCGGCTGTCCAAGGCGACCCGCAGCTGCTGGCCAGCCTCGTCTTCCTGAGGCCGCTGGTGGTGGCGGGGGCCATCGTGGCGGCGGCCGCCCCGCCTGCCCGGATCGGCCTTCTGCATGGGGCAGCGCCGGGCGCGGCGGCCGCGCCGGTTCGGGCAGCATGGCGGGCCGCGATGGCGCTCGGGGGCTTCAGGTACGGGGGCGTCGTGGGCCGCGCGAGGAGCCGGCTCGCCGTCGGCAACCGCGACGCGCGCGTGCTGCCCGACGGGAGCAGGGTCTTCGACGAGCACGTCGACCCCGCGGACGAGGCCGCGTTCATCGACCGAGCTGTCGCCACGGACGCGCGGATCATGTCGATCCAGCGCAACCGCCACGACCGGCGGGAGCGCCCGTGGGCGGAGATGACGGCGCCCATCATGCAGGAGAGCCTCGGGGGCGACTGGCAGCTCCTTGGGCCGTGGTCGGGCCTATGGTGTATCGAGTTCATCAACCAGGAGGGTAGCGGCCTCCTGAGACACCACGAGCGTTTCAAGACGGCCTGCCGACTGGACTGGAACTTGCGGGGCGTCTGCGAGCACTTCAACATCGCCCAGGCGCTCGCCCAGGGGCTGCTGGTGGACCAGCTCGACGGGAGCAACCTGCTCATGGTCGAGCACCAGTTCCGGCGGCCCCAGACCATCGGGCTCGGCCGCTCGGCGCGCGCGCGGAAGGCCGAGGCCAAGATCTACCAGGGGAAGATGTCCTTGGAAGAGCAGCAGGCTCATCGCGGAGACGACGAGGGTCTCGACCACGCTGATGATCTGCCCAGAGCTGCTGGATTACGCGCGGTCCGAGGTGGAGCGGGAGGCGAAGCTGGCCAAGAATTTGAGTTGCGCGAGAAGAACGGGAGGCCCTCCGCAAGGGGCCGAAGGGGCAACGACGCCCTTCTCGCACCGCCAGGGCCCTTCAGGGGCGGGGCCCGACCGCTTTCCTCGCCCAGGGCTAGCTGCCGCGGCTGGCCGAAGTTTCGACGTGATGGTCGCGCTGTCCCTCGCGATATCTTCTCTCTCCCCCGTCGGCCTGTCGGGCCCTTCTCGGACGAGGTGGGGGCCGTCGGCCGGTCAGCGAAGCAGCGGGTCGGCGCCCGTGCTGCCGTGGAGCTGAACTGCGACAGGGCCGCGCGGAGCCTCAACGGAATGTTTTGCCGCGCTCCGCAGCCAGGGCTTGGGCGGGGCGCTCCGCGTTCCGGTCTCGTCTCGCGCGCGCTGCGCGAGGCCGTCGACTTCGTCGAGGATTCGCTGCGAGCGCTGGGGAGGCCTCCCCCAGGGCTCACTCCCGCAGAGGCTCTTCGGAAGCTTCGCGTGGCGAGCTGGTGCGACGCGGACTCTGCCATGGTCGGATCCTACCGCCCCGGAGCGATCTCAATGCCCTCGGGATCGGCTCGACCGGTCACCCTCGAGAAGTTGTGGGGGGACGGTGGGGGAGGCGCCGCAAAGGTTTTCATCTCCCTGGATTATTTGCCGTGCTCCGAAAGGGCGGAGCAGCGGCTGCGGGGCGCGGGGCTGGAGCGGGCGCACTCCGACCCAGCGCTGCGACGCCGGGGTGCGCATGGGGAGTTCTTCCGCATGTTGCGCGAGCGCGACCTCGTCGACTTCGCCGAGTCCGGCGCGGAGTTGGTGGAGGCTTTCTTCCTGGAGAAAAGGATCACCGCTTGCGCGCGGTGATCGACTGCAGGCGAGCCAACGCCTGATTCTCGAAGACCGCGGGCGTCAGCCTCTGCACGGGGGGCGCCCTCTCCCGCCTCGAGCTGGGCCCCATCGACGATGAGCTGCACATCCAGGGCGCCGACCTCAGCGACGCCTTCTACCGCGTGAGCCTGCCCGAGCCGCTCAGGGGGTACTTCTTTCAGGCCCGCGAGGGCCTCGCGCGGGCCTCTGCGGCGGGGGCGGCGCGCCTTGGCGGGGCGCCTCTGGCCCGCGGCGGCGCGATCACTCCCCGCCTGGCTGCGCTCCCGACGGAGTGGGGCTAGGCGCTCTGGCGGCGCCAGCGCGCGCGTGAGCGGATCACCGTCGAGGCCGGCGCCGCCCCCGAGCAGCGGATCGTGGACAGGCGGGCGCCCCCGCCCCTCGCGCCGGGCGGCCGCCTGGAGTACGTCGACAAGTTCGCGACCATCGGCGCGGACCAGGCGCGGGCGACCAGCGTCGTCGACCGGGCGGTCCACGCGCGGCGCGCCCGCGGGCTTGAGGTCAAGACGGGGGGCCACGACGGTTCCGCGAGACGGAAGCGCTGGGGCGGTGCATCGACCGACGTCGGTGCACCGTCCGCCCCGCGCGCATTCGGCTCTGGCGTGCCAGCCTCGCCGTCCGCGGCGCCCTCCGCCGCGGGTGGCTGCGCGGCCGGGGCCGGGCCACCTCGTCTTCATCTCGCTGATCAAGCAGGAGGGCGCCCCCCTGTTCTGGAGCTCGCGCGCCTTCGCCCGCATGTGCTACGACGCCGAGGCGGCGCTGAGGCCTGCTGTGCGTCGGGAGCTAGCTGGAGCGCTGGGGCGGCACCTCGCCCTTGCTCGGGCGCGATCTCAGGGCGCCGTGGACGGGCGAGCTCGTCCGGGGCATCGGATGCGTCGCTCCTGCCCCGTCCGCGCTGGCGCAGCGGCTTGGCCGCGTCTGCGAGCGGCGGCGGTTGCGCCGAGGCGTGGCCGGCCCCCCTCCGCGTCGGCGCGCGGGGGCCGCGGCCGCCTCGGCGGCTCTGGCGGGGGGCCCCGCCGACGCGGCCCATGGATGGCCGACGACGAGGGCAGCGGGGCCGATGGTCGAGGCTCCGCCGCCGATGCCTTCGACGAGGTGCCGCCCGAGGTCATCGCGCTGCCTTGGCGGACCGTGGGCCGCCACCGCTGGCGGTGGCCCGAGGGGGGTGTGCCCGTGGCCGAGGCGAGGGCGGTGCTGCGCGGCATCCATCACCTCGAGGTCCTCTCGTCATCGTGGCCGGCGCATCGCGGTGCTGGGGGGCTCCTTGAGCGCAGCGGGTGCCGTTGATCAGTCTCGGAGTTGTTCGTGCAAAATGTTGCGCATCACCCGGGCTTTCGCTGCCATCGCCCTCGTTGCCGCCACCACCCTCCGCTACTGCTGGCTACCGCCGGAGTGGAGTGCAGCCGACGACCCGTCGAGGGGCAGGTTCGCGCCCTCGGCCCCGCAGCCACTTTGGGCCGCGGGCCACGCTGCATCGCGCCCAGGCGCAGGCGGCCCCACCGCGCGCCCTGGAGGCGGCAGCAATGCTGAGCTGGTGTGCGCCCAGGCCTTCGCGGCGCTGGAGGCCGCCGGCCGTTGCCCCCCCCCCCCCCCCGCGGCCCAGCCGGCCCGCCCCGCGGGCTGGGCGGTCGCGGCGCGGGGCGCCGAGGCGGCGCCGGGTGGAGGCCGCCGCGGCCGTTGCCGGGCGCCAGCGGGCTCAGGCGGTCCAGATGCCAGGCCTCAGCGTGCTCGAGACGGGGTCGGTCACGGCGGCGACGCAGGCGCAGTACTTATAAAGGCTTTCGACGCCTTCAAGGCCTGGCTGGGGGCGAGGGGCGAGTGCCCGTCGAGCCTAGACGACTGCGACAGGCAGCTGGTCCTGCGGCTGGACAAGCTCTACCTGGACGGCGAGGGGATCGGGGCCGCGCAGAAGCTGTTCGCGTCGGTGCTCTTCTTCCCGGGGCTGACCAAGGCGGCTGGCTCGCCGATGGCCCGCGCGCGGCGCGCGCTACGCGGGTTCAGCTGCTGGCGTTGCCGATGTCACTCCTCCCGTTCCCGTTCGAGCTGCTGGCGGCTCTGGTGAACTGCCTCGTGCGCAGCGGAAAGCGGGAGGAGGCGCTGGTGCTGTGGCTCAGCTTACCTGCGGCCAGGCGAGCCGTACTACATCTGGGCCACCGACCTCGCGCGCCCGGCCAACGGCCGCCGCGGCCACGACAGCTGGAGCATCGCGCTGCGCGCGGCCGAGACGGAGGCGTTGTCAAAGACCGCCGAGTACGACGAGGCGCTGAAGCTGAACCTCCCACGGCAGGAGCTGCTGGGGACTGCGCTGGAGGGCCTCGTAGCCGCGAGGCCAGGGGCCGACTGGCGGCGCCCCGCCACGCGGGCTGCGCGCGGCGGCGCCGCGGGCGCCCGCGCGAGCGCGCGCCATCCAGAGCCGCTGCTCTTCGAGGTGACACAGCTGCAGGTGTCCACGGCCCTCCGCCTCGCCGCCAAGGCGCTGAAGATAGACGAGTGCCTGCCCAGCCTCCACCCGTGCATGCTGCGGCACGGGGGCGCGTCTCACGATTTCGGCAGCAGGGCGAGGTCTCTCGTCGACGTCCAGCGCAGAGGGCGGTGGCAGTCGTACCATTCGGTCCGACGGTACGAGACTGGAGCTCAGCTGTCCCAGGTGCTGCTGATGGCCCCAGTGGCGACGCAGGACCACGCAGCGCGGTGCGCCGAATCTCTCGGCGAGATCGTGTCTGGCCGGCGCTGCCCATGTACGCCTACCTGAAGACCCGCCTTTTCCTTGAGGTGTTCAGTAGCTCTGGCCGGCTGGGCCGTGCCCTCGCCGGCGAGGGGCTGCCGGTCCTGCTCTGGGACATCTGCTTGGGCCCGGACTATGACTTGCTGAAGCCCGCCAGGCGCGCCCTCGTCCGAGGCTGGGTGCGCGGCGGGCTGGCGGTGGGCATCCACCTCGGGACGCCCTGCAATTCGTGGAGCCGGGCTCGCGACATCCCGCATGGCCCCAGGCCGCCTCGGAGCGACGCGCTCCCGCTCGGCCTGCCCGACCTCAGCCCCAAAGACCAGGCCAAGGTTGATGCGCGAAATGTTTTCATGTGCTTCAGTGCGTCCCTCTTCCATGAGGCCCTCAGGGCCAATATCCTTGCCAGAATAGACAATCCCCACACCAGGAGGCTCTGGATCGCGCCTCCTTTCGTTCGTTTGCTGCGTGCCGATGCGGTCTCGCTCTCTGTCACTCACTTTTGCCAGTGGGGAACGCGGTGGCGGAAGGCCAAGGCGTTCCTCACCGTCGGCCTCGACATGAGCCGCATCGGCCGCGCCGTCTGCAAGTCGTCCAAGGGAGGTATCTGCTCACGCGCGATCAGCCTCACTCCCAGCTGCACGGTAACACTGTTGATCTAATCTTTAAGACGAAGCTCGCCGAGGGTTACCCTCAGCGATTGTGTTGTGCCCTCGGTCCAGCGTGCTCTAATACTCTTGTGTCTAGCAGGTCTCGCATATTTGAGCGGCTGGCGAGAACCTGCCAGCTGACATCTTTGGGGAGTCTGGGCTGGGAGATTGCACGTCCTGGGAGCCTCCTTAGTGCGTGCGTTCCTTGGCCCTTGACGGCCCTCAATTTGCAGATTTGCTGGTCCATCACACACACATCGGTATGCTGGCCAATGAGAATAAGGATGCCTTTGGATGCGTTGTACTTGTACGGGAATCCTTGGCACGTTTCGGTTTTGGCCGCCCTGTGTTGCAGTACCCAGGCGCAAGCATTGTCATCCAGTTCTCTCCGCAACCGCGGTGGTTCAAAGCAACCACCATCCATCCCCGACCACCGCCATGTTTCTTCTTTTTCGCCTCTCAGGCTGCCTGACTGCAGCCGTCGAGGGGGATGCACGTCTTGGGAGCCTCCTCAGTGTATGCGTTCCTCGACCCTTGACGGCCCTCAGTTTGCAGAGCTGCCGATTCGTCACAAACATCGGTATGCTGGCCAATGAGAATAAGGATGCCTTTGGATGCGTTGTACTTGTGCGGAAATCCTTGGCCCGTTTCGGTTTTGGCCGCCTGTGTTGCAGCACCCAGGCGCAAGCATTGTCATCCAGTTCTCTCCGCAACCGCGGTGGTTCAAAGCAACCACCATCCATTCCCGACCACCGCCCTGTTCCTTCTTTTTCGCATCTCGGCTGCCTGACTGCAGCCGTCGAGGGGGATTGCACGTCGTGGGAGCCTCCTCAGTGTGTGCGTTCCTCGACCCTTGACGGCCCTCAGTTTGCAGAGCTGCCGATTCGTCACAAACATCTCTCTGTTGGCCAATGAGAAGAAGGATACCCATGTATGTGTATATATAGTAGGCGGCATACTTCCATGCGAACATGCATACATACTTATGTGTGTGGCCCGGGTGGGGGGAGGCTACTGAGGGTGAGGAGGAGAGGGGGAGGAGGAGGAGGAAGAGGGGCAGGAGGAGGAGGAGGAGGACGAGGAGGAGTAGGAGGAAAGAGCAGCAGCAGGAGGAGAGGATGAGGAACACGTTGAGGGGAGAGGCCCGACGGAGCGATGCACGACAGGACTTTGCGGAATGGTACCACACTCGCGGATTCGATGCCAGCCTGAACTTGACTCAGGACAGCCGCCGCCTGTGATGTCCGGCGTGCCGCCCTGAATGTGCTGTGGCCATTTCGCCCCCCCCGCTCCAACGTGGCAGCTGTCCCTTCGAGGAGGAGGGGGAGGAGGAGGAGGAGGAGGAGGAGGAGGAGGAGGAGGAGGAGGAGGAGGAGGAGGATGTGCAGGGCCAACGAAGAGGGGGGGCGGTCAGCCTCAGGGGAAAACGCGTCGACCCCGAGTCGCCCAGTCATCGCCGACGAGGGCCTGGCACCGCGCCCCGCCCAGGAGCGCGTGGCTTCTCTGCCTGGGGCCCTCTCGCCGATCCATCGGTGACGCATGGCCGCTTCTAGGGGGACGAAAGACTTGGCATCGCTCGGACGTGTGGATTTTTCCGTCGGTGAGGACCATCGAGGAGCATCCTTGATCAGTTGGCGAAACAAACGCGCACGAAACCGACAAATATTACAGGGAATGGACGTCCGAGCGATGGCCAGAAGAAGGGGATCGGGAAACGGGGAGGTTACGAAGTCTACGGCGTGCAGCTGGTCTCTGCCTCGGCACGGGGCACTGCCCTCGATGCGTGCCCAGAGCATCCGCCAGAGGCAGTTTTCGATAGCGGCCTTCGGTCGCGCCGAATGTCGGTCGCGACGGGAGGGGGCGAAGGCCAGAAGCGAAGAGACGGCGGGTCGGGGTTCGGGCGAGGGTGTTTCAAGACGTCGACGGCCCGCTCGTTGCGGGAGGTCGCGGCTTGAGGCTGAAGTGCGGTCTCGACCATATCTTCCAAAGCGTTGCTGGAGTCTTCGGTGACGGATGATCTGTGTAGCGCGCCCCCGTCGCCAGGAGGTGCCGGGAGAGCCAGCCCCGCGAGCTGGTTTGCGAGCCCCTCTCTTTGCTATCCCCCCCCCCATGTCGTCCGACCCGAGGATGGGGAGGGGGCACAGTCTCAGAGCAGCCAGTACACACTGTTCACTTTTAATTCTTCGAGAGTTCTTTGATTTCTTGGGGGGCCAAGACCCTTTCATTTCTAATTGTTCTGTCCTGGGCCTCTTCCTGGCCACTAGGGGGCCAGGGACAATAAGAAACGAGCACAATTAGAAATGAGCACGATTAGAAATGAACGATCTGTAGTGCCCAGCGAAGTCCGTTCCGCCCCTCAAGCGACCCGGCCGCTTCCAGCCCAGAGCGGCCTGGGGCCGTCAAGTGACGATTCGGGATGAGAAGTGGGTCCTGAGGAAGGGCCGGGGGAGAGCAGGGCCCGTTTTGCTCAGGGCCCAGTTTTTTGTTCGGGCCGAAGCGCATTGAGTCGCAGAAGACGAAGCGGCAGAGGTACAAATTCGCGGAGGTCCGCGCGGACCTCTTGGATCGGCGCTGGACTTGTTCGCCGTCGATGTGGCAGCGCTCGCTCTGTCTGGGCGGCTTGCTCCCCCGCGCGCGTTGTCGAAGTTGCTGGCGACCTGTTGGACAGAGCAGGCCGCCTCCTCTCGGAGCCACCGCGACCAAGGGGGTGTCCGGTATCCTTCCTGGGCTTCGATCGGCGGCTCGCTACTTCCGGCATGCTGCTCGGGGGAGGAAAAGGTGCCCATCCTGCTACTCTTCCGTCGTTATCGCATTTTTGGGCCTCCTCGAAGGCCCTCGTCGCCACCGCTGGATTCACGTCGAAATTCTGGTCAGATCGCACCACTGGAGAGGTCCGGGTAGCAACAGTATCGGTACCTTAGGGTTTTCCCAGTAGCATGCTTGTCTGGTCCACCAGGTTGGCTTGCCTCACGAGCTGCTGCAGCATGCCCAGTCGTGGCGCTCTTCCCAAGGTCAGCTGATTCGTAGCGCAGGCGTTGCACAGCACGCTTTCGCGTGCGAGGGTTTGCCGCGGGGGATGTGCTGTTTCAGAGGAGCTTACAGTAGCCAAGTAGCCATCTTAGCTGAGCGTCCATGGGAGATCCCGGATTTCATCTCACCCGGTGCACCCTGTCTTCTTGCGTACCACCGACGTCACCATCCTTGTCAGTGCTGGCTTGCCTTGATATTACCTGCGCCATCTCATTTGAAGCTGGCTGAGCCGCGAATGCACCATTCTCTTGTGTCCGTCTTCAGTTCCTTCGGCTCACCAGCAGCCAGGATGACGAGTATCTGCTTAACCTATCCAAGAAGCACGGCATGAAGCAGCCAGACGTTGAAAGGCCTCCACTTGGAAAAGGGGGGGACGGGAGAAGAGGAGAGGCAGAAAGGCATTTGCGTAGGGAGGGAGGGGGAGCGAGAGGGGGGCCAGGAGCTGGCACGAGGGCCAAGACCAACCCCGGCCCTGAAATGGCACCTTGTCCCATGGGGGGGGGAACCCAGCACCAACCCCCCCCCCTAACCTCCCCAGAGTTCTTCCTTGAGGGGGGCTCCCGGGGGGAAAAACCCACCACCCCGGCCCCCACCCGCCAAAATCCTCACTTGAGGGGGAGGTCCTGGGGGCCGCCAAAGCCGCCCCTGAGAGGGTGGGTCCTGGGAGGAAAACCCGCCAACCACGTTCCTCAGAGATTTGGGCTTTCCACTCTGGACCCCAGACCCCCCCGACTCCGTGCTCCTGTCACCGCGCGGACCCCCCTCGGAGGTCTCGACCCCTTCCGCGGGACCGGCGCGGCCCCCCCCCGGGGGCCGGGCCGGGCCCCGAGACGGAAGACAACGAGAGCGCTCCGCCGTTGGGCGCCCTCTCCTCCCGCCTTCGTGCCTGCGCGGCCGCCCCATCTGCTTGTTCCCCTCTCTCCCTGCGTGGCAAGGAGGGCCTCCGCGCTGGGCAGCCCCAGCGCGGTGGCGGCCCTGGCTGCGGCCGCGTGCCAGGCGGCGACACGGGTGGCCTCGCGCCTCGGCCCGGCCGCGCCGGCGGCAAGACCGTCCTCCCAGTGGCAGGCAGGCCTGCGTCCACTTCCGGTCAATCACAGCCACGCCCACGATGCCATCCCAGAGACCGCGGAGGACGCGGTCGTAGCCATCCACGGTGCGCGAGTCCTGCAGCTGTTGCACGCGCGGACCCCCCTCGGAGGCCTCGGCCCATCCCGCGGGACCGGCGCTTCACAGCCGGTCTTCTCCGGGCGGCCCCCCGGGGGCCCGGCCGGGCCCCGAGACGGAAGACGACGAGAGTTCTCCGCCGCTGGGCGCCCTCTCCTCCCGCCTTCGTGCCTGCGCGGCCGCCCCTCTGCTTAAGTCCCCCTCTCTCCCGCGCGCGGGCCACTTCGCTCCACCGTGGCCCGGCTTGCCTGGACGCGCGGGGCGGTCTGCCTCGCTGCCGCGCGGCGGCGCCACACTTTGTCATCGTGCTTGCGGTACGACGCGAGGGGCCACATGCGAACCCTACCCCTACCCCCCACGATTTCTGAGGGGGAGGGTGGGGTTCACTTTGTTCCGGAGCTCCCGAGCGAAGTGAACCCCACCCTCCCCCTCAGAAATCGTGGGGGGGTAGGGGAAGGGTTCGCATGTGGCCCCCTATACGACGCGAGGGGCCCCAGAAGCGTTGCTCGCCTGGCGTATATCCGTGGGGCATCCGGGGGCCCTCGGCAGTGCGCCTCGTGCTCGGTCCTGTGCCCACGCCTCGCCTGCCGCCACTCTCTCCCCCATGCGGGCGACGGCGCGGCGGCGGCGTGGCTGGAGGAGGCAAGGGGAGGGAGGGGGAGGAGGAGGAGGAGAAGGACAGGACGAGGAGGAGAAGGAGGAGGAGGAGGAGGAGGAGGAGAAGGAGGAGAAGGAGGGGAGGGAGGAAGAGGAGGAGGGGAGGGAGGAGAGGAGTAGAAGGGCATGGAGGGAGGGAGGGGGGCGCTCCTCTACCCACCTCTGCGTTTCTGCGTTTCCCGCTAATCACAGCGTCTCCCCGCCCTCCCGCGCGCCAGACGGGCGCGCCACGCATCCCTGGGTTCCACGGCGGCGGCGGTGGCAAGAACCTCGGCCCCCTGGAGGAGAGGAAGGCAGAGGAAATAAGATAATCGATAAGGAGCCAGAAGGAACGGGGCCGAGGGAACAAGCGGCGCCCCAGGACCCCGGCGGGTCTGCTGACCCCCGCTGTCGAGGCCCCTGGGACGCCCTCAGAGTAAGAAGTAGCGGCTCCCCGCGCTGGGTGCGTCGGGGAGCCTGGTCGCTCTCGGGCCGCCACCTTCCACCTCTCTACCCACCTCCCGCCTCCTCCTCCGCCTCGATCCCTCCCGTTCTTCGTTTTTTCCTTCCTCCTTCTCCTCCTACTCCTCCTCCTCCTCTTCCTCCTCCTCCTCCTCCTCCTCATCATCATCATCATCATCATCCTCGCGGTCTCTACGGGCGTCTCCTCCTCCACCGCCTCCTCCTCCTCCTCGCGGCCCCTCAAGCAGCAGGGTCCCACAGCATCTTCCGGGAGCCGCCTGTTTATTCTCCTCCGCCTCCTTTCCTCCCTCCCTCCCTCCCTCCCTCCCCCCCCCTCCTCCTCCTCCTCCTCCTCCTCCTCCTCCTCCTCCTCCTCCTCCTCCTCCTCCTCCTCCTCCTCCTCCTCCTCCTCCTCCTCCTCTTACTTCCTCCTTCTCCTTCTTGCGGCCCCCGCGACGGCCAGGTACCACAGCGTCTTCCGGGAGCCGCGCGCTCAGCCCGCGGCGCGAAGGAGCCGCCGTAGACCGAACCCAGACATCCGACGGTACACGACGGTTTGAGCCGGCGGGTTTTCCTCGATGTGCGGTCTGCTACGGTCGGAAGCTTTGGCTTAGCGGCTTAGCGGCTTAGCGGGTCGCGTCGCCAGTTCTGGCTCACCACGCTTCGGCCGACACGCGATTCACCTCCCAGTCACCCAGCGTCAGTGTCTCGCGTTTCTCCAAGCCTCACCCCTCGCCAGAGGGCACCTTGGTGCGCGCCTCGGCTTGGGGGGGGGGGAATCTGCGTATAGACGGGCACATCTGATCGTCTCGGCCATGCGCAGGAGTGGCCCTTCGCCGGAGTGACCGATGGTGGTGCGCAGACCTTGGGGGGCAGGGGCCGCGGGGGTGGGCGGTTGGGCGGGTGGGCGGGCGGGGGTGCTCGTGGGCGGAGAACGCATCCGCATCCATGGCCTCGCGCGCCTGTGGCCTCCTGTCGTCGATCCCCCGTGGATAACTAGGGCGTGTTCTCGCGGCCGCCCCACGCAGAGCGTATCCATGGTATCCAGGCGACCAAGTCTCCACGGAATCGCGCCCCAGAGTCGAGGCCCTGAGGGCGTGGATATGGATACGTTCGCCGCTCGTGAGCTGGGGCCAACCCAGGCACGCAGGCCGCTACTGTCTCTCCGCACGCAGGGAGGTAGGACGCAACACGGTGGTGGCTACGTTCGGCGAGCTGCGTACAAAGGGTCACTCTTGTCTCGTGCCTAGGGGCACTCTTGCGTGTAGCCGATCATCCCTTCATGTTTTTCCGCATTGCCCATTCCTCTATCCGTTCTGGGACCGCTCGTCTTCCCTCCCTCTTCCTCCTTCGTGTTTCGCTCCCTACTCTTTTTCCTCCTCCTCCTCCTCCTCTTCCTCCTCCCCGTCTTCCTTCCCCACTGGTCCCTCATCCACCCTCCTCCTCTCCCCTCCTCGTCCTTCTTCCCCTGTCCTTTCCTCCCTCATTTGCACCCGCTTCTCCCTCCGCCCTGCAGGCCCACGCCGTTTCACGTCGGGTTCCATTAACCCATTTTGGGGAACGTTTCTGCGACCGCGATCGACTTCGGACAGCCCAGGTGCCAATAGCGGATCCTTCGTGACGAAGCAGAATCTCGGTGCGGGCCTTGCTCGAGTGTGCCTCCCAGCTAACCGCACCCTCCGCCGGGCGGTCGTCCTGAAGGGGGTCCTGCGTAGACCCCAGGGCTTTCCCCCAGGGCCGGCCCTGCATCCTGAGCCGTTTTGTGAAGGTCAGTGGGCCCCAGAAAGTGGCGAAGAAGTCCAGGACCTGCTTCCCTCGGGACCCGTTTCCTTCGTGCGCCCCCCCCCCGCCCCGCAGGCCGTTGCATGCCCCGTCTCCGTGACTAGCAACATACCAGTGCAGTGTTTCCGGTAGGCTCCAACCCGTTGTGCTTGCCTGTGGTGAGAACAAGCAAAAACGGGCGCTACACGAAGGTCCGACGAAGACGGGAGCGGCTTCATCGACTTCTGGGAGTTCCCTCAGGAGGGGGGGGGGGGGGGCGGGGCAGCGGGGGCGCGGAACAGAAGGCGACCACCTGCGAGCCCTGCCCCTGGGGGTTCCGTCGACGCCAGGTTCTCGGGTATTCTATCTATGCGCTCGGAGAGCGAGGTGTCGTTGCCAGGGCAGACTTTCGGCAGACTCTGTCATATCGCGTCTAGCTTACAGCGCGCGCCGCTATGAGGCGCTGCTGCTTGTTCGAGCTTCATGCGCTCTCCACGCAGCGCGCTTTTTGTTTCAATCCGTGCCGGTCGCGGGCTTGGTTCATTATGTGCGCTGTCGGTTGGAGCGCTCTATGAAAGCACAGACGTGTGAGCGATCTCTTCATGCGTCTTCAAGTTTCCTTCGCCGCCGCATTTGTTGGTTCCCGACGCTGGCTCCCTGAGTTCTCGACCCCGCCCCCAGGGACCAGCTCTTCGTCCTGGGCAGTTCTCGGATGGTCCCCAGGGTGGGGGCGGGAGGCGGCCCCGGGGGCCAGACAAACACGTGTGCCGACCTGGCCGTCTCGATGTATGTGGCGTGGCCTGGACTTCAGGGTGAGCGCTCGCTCTCGGGGCGGCGTAAGGCTCGAGCGCGCCAGAGCTCGGATTCACCGACGCTCTTTTGACCCGCGCGTCCTGGGTTGTGACGGTCCAGGGTTTTGGGTGGGACGTCTGCAGCGGGAGCTCGCGTCAGATTTCCGATCGGGTCTTGTCATCGTCACGATGGCCCCGTCAGGCCAACCCGAGTCCCCGCAGCCCGAGTCTTACGTCTCCCCGGCACTCGAATGCAGATCATGATTCGATTCCTGAGCCCCTCCCAGCTTTTGTCCAAGATCTGACGCATGCATGGGCCACCAGGGCCTTAACCCGCCTCCACCAAATCTCCGTCCCCCCACATTGGAGGAGCAGGCCGAGGCAGAGCGACATCGAGCAGCCAGACGGAGTAGATGAGGAGGAGGAGGAGGAGGAGGAGGGCCCTAAGATCGGAGCGTCGCATTCCTCTCACACCGTGCGTTTTCGCCACGTTCTGGGACCTGGTGCCCTCACGGATGGATCCAGTTCGAGACATGCATTATAATTTTAGGTCGCGGCTTTTTGTTGTGATTATCAGTGATGTTGCGCTTGTCCGTCGCTCCAGGCGACGAAGACAGTAGCAACAGCACTTTGTTTCGTTGCTGTTTTGTTTTCCGTCCTCTGGGGGCCTTTAGGGATCGTCCACCATCAATCAATGTGAACATATGGCTTATTGGCCCAAGGGAGGGGCTCGAAATCCCCGGTGGCCCATGTCACCGACGAATTGGGACGCCGGGGGGAGAGGACGGAGGAACAGCAGGTGGAGAAGGAGCAGTGCGCAATGAGCTGTGCGGGCGGGGAGCTCAAGTGACTTGCTCCACTCACGCCGAACTTGGCCCCAGACTCTGCGCAAACCGAGCAGCGTGTCGCCAAGACCGCCGCCGCGAGACGCTGGGCAAGAGCTCCCGGCCGCAGGCTCGGTGCGCAGCCTGGCCCCGCCGCGCCCCCCGGACCGTGGCTGCCCAGCACCTCGCGCCCAACGCCGCCGCTGACCAGAACGCGCGCTGCGGCGGGGGGGCGTGTGCTCACACTTTGGGCGGGTGGCGGGGCCGACGGTGGCGGGGCGCGGGGCGCCGCGCGGGGTGCGGGCCGCCGCGGCTGGCCCGCACAGCAGGCGCGAGGCTCCCCTTGGCGCTCAAGGCGTGCGCTTCGAAGCTCGAGGCTCGAAGTTCGAGGTCTTCTGGCGCTTTTGCCGGTGCCTGTTGTAAGGCCTCTTGGGCCGTCTTGGACGCTTCCTCTGCCGTCTTTGAGACCCCTCGGGCCGTCCCTGGTCCTCTTGGGGGCCTCGCTCGCCGTCGGGCGATTTTGGGGTCCTCCTGGGCCGTTTGTGGGCGTGCTGTGGCCTGCACCGGCGAGAACGCCAACAACGTTTCAAGCAGTCCCAGGGCTATCAGAGAGTTCTCGCCTCTTGAGGCGATGTCCGGGGTCGTACCAGGGCTCGTTTGAGACGTCGTGGTGGCCTCTTGGGCCTTCTGGGAGCGTTCTCGGGCCCCTCTTGGGCCGTATCGTGGCATCTTAACCCGTCCTGGGGCTCTCTTGAGAGCCTCTTGCCTCGCTTCAGAGATCTCTGGCCCCCTGAGAAGCCAGGCGGTGCAGCCGAGAAGTCACGCGGGCCGCTCCGAGAGCTCCGCCCCTGGGGTCCCCTGGTCCCGTTTCTACCATCTATATCAGAGTGTTCAAAATACAATGCTCGAGTGGACCTGAGGATGCTCCCCTCAGTGACGGTTTCGATGCAGATATAACCTGTGCGTATACGTATGTAACATGCATATGGACACGCACACACATACACCAAAAGCAGAACCGCCGTTTCTAGGGCAACCCCTTCACGTCGAACTGTCTGGGGCGCCCTGAAAACTCCCACAGCCGTCCTCCCTGCGCTTCGTCTCTCTACCTCCCTCCCTGCCCTTCCTCTCCATCTTCCAGGGAACGAGAGCCAGGGGGGGGAGGGGAGAGGCCCCAGCAATCTCTGAGTGCGTCAGAGTGCCCTCCGTGCCAAGAGGGCTCTTCGCCAGATCGCCGATGGGGCCTCCAAGGCTGAGCAGCCAGTGGGGCGGCCTCGATGGCCCCGCCCGGAGGGGGGGCCGACTGCTCCAGGCCAGCGTGCAGGGAAAAATCACGGCGAAAGGCTTTCACACCGTGTTTGCCTTCTGGTGCTCGCCGGGCCCTGGGAGTTTAACCCAAATTAGTCAGGATGAAAAACCGGCCCCGGGGAAGGGATCCGGGTCACTTGGGAGCTACGTTATGAAACATCACGACGTCAGACGTTTGGGTACGAGTTGGCAGGGAGCAGCGCGTGCACGTTTCGGCGCCAGGGGCACTTTGGAGGCGACAGTGATTCGTGATCCGGACGTCCGGAACGGTGCGGTGCCTGGCCCAAGGCGTCCACAGGAACTCCAGGGAGGCCCCCGCGGCCTCCAAAGCATTTCTCTCACCCACAGGGCCCCGTGGGCTCCGCAGCGCGGCGAGAGGCCAGGGGGCACCCTGCGCCAGGAGCACTTGGAGCGACCTCCGAGCCGCCGGGTGGGTCCCGTTGGGATCCGGGGGCGGCCCCGGACGAGCTTGGGACTCGGGGGCGGACAGACCCCCCAAGAGTGACACGTCGATGAGTGAATTGTCCGTTTTCGGTTCTCGAGAGGGCGCCGCGGCCGTTATTTTCCCAGGCTTGCGCCCGTCAGGTTTGGGCCTCAGTTCGTTCTCACCGAACCACGTTTTACTAAAGGGAGGTCTGTCCATCCCCGAGGGACTCCAGAGGTGGTGTGTCGCGAGCGGAGCTTCCAGAGCCCCAGAACAAGGCCGTGCTGCGGCTGGCCACATGCGGTGTGGTCTTCCGGCGCTCCGAGATTCCCCCCGCAGGGTCCGTCGACATCGTCTTGGGACCCACTGTTTCGGCGGCGAGTCCGGGGGGAAGTGAGAAGTGGCGGGCCTTCTCAGAAGGCTCGGGAGTCCACCGGCCTTCTGAGAAGTTTTCTGAGCCTTTCCCGAAGACGCAGAAGACATCCTTTCAGAAGGCGCGAGGGCTTCTGAGAAGTCCCGCCGCCTTCTGAGAAGGCCTTCTCCGTCTCATTCCCCCCCTTCGCTCGCCGCCGACAATTGATATGTTGGACGTCGGGGGAAGCCCGACGTCCACAAATGTGACAGCATAATAGTGCCATCAATCTGTCGCATGGCGAGTGCATTTTCGGCGCACGGCCAGAGGTTTGCGAGGCGCAGCCTGGACACGTTGCACATCGTTTGAAATTTCACAGGCGGGGGATGTGCACTGCAACGGGTGTTGTGGGGCAGGTGCTGTACAAGTGCGCCAAGATACCACCACGTATTGGCCTGCCTCCGTCTCGGGTAAATCAATTGTGGAGGACATGCTTCTTGCTTGTTTGAACTGCTTTCTTGCTCCAACTTACAACGGCTCCATCGCTCGGGCTGGTTTTACTCCGCCGTTTCTTATCGCACGGCGACGTTGAAGTGAGAGCTGTGGGCGCATGCATAACGTCGCCTTGCTGGGTCTAGTTGGATTGTCGTGAGTGCTTGTCCACCGCGTTTTATGAAAGTCGTCCTAGTCAAACTATTGTCTTGGGCCCTCGGCTACACCCACAACGGCTCCCGCCTCCTACTTCCTCGCCTTTCATTTTAATTTGCGTTCTCGCTCGAGACCTTCTTCGCAATTTACTTATGAATCGCGCTCCCGCCTAGGACTTCACTGCGTTCACTGAAGCGCTGCGCTCCCGACGTTCAGAAGTCGCGCTCTCGCACGAGATCTCCTCACAACTTACTCAGAACTCGTGGTCTCGCTTGAGGTGTCTGGCAATTTGACAAGTCCCCTGGGATGCCATGCCCGTCCGACCTGCTCCTCAGAGCCTCCCCGCCCGACCAGCCTGTGAGAGCCTGCCCGCCCGACCCGCCCATCAGGGTCCGCCCGTGCGCCTGCTTGGAAGCCCGCCCGCCCGCTTCAGTGTCCCGCCCGACCCGATTGCCGGGGTCCGCCCGCCCGACCCGCCTGTTCAAATGTTCGGAATCGGCGGCGAGCGGGGGGGGGCATTGAGACGGAGAAGGCCTTCTCAGAAGGCGGCGGGACTTCTCAGAAGCCCTCACGCCTTCTAAGAAGTTTGTCTGTCTTCGGGGAAGGCTTAGAAGAAAACTTCTCCGAAGTCCGGTGGACCTCCGAGCCCTCTGAGAAGGCACGCCCCTTCTCATTTCCCCCCCTCGCTCGCCGCCCACGGAAGCCCGCCCGCTCGAGTGCCCCACCCGCCCGACCTGCCTGTCAGGGTCCGCCTGCCCGACCCGTCCGTTGGGGCCCGCTCGCTCGACCCGCCCGGCAGGGCCCACTTGGCGAACAGATCTGTTCTTCTCTCTCGTTGTCCCCCTCCCGCTACAGCGGGAACCCATGCCAAGAAACACCTTGGTTTTGCGAGTGACGTTTCTCCACACTAAAAATCGATGGACGTCCTCGGGTCTTGGGGTCGGATGTCTCGTGTTCTTGTTATCGAGCTCATGCTGTATGCTTTCCTTGCCTGCCACTTTCGTTGGCGCGGCCCTCAGCATGGAAGGAGGAGGGGGAGCAGGAGGAGGAGGAGGAGGAGGCGGAGGCGGAGGCGGAGGAGGAGGAGGAGGAGGAGGGAAAAGGAAAAGGGAGAGAGCCAGGAAAGGAGGAGGAAACGAGAAGGGAGGCGAGCACGAGGAAGGGGGGATGATTGAAGGCGAGGAAGACTTAGCAGGAGGAGCTCGACCACAAGAAGCCTTTCACAAGAAACCCAACCCTGAGACCCCAGGTCGTCCACTGATATCCTTGCTTTGGGGAAGTCACTCTTGCCATAGCAAAACCGTTGAGACCCAAGAAGCCCAGGGCACCCTGGAGGCAAGCACGGTTTTTCTTGGCATGGGTTCCCACTGTACCCGCAACACGGGTATGATCGAAGGCGAAGAAGGCGGCTATCGAGGGCTTCGGGTATACATGCATGTTGGACGGCACGCGAGCAACAAAGAGCGAGCAGTCTTAACATGATCGTTGTTTTTGTTCTTGCCGTCGTCGGCCCACCCGCGATCCACCCGCGCCGCGACCCACCCGCTTCGCGACCCGCCTGCAACCCACCCGCGACGCGACCCATGTCCAGGAGGTCAGACTTCCATGTCTCGGGGGGGGACTACAGAGAAGGCTCCACTTCAAGCCCGTCCACACCAATCAACAGGGGACTTTCACTGCTCAGGATTTTTGATCAGCATGCAGTCGCGCTATGGGGCTATCTCTGGGCCAACTGGGAGGCCCTTCAAAGCCGCCTCTTCAGACAGGTGCGAATTGCTTCACTCGATTGGATCTCTGGGGCGTCCAGTCGGAGGGAGGAGATGCGACACCAACATCACCAGGGGGGGCACCTCCAGCGAGGAGGTCCACGATGCCTCCCCGAGCTGGAGGCTGGGGACGTCGCGAGCGAGAGGGGGGG
This sequence comes from Prorocentrum cordatum, assembly GCA_963575745.1. Classification (NCBI taxonomy): domain Eukaryota; class Dinophyceae; order Prorocentrales; family Prorocentraceae; genus Prorocentrum; species Prorocentrum cordatum. The sequence goes on from CAUYUJ010019615.1 coordinate 1,015,562, forward strand.
ACCACACCACCAGGGAGACGCCCCTTTGCTCCTCGCATCTCCGCGCCCTGGTGGTGCTGCTGTCGCCTTTCCTTGCTCCTGGTCCAGAGGGTCCAGGGGCGGGAGCAGCGTCCAGCCCGGAGCACAGGCGGGGCCGCGACACACCGAGCTAAGACAAGTCATACCCCCATCGCAGTGCTGCTCACTGCCGCCTGCGAGCACAGCAGCCTCCGGGGGTCTCGGCCCGGAGAAGACAGACCCATCGCAATTCTGCTCACTGCTGTGTCCGAGTACTGTAGCCGCTGGGGGTCTCGGCCCCGAGCACGGGGTGGGCCAAGCGGCCCTCTTTGAACGTCATTCGGAGGCCCCCCCCAACCCCGGGCGGAACGGCTCGGAGGAGCCGTGGCACACCTTTCACTCGTGTTGAAGTCGGAGGTGAACCCGCGAACAACCCGCCCTCGTGTTTTCCTGTCGTTTTCCAGGGTCCGGCGTCCGGGCGCGGTGGTTCCACCTTGGTTCCACGATGGTTCCGACCTGGCGAGGTTGACGAAACCTTATGAACTCAAAGTGTTCTTGCTTGGGTCCGATTTGATTTCACGATTGCTCCGAGGTCGCAAGTCGACGAGAGCTATAAATTCACAGGGCTCCCGCTGGGTTCCACGATGTTTCCATGATGGTTCCGACGCGGCAGGCTGCCTGCTTGGATCCGCGATGGTTTGTTTGACGAAGCTGTATGCATTCACAGGGTTTCTTCTTGGTTCTACGAGTGCCCCGAGATGTCACTAGCGTTACAAGTGTGGAACAAAAACACGTGGACTCCCTCTCAGGGCTCCTGTCGGGCCAGACGACACGGTGAGATAGGGAAAGGGGGGGGGGTAACTACGACATCTGCTGCATGCGGCTGCTTTCCGCCCCGCCGCTGGGCCCATTCCTCGACACATGGGCGCCAGGAGGCGCCAGGAAAACAAGCAGCGTGAGCTGACTCCCCACCCTGCCCTTTGCTATCCTACCCTTGCGTCCCCCCCCCGATCCTGTTTGGTCCCACGATGGTGCCACGATGGCCCCGTCGCTGCAGGCTCGACGAAAACGTGTATGAGTTCACCAGGCCCCTGCTTGGCTCCACGATGGCCCCGCCTCGCCGAGGGGCGCGGCACACGCAGACAGTCACGCAATCTTGCAACCGAACGAAGCGCTCGCGAAGGAAAAACTGTCGCGCCCGTCTGCTGGGGCCCTCTGGTGCCCCTATTGGGAACCCCTGCGGGTCATGCTGGAGCCATCTTGAGGCCTCAAGAGCCCTTCGGAAGTGAGAAACGAGAATACAAGAAAACACAGATTTCCTCGGGGCATTCGCAGGCTCCGTAGGCTCCGTGGCCAGGCCAGCGGGAACTGTTTTGGGGCGGGCGTTGAACTCATTGGAGGCAAGTTGCAAGCAATCGTGAATGTTCGCGGGCTATGTCGTGCGATTGCTGATGCCGACTTGGGGACGCTCTGCGCTCTTGGGGCCATCTTGGGCCATCTTGGACGCTCCAACCGCCCGCGGCCCGACCCCTCCAGACCCAAGGAGAGACGGCCCGAAGGAAACGAGGAGGTTGGAAAACCGAGCTGCTTACGCCGCCTACGCCTGAAAGGCTGATGGGAGTCGGTCCGTTTCTTGTTAGGCGCTCCTTATGTTTTAATCCGATGACTGTACGTTCTCACTGCCGCTCTCTCCGAGCAACTTGAGGGTTCCATGTGCTCTTCACGTTGGTGTTGTTGTGACCAGCCGTGGCAATGTCCTCGCACTTTGTCGCTTCATGTGTACATCCTCTGGAGTTCCCTCAGCGTTCCCACTGGCGCTATCCATCATCATGCACGGTACTCGCTCAGGAAGGTGTGTTTGTTGCGGTCATACGTGTTTATATCTACGGCAACAACACATTGAAGTGCCAGGGAATTGACTCGATGGGCGGTGCTTCCGTTCGCTATATTATTGAAGCCCGCATTATGTTCAACGACTAGCTGGTAGCGGGCAGAGTCGTTCTACACAGCGACGGTTAAATTTGGCATTTTTCTGCTCTGTCTGGTTTGAGTGTGTGTGTGTGTGGGTGGGTGGGTGGGTGTGGGGGGGGGGGTGCGATTAATATAACCAGTCCCCGTGCGTATCATATCGCGATTGGGGTGTCGTGTCATATCGCCGGCGGAAGACGCAATTTGTTTGTGGGTGGGTGGGCGGGTTCACTTGAAGCCACGGTGGGCACACGCGCGTCACAAACATCCGACGTCACATTTGTCTCAAGTCGCCGATGCCTGCCCATGACTGGTGTTTTCTTTCAAGGTCGTTTCTGATTGCCCCAGGGCCCGAAGCCAGCTCTTGAAGTTCGATTGCGCGCTGTCAAACAGCACTCGCCGCATATTTTGTCGATGCACCAGGAGGCCGGGTTCGTTTTCCCTCAGGCTCGCTCCTTGCAGTTTTGATAAGGTTCGATCTGGGTAGGGCTTCGCGGCGGAAATAGCCGTGACCACGAGGGCTCTCCAGGAGGTCGAAGCCACACACAACTCTAAGCCGGATCAATCCACAGCCGTGGGCACGACGGCACTCACTCAAGGCCCAAAATCGCCCAGACAAAATCGACATCTTCGGCGACGTCGACGGCGCTCCGCAACGGCGAGCAGGCTACAGCAAGGAGACCGCTCGCACCCCTGCTACAGCAGGCAAACCACATGAGAAACTTGCTTGCCACAGGTGCCCCACAGAAGTTCCCTATCCCCCGATGACCCTTCCGGCCCACAGGAGTTTTGGGGTACCGTAGGCCCCTCACAGATCGACGAAGAATGGGCCACAAGATTTCTTTCGGCAAGATGTCTCACTGCATGTGTGTCTACTACAGGCGGTCTGGCTCGGGGGTGGGACGGGCCCACGCCCTGCGCAGGATAGCGGACGCGGACGGCAGCGGGGAGATAGACTTCGAGGAGTTCCTCGTGTTCTACAGGATTGCACCCGCAGCCCAGACCTCCCAGCGCACCAAGAGCGAAAGCACATGGGCGCCGACCGAAATCTCGGTCGATCTACACCAACTTGACATGCTGCGGTCTGCGCTCGGGGGGAACAGCGAATATGCTGCGGTCGGCGTTTTGGTCGGCCGCTCTCGCATGTGCGAACAGCGCCGACGTCGAGCGGTTCTGCCCGCGCGCACATGCTGTTCGCCGCTTCTTGCTTCTGGACGCTGTCGCTGGGCACCAGGACCGTCAGCCCAAAACGAGTCGGGACAGAACATTCTCACTGTGGAGAGGGTCGGAAGCTCTTGGCACACCATATGGGAAAGGTAAAGACACGATACCTTTTGGAGGGTTTGCGGAGCAGGCTCCCCTTCCCTCTCCCGCCATCGTTCTCTCCCTCTCTTTCTTCCTCGCCCTCTCTCTTTCTCTTTGTTTCTCTCTGTCTGCCTCTGTGCCTGTCTCTCTCTCTCTCTCTCTCTTTCTCTGTTTCCATCTCCTTGTTTATAGAGGCGTACAGTAACCTGTACACATAGATGTATGCCTCTCTCTCTCTCTGTCGCTCTCTCTCTATATGTCTTTATATGTGCCGATGCTTGTCTATACTTCTCTCTTGATCTCTCTTGATCTCTCTCTCTCTCTCTGTCGCGTTCCCTCTCTCTATCTCTCTCGTTTCTCTCTCTCTCTCTCTCTCGCTCTCTCTCTCTCGCTCTGTCTCTCTGTCTCGCTCCCTCTGGCCGTTCCTCCGTGCTTCCTCGCGTCGGACTCTCTGTCACTGTAGCAGTTCTAGACGCTTCGCGGACCGCGAGCCTCCACCAGCCCATCCAACAAGGATGCCAAGGGGACTTACCCTGATCAGGGAAGTGGAGGAGCATGTCGCGGAATAAGGGACTGGGGAGGCCGTTCTATCCAAAGAGGGGAGGATAGGTGAGGGAGGAGCGAGAAGGGGAGGAACAGGCGGAGGAGGAGGAGGATGAGGAGGGCGAGCAGAAGGGCCAGAGGCCTCTTGGAGGCCTCCTTGGGCATCTTGGGAAACTCTTGGCGGTGCAGGGGGCCTCTTCGGGAGGAATGGGTGCCTCTGGGGGGGGGGCTCTTGGAGCCTCTTGGCGGGCCGCTTGGGAGCCTCTTGAGGGCGCCTTGCGGGATTGAGGCCATCTTGGGGCCCTCTTGGGGACAGCTTGGAGGATCTCTATCAAAGAAGGTGGTACTTACTTAGCGTCGACTCTCTGGAGCTCCCAACCTCGCCTCGTGGGGCCCTCTCGAGGCCCTCGTGGGGCGCTCTTGGGGCTGCCTTGGGGCCATGTTGGGCCTGTCTTGGGGCCTCATTGGGCCGTCTTGGAGCCATCTTGAGGCCTCGGGAGCCCATCGGAAGCGAAAGGGCGAGAAGGCCACAATCATAGATGTCGCTTGGGTGTTGGACGAATGTGGGCATCTTGGGGGCATCTTTGGAAGTTTCCGTCGCCACGTGGAGCCATCTTGAGGCCATCAAGGAGGCCTCTTGGAAGCATCTTGGACCATGTTTAGCCAACCTGGACCATCTTGCGCCATCTGAGAGGCCATCTTGAAACATCAGAGACCATCTTGGAGCCCGCTTTGGTCACACGCCCCCCAAACATGCCCCCGAATAGCCAAATTCCTTCAGAGCCCTGGTGTATTCCCCATCCTCTCGTTGATCAAAGAGGGTGGAGGTACTCAATTAGCGCTTCCCATGTGGAGCTCCCAACGTCGCCTGTCGGGGCCCTCGTGGGGCGCTCTTGGGGTGCTCTTGGGGCAGTATAGGGGCCATGTTGGTCTTGTCTTGGGGCCTGTCTTGGGCCCTCTTGGAATCATCTAGAGGCCTCGGGAGCCCATCGGAAGCGAAAGGGCGAGAAGGCCACAATCAGACATGTCCCCTGATATGTTTGAATAAGTTGGGCATCTTGGAGCCACCTTTGGAGGCTCCGAGGCCACTTGGACCTGTCTTGGACTGGTCCGTCTTGGACTGGTCTGGGATACGCTTGGAGCATGTTGGAAACTACATTGAGCGATCTTGTGCTATCTTGAGCCATCGTGGAGGTCATCTTGGACTCTCGGAGGTCCTCGTGGAGCCATCTTGAGTCCCAAACCACCCTCTGACACCTCGCACCCCCCCTCCCCCCTCCAGCGGCAGGGGGAGGGGTATACCCCTCCCCGAGGGTGAAGAAGGGGAGTGGAAGAGGAAACGCCCTAAACCTCTCCTGCTCTTCAGGGCTGGTGAGATTCTGCGCGAAACCAACCTCCCGGCCAAACGATCCGATCCCCTTCCGATTCCGCGTCGATTCCGGCTGTATCCGACCCGTTTCCAGTCCGATCCGATTCCATGATCCAATTCATCCCAGGCTGGCCTGGGTACCCGCAGCCCTTCCCCATTTGCATCTGGGGTCGGAATAAAAGTCGTTGGCCCTCGAAACGGTGTGGTGGCCACATCGTGCGGTGAGTCAGTGGGGATTCGGGGAGATCGCACGGTCTTGGGACTTGGATATTACAGTGCCGTTTTTTATACATGCTCCGCGTGCGGATCATGTATTAAACATGCAGGGTTTTAGTACTAAAAACAACGATGATGCATACATTTATTCATTTTTTGATCATGTTTTTGAAAATCCTATGTGTTTAAACGTTCTATGTATTAAATGCTGCCCTGTGCTCCTATGATGTCTCGGGCGACTGGGGCCTCCAGCTAGGATCGCAAAACCGTGCCGTGACGGATCGTACTGTGACGTCGTTCGGGATTCTGAGGTCACCGCACGGTCCGTCACCGCAGGGGCTTGTGACCCCCAAGAGCCCTGATCGTTGGATGCCAGAATTTTCGGGCCGCGCGAGATCGGTCGCTACCGAGTTTGCTTCAAGTTCCGGTCTCGGTCGCGACCGATCTGTCACGGTTGGTCCCGACCAGTCGCGATCGATTTCAGAATCGGTCGCGCGACCAGTCGCGACCGATGGCGACCGAAGAACGCAGGATCCAATAATCGGGGAAAGGGTGGACTGGGAAAGGGGGTGTTGCGACATCTGCTGCGTGTGGCTGGCGTCGGCCCCGACAGCCGCGGGCGCTCACCTCGGTGCACTTTTGGCGCCTCAGCCGCCGCGGGGCGCCAGAGAGAGCCAGCTGCAGTCGCAAAACAAAAAGTGGCATGAGCATACAGTCGGACCGAGGTATAAGATCGAGGTCGGTTCGGGGAGGGTACCCTAGTGTTCTTTGTGTTTGTTGGACGTTCTTGCGCATCCTGGGGAGGCCACCCTTGGATGTTCTGTGTGTTTTGGCAGGCCTCAGGTCTCATGCGTTTGAGGGATGTTCTTCTGGCCTAAGTCCGACTGCAATTTCCCGGCTCTCCGCGCCGACCTCTTGGATCGGCGGTGGGCCCCCCTGGCGGCGCCGGAGGCGCGGCCCCCGGCGCAAATCATGTCTATGCCGTGTGTGGTTCCCCTGGGCAGGCTGCCGATTTGCAGCCCCTCCCCTCTCCTATCGATCCCCCATTGTCGTCCAGCCCGGGCATCGGCCGCCACGAGGGGGCGATGGGACCCTGATATCCCACCGTTGGGAAAACGCACGCCTGAGGTTTCTGGTCAACTGTTGGTCCCCAGGGGCCTCATCCGGCCCCAGGACCGTCAAACACAGCTCAGCGGTTGAAGAGCCGGTCGCGGGGAGTGGGTCCAGACTCTGTGGGGCCACGCTGCGCCAAAGTCACGTCGGAGGACATCCGGGGATGAGGGTGGGGAACGGGACGGACGGGTGCAACCCTTGCAATCCGATGTTGCAACAAAATTGCAACATCGCAAGAAGTCCCGACCAGATCCCCAGACCTCATCTTTCTGCGTCACTTTTCGAGCCGGATCGATCTGTGAGGGCCCCTGGGGCCCGAAATTGAGCGCAAACGGCCGGCTCGAAAAAATTGAGTCGCCAGGATCTCTGGGATGGTCCTCCTCCTTTCGCTCCAGCTCGTCCTTCGGATCCTCATGGGGTCAGTATCGTTTAAACGACCCCTATCCTCGACGAGCCGAAATCCTTCACATCAGTAATTTTGGGTCTCGGAGCCCACAGGGCGGTTTTTCATGTTTTCCATTCGACGTTCCATGAAGCCCGATGTCATTCCGAGGCCGCGCGTCGAACGTTTTCGATGGCGCGTCGCGTTATGCGATGTCACGTGCGTTGGGGTCGTCAAAGGCTTGCGTGCTTGTTGCGGATCGGTTGATGTGGGCTGGGGTTTCTCAGGATTGTACATTTGCTTTGCGCTGGGGCGGTTTCGACCCCCATCCCTGGCTGATCCACCCCGCGGGTAACGTCGCAGGAAGAGTTCGATCATTTCGTTCGTAGTGCCAGCGATGCTGTCGCGGACATTGACCGCGCCACGGGGGGGGGTCGTCCAGAAATTTCCTACCATATTGCAGTGTTGGTTCTTCGTTTTGAAGAGACACCGCCCCGCGTCATTCCTTCCGGCCCCCTCCCTCGTCCTCCCTCTTCGCGTATCTGCCCCTGCTCTCCGCGTGTCTCCGTCGTCATCGTCCATCGTCATCGTCGCCATCACCATCATCATCAGCATCATCAGCATTCTCGTCGTCTCCATCATCAATACCATCACCATCCTCATCAACATCATCAAAACACCCCCCTTGTTCCCCCGCGTCTCTGCTTCGCCACATCCCCCGCAAGTGTCGTGGCCTTGTGAGGTGCTCCACGGAAGGCCCCATCGGCAGGGTCCTTAGTGCGCCGCCCAGCCCATGTCGGCACGCCCCTCAGACGCTTCGTGTCCCCATGAGGAGCTCATCGGAGGTCCCGGCGGCAAGGTCCACATGCCGTCGCCCAGGCCACATTGATGACACCCTCAAACATTTCGTGCCCCTATAGGCAGCTCCACCAAAAAAAGGTCCCAGCGGCAGGTTTCCCAGGCCGCCGCCCAGCATATTTCGGCATACGTTTCACACGCTTCGTGGCCCCACGGGGAGCTACACCGACGGCCCCACAGGCAGGGCCCACAGGCCGCCGCCCAGCCCATTCCGTCATACGCTCACAAGCTTCGTGGCCCCATTGGGGAGCACCCCCGATGGCCCAAGCGACAGGGTCCACATGCCGTCGCCCAGCCCATGTCGTCCACGAGTGGCGCCCAGCACGGCTCCAAGAGCGCCCCAAGAGGCGCCGAGTAAGTTGCACCCTCATGCAAATAGTTTTTGTCACTTGTGGGGGTCCTCTTGGGGCCCTCTTGGAGCATTCTTGGGGCCCTCTGGGAGCGTTCTTGGGGCCTTCCCGGGGCCCCAGTGGGCCCTCGGAGGGCCCCAAGAACGTTCCCCGAGGGCCCCAAGAGGGACCCCCCAAAGTGGTACAAAGAATTCGCGCGAACGTGCAATCTGTTGTAGGCCTTTCGGGGCCCTCTGGGAGCTCTCTTGGGGCCCCCATTGGTGGCGCCTTGGGGCCTTGGGATGGCTCCAAGAGGCTTCGGGATTGCCCCAGACCGCCACAAGACAGCTCCGAGACGGCCGTCGAGCACCACGGGTGAAAGCAAGTGAGGCTAGGGAACAGGGCCTCTGGTAAGCCGCCACTGCGCCCCCTGGACTACCCAGACAGCGAGGGGACCTGAAACGCCCTGGGGCTCCAGGGGCCCCAGATTAGTGAAGTGAAGGTTTTTGCCATGCAAGCACCCCGAAATTCTTCACTTCACTAAACCGGACCCAGGACGAACTCGCTACGCTCCAGTCCCGCGGGAGATCCAAGACTCCCGCCGCCGCCCGGGGACGTTGCTGCATTGCGGTGCTCTGGTCACTGTTAATGGCTTCCGCGGGCTGCAGCGGCTCACTTCCATGACTACCCCGACTCACGAATCCAGTGGTTGGTCTGGCTCTATGGGTTGGTTTCGTTGTGTCGGTTGATTTTATGCTTGGTTGGCGGTCGGTGGATTTCGCGTTGTTCATTGGTGTCGTGAAGTGATTTGTCGTTTGGTTGGTCAGTGCCGTTTTGTTGATTCGTGCCGTTTTGTTGGTTGGTGTCGTTTCGTTGGTTGGTGTCGTTTTGTTGCTTGGTGTCGTTTTGTTGCTTGGTGTCCTTTTGTTGGCCGGTGTCGATTTGTTGGTTTGTTGGTTGGTGTCGGTTTGTTGGTTGGTGTCGTTTTGTTGCTTGGCGTCGTCCTGGCGGCGTGGCCGATAATCGGCGGCCTGCAATGGCGCCAGGATTTGTTTCGGGCCAGCCTTGATCGCCCTCATCATTCTCATATTCGTCAGCGTCAGCACTCGTCGCCCCCATCCGCGCACACATGCGGCCCTGGTACGGCTCTCACGCGGCCCTGCGAAGGCCTTCACTGTGCTCCCCAAAGCTTTCTGAGGGGCCCCCCAGAGGCCCCAAGAGGGCACTGGAAATTGTCGCTTCCAACTCCGCCAGGCGGAGGTCAACAAGGGTCTCACTGGTGCACTTCCAGGAATCGTCGTTCGATCCTCTTGGGGCCCTCCTGGGGCCTTCTGGAGCCGTCTTGGAAGCTCCGAGCGGCTCCATGAAGGCGCCGGGCGATATCGCTTCCAATTCCGCCAGGTGGAGTTAGACCAGGGGCTCACTGAGGCCCCTTTTTGCGCCCTCCTCTGCCTTTGAAAAAGCCCCGATGGGGTTCTTCAGTGCCGTCTTAGGGCCACTAAGAGGCCTCCAGTAGGGTATTGAAGTTATCGCTTCCAACTCCGCCACGCGGAGTTGAACCCAGGGCGGCTCTCTATGGCCCTTTCGGGGCCTTCTTAGAGCTTTTCTGAGGCCCTAAGTGGGCCCTGGGAGGTGTCATTTTCACGGGCGTTGAAAGTGACACCGCGGAGGGCCCTCTTGGGCCCTTCTTGGGGCCTCTCTTGGGTCCCTCTGGGAGCCCTCTTGGTGCCGCCCTGGGGCCTTCTCGGGGCCTTCTTGGAGCCTTTCTGGTGCTCTGTAAGTGGGCCCTGGGAGGTGTCACTTTCACGGGCGCTGAAAGTGACACATCGAAGGGCCCGCTTTCCCTCGTAGCGCTGCCCGTGGCCGGGGCATTGTGCAGCGCATCCCTCGTCGAACGTATTTTGTCGGACGCGTGGTCGAATTCCGCCAGTTCGGTCGAGATGGTGGTCAAGCGGTTCGGTTGCAATGTAGCCATGCGGATCTGAGCTTACCATTTCTTGCCATTTTGGCGGGGATCGCAGGAGCGTTTGTGTTGTGATCAACTGTGCTCGATATATCCAGCGGCAGCGTTTCATCCCAATATATTATTTTGAAAAAAGTCAACAGGGGCCAAATTGCTGATGTGAAGCAACATAGGTCTCGTATATCCCCATCCCCATCCCCTTCGAGACCCCCACCAGATTACTCCCCCAGTTGGGGATACACCCTTCGAAACCCGAAGGGAACGGCCTAATCTAGGGGGGCAAGTCGGCCAGTGGGGCCCAGGCCACGCCGCTGGGGATGGGGATCGGTTAAACGATTCTCCTGGGGGGGAACAGGGGGGACAGAGGAGAGAGAGGCAGAAGGCAGAGGGGCAAGCTTGGCACACTCGCGCCAGGTCGGACACCCTCCCCCTACCATCCACCCCTGCACGCTTCGTTGAATTATATCCGCCAGGAGGGGTATCCTCGAGGACCTTGATGCCCTAAGGGCAGTTGCAGGGGTTGGCGAGATCAAGGATCAAGACAGAGATAGGACGAAAGAGGAAGAGAGAGACTGAGGGGGGGAGAGCTAATACCAACAACACCTATACGAAAATATAGAACATGATAACCTGCACTGAAAGCAGGAGGGATTGCAGAAGGAAGGGGCGCGTGGCATGCTGGCGATGAGGTCCGAATTTCCACACTGGCTCCAGGGCTTTCTCTGTCCTGGTTGCATGATGCTTGGTACTGGATGCGATGCCGCCGCCGCGGTAACTCCTCTGCTCGCAGCAGCGATGCGATCGTCGAGAAATGGACTCGATGGCCCACTGTTGAGCAGCTCCTTCGCGGGGGGACAGCTGTTTCGCCGGGGGGAGGGGGGGGGGGCTAGCCTCCACTCGGCCCAGAGGTCCCTGCAGGTCGCCAGACGCCCCCTGATGTCCCCAGAGGCTCTCGAAGGTCTCTGGAGGCCTCTGGAGGCCTCGGGGGAGGGAGGAGAAGCGGGAGGAGGACTGATGCTACGAGCTTGCTCCTCGCGGCCTGCCCAAGAAGAGAAGAAGAGAGAGGGTCAGGAACGACCCTCGAGTGAGGATGGGCTGCCCCGGTGCTGCGCAGAGAGCGCACCCAGATCGCTCCCGAGCGCTCCGCGGCGGCAGCGCTGCCCGACACGTCCCCTCCAGACCCGCCGGCTCTCTCGGAGGTCCCCGACTTGTGTCCTCATCCGCCTCGGCCCTCATCCCGCCCTCGTCTGAGAGGAGGAGTCGATTGAGGAGGAAAAGTGGAGGAGGAATCTCAGAGCGTGAATTACCTACCCCGCTTTCGCTTCCAGGCAAAACCAAGTCATACCACGCGCCTCCTCGTCGAGCGGCCTGACCAGTACAGGCCGTAGTTTGGCATCGTTTGGTATCTTTTGGAAGCGAGGGTGGTCAAAAGCGAGGTAGGGTTGGTTCCCCCCTAGAATCGGAAAAGAAAGGAATAGAGGAGGAGGGAGGAGTGCTCTCTTCGGCGATGCTTTTTGGATGCCTGCAGCCGTCTTGCACAATTGAGCCGCGGAGACGAGGAAGTACTTCGACGTGAGCGCGAACGCCAACGACCCCTTCGAGGGCTACTACCGCGACATCCGGAGATCCGCGAGTGTCCCTTTCAGTCTCTGTCAGACCGCTCCGCTCCGGCAAAGTGCCTCTCGTCGTGTGGCGCGTTCCAGGAAGGCGACAAGAAACACGAGCGAAACATGCATCTCGAGGGGGCCCCCGCGGGTCTCTGGGGTCGGCGCTCTGGCCACCCCGGCACCTCGTCACGCGCCGCCCCCTGGCACGCTCCGCGCTGAAGGGAGGGGGGCTGGCGCCAGCCCCAGAAAGCCGCGCGGACCTCCAGAAAGTTTAGGCCTGTGTCGTCCTGTCTGCGCGGGCAAGAGTTGTGTCAGCAGTCACGGCGTCTTCGACTTCCTGGGAAGGGGCGCCAACAGCCCGAGGCGCAGTGGAGATGGACAAAAATCTGGCCCCCAGGGGCCAGCTTTTGATTCATGTCCTTCCCGCCCTCGGTCTTTGGGGAAGGGAGCCCGACACTCCAAGACGCAGTGGGTCTGGATGCAAGTCTTGCCCGTCCGTCCCAGACATCCGCCTGCTGCCATTGTTCGATGCGTGGGCCCCAGAGGCCCGGACCGCTTCCCGAGGCCCGATGTTTCGTCCCGAGTCCTTCCTGGCGGCCCCGAGGCCCAGCGAGGGCCCCCGGGGGCCGCAGATCCTTTGGGGGCGTCGGAGCTCTGGGTCTGCTCCGGTGGGGAGGGCCTTAGGGGAACAAAAAGTGACATAAACATAGAAACTCGGAGGTCCGCGCTCCGCGCGCCAGGGAGGGGGGTCCAGCGCCGATCCGAGAAATCCGCGCGGACCTCCGAGTTTTTATGTTCATGTCACTTTTTGTTCCCCTAAGGCCTTGCCTGCGGCGCATCCCCGGCTTTGGCGCACTGGCGCAGGGCAGGCCGGACCGCGGGGGGCGGGGCGGAGCGTCGGCGGGGCAGAGTCTCGGCGGAGGGCGGGGGGGAGCAACGGGTGAGGGCGGCACCGTCCGTGGCGATGTGCCCGCGCTCCCTCACCTCAAGATAGTTGCAAATGGTTGAAACACAAAAACCCATCGCCCTCCTTCTCCTCCTCGCCCTCCTTCTCCTCCTCCTCCTCCTCTTCCTCCTTCTCCTCCTCCCTCTCCTCCTCCTCCTCCTCCTCCTCCTCCTCCTCCTCCTCCTCTTCCTCCTTCTCCTCCTCCTCCTCCTCCTCCTTCACCTTGTCTGCGCAGGCTGCAGGCTGAGCAGGAGGCGCACATTGCGTGAGAGGGTGAGGGAGAGGACGAGGAGGGGAAGGACGAGGGGGGGGGACGGACGAGGAGGGGAAGGTCGGACAGCGCCCGACCGATCTCCTCCCACAGCGCACTCGCCCCTTCTCCTCCTCCACCTGCTGCTGCCGCCTCTCTCCTCTTCCTCTTCCGTGCGTGGGCATGGCCTGACACGTCTGACTACGGACAGTGGGGCATGGAGCAAGGAGTTCGTGCTGCGGAGAAAACTGCATGCTGTATGCAGGTCGGATTGTTTGCAATGCCTGCAGCTCTCGGCCCCTGTCGGGGCCGAGTTGCAATGCCTGCAATCAGGCACGCCACGGGCGCCGCGTGCCTGATAGCATGCCGAAGCAAACGTGGGGCGGTACGTGCACCAGGGCGTGGGTCCGGGGTGTCCGGAGGCGGCTGTGTCCCCGCACGGCCTCGGTGTTTCGAGCCGGCTGGGGGTCTGAGGTGGCTGGGCAGCACGAAGGGGGGCGAGGTTCGGGGCTCCAGGTTCGAGAAGGTTTTTTGCCTTTGTTAGTCTCCAGGCGCCGTTTTCGGTGGGACAGGCAAAGACGGATCCGTGATAACGAAACTACACCAGATGGGTTTCAGAGACAGATTTTGAGCAGATTTGGCCTCGCCCCCCTCTCCTTCCCTGTTTTCCTTTCTCCTTCTGCGCACGCGGGGGCAGCAACATACCAGCGTGAAGCACACCCCGATCTGTATGATTGGCATCACCTTCTCACGATGCCGATCTTGAGGATTCCCTCGGTTTCTGCGTGCACCTCCCTAAGGTAATTGTCATCGCCTTTGGGTTTGTCAATCTTAGAGGTAGGGATAAGCTCGAGGCTGGTTAGCAGCAGCAGCGGGAGCAGCGGCAACAGCGGAAGCAGCAACGCCAGCAGGCGTTGCACGACAGGAAGACGGCGGCCTTTCCCCAGGACTTTCGCATACCTGTTCTGCGGGCACCAAGTTATCAGCGGGAGGGGCCACAGCTCTGAACTTGTGCATCAAGACACGCACGCATTTGGATTGGGGGCAGACAGCTCCAAGGGCGGATATCTTAGCTGCACCCTCCCCTGGATCGCCCGATAGGGGGTCGGAGGAGGAGGGCCGGGACCTCCGACGTTGTAGTTGTTGTCAGCCCGTTGCCCCGAGAATCCTCGACGTCCTCCCAGGAGGCAGTTGTTCCCAACCATCCTGTGTTGAGTTGGGTCCTCGTTGTGAACAGACGGTCTCCAACGTCCCTCTCCCCCTCCTCCTTCTCCCTTCCTCCTTCCCCTCCTGCTGTCACCCCTTCGCTTTGGCACGCACCTCATACGTTTCGTGGCCCCATAGGGAGCTCCACCGAAGGCGCCAGTGGCTGCGTTCGCATGCCGCCCCCCCCCTCATTTTGGCACACCCTTCACACGTGGCGTGGCCCTCTAGGGAGCTTCATCTAAGGCCCCAGTGGCTGCGTTCGCATGCCGCCGCCCTTCTCACTTTGGCACACCCCTCACACGTTGCGTGGCCCCATAGAGACCTCCACCGAAGGCCCCAGTGGCTGCGTTCGCATGTCGCCACCCCCCTCACTTCGGCACACCCCTCACGCGTTTCGTGGCATCATAGGGAGCTCCACCGAAGGCCCCAGCGGCTGCGTTCGCATGCCGCAGCCCCCCTCACTTTGGCACACCCCTCACGCGTTTCGTAGCCCCATAGGGAAGCTCCGTCGAAGGCCCCAGTGGCTGCGTTCGCATGCCGCCCCCCCCCCCCCCCACCCCCCCCTCACTGTGTCACACCCTTCACACGTTTCGTGGCACCATCGAGAGCTCCACCGAAGGCAGCAGTGGCTGCGTTCGCAGGCCGCCCCCCCACCCCCTTTGGCACACCCGTCATACGCTTCGTGGCATCATAGGGAGCTCCACCGAAGGCCCCAGTGGCTGCGTTCGCAGGCCGCCATCCCGTCAATTTGGCACACTCCCAAGACGCTTCTTGGCCCCATAGGGAGCTTCGCCGAAGGCCCCAGTGGCTGCGTTCGCATGCCTTGCCTCCCCCCTATTACTTTGGCACACCCGTCAGACTCTTCGAAACTCCCTGGGGAGCTCCACTGAAGGCCCGAGTGGCTCCGTTCGCATGCCGCCACCCACTTCACTTTGGCACACGCCACACCCCTCGCACGTTTCGTGGCCCCATAGGGAGCCACATCCCTCACACGTTTCGTGGCATCATAGGGAGCTCCACCGAAGGCCCCAGTGGCTGCGTTCGCATGCCGCCACGCCCCTCACTTTGGCACAGCCCTCATACGTTTCGTGGCCCCATAAGGAGCTCTACCGAAGGCGCCAGTTGCTGCGTTCGCATGACGCCCCCCCCCCCCCCCCCCCCATTTTGGCGCGCCCTGCACGCGTTGCGTGGCCCCATGGAGCTCCACCGAAGGCAGCAGTGGCTGCGTGCGCATGCTGCGCCCGCATGTCGTCTCCCGTTTCTCAGTGTGCTTGCCAGCCGCAACAGGTTACATTAGCATAGATGCCGTTTCGTCTGGCCTCCGCGCTTCTTGCGGGCGGTTCCAGCGCCAGCGCCCGCATGGTGTCCCCGCTTCATTTTGGCGCTACCTTCACGCGTTTCGTGGCCCCGTAGTGAGCTCCACCGAGGGCATGTCACACAACGGCGGCATTCACAACTGCACATGGTTGGGTCCTTCGCCAGGGGAGCTGTCATCGTGGATGCGAATGTTGCTCGATGGCCGCAGTGACCAGAGACATAACTATCCCCAGAGACGGAAAGCCAGGAGGCACACATTGATGTTTGATGGCGAGAAGCGTTGCTGGATGTTTGCGAGGCTGTGCATTTCAGTGCCTACCGGGATCTCGACTCTCCCGCAGACTTTTGGAAGCCCACGCGCGCAGGGCCAGCGTTGATCGCGCTTCCTAACCATCGTGTGGCATTGGCCCTTCGTTTTGGATCTGCAGCGCCACACGTCCTCCCGCGTCCCCCTTCCCTCCTCCTCCTCCTCCTCCTCCTCCTCCTCCTCCTCCTCCTCCTCCTCCTCATCATCATCATCATCATCATCATCATCATCCTGCAGTGGGGGCGCGCACCAAGAAACCATATGGTTTTCGTCAGGGTGCCCTGGGTTTCTTCGTTTCCAGCGATGCGCGCTGACGTTTCCCGATCGTTAAGAGATTGCTGCGCCGTAGGTATCTGGGGATTTCTCAATTGGAGACCTTGGATAATAATCCCAGGCTTTGGGCAAGAAACTTCGTGGCAGTTCAGGGCTGGATTTCTTGCGAGGGTTTTTTTTGTTGCGGCCGCGTCCCCACTTTACCTTCCTTCCCTCCTCCGCACTCCCCTCACACATTCCGTGGCCCCATAGGGAGCTCCATCGAAGGCCCCAGTGAGAAAACCCGCATACGCTCCCGCGGTTGATTTTGGCACATCCGTACACGGTGCGTTGTTCCATGGGAGCTCCACCGGAGACCCCAGTTTGGAAAGTCTGCACGCTCTCCCGCCGCTCGTTTCGATACATATCTCAAAAACTTCGTGGCCACGCAGGGAGCTCTTCTGACGGCCCCCGTCGGAAAGTCCACATGCGTCCCATCTGCCCGCTTCGGCACACCCCTTACCAGCTTCGTGGCCCCATAAGGAGGCTCCACCGGAGGCTCGAGCGTAAAAGTCCGCATGCGTCCCCACGTTCATTTCAGCACGCACCTATCACATGTTTCGTGGACCCATCAGGGGGCTCCACCGAAGGCCTCCATGGGACAGGGCACGCGGCGCCCCCCTGTCAATTCCAGCACGCGCCTCACAAGTTGCGATGCCTCATAGCGAGCTGCATCGAAGGCCCCAGTGGCTCATGGCGCATGGCATCCACCCGCGTTTTGCGGCACACCACTCACGCGTTTCGTGGCCCAGGGAGCTCCACCGAATGCCCCAGTCGTGCAGAGAGCATGCCCCCCTCCCCCCCCCGCTGTGACACACCCCTCCGTGGCCTCATCGTGGCTCCATTGGGGGGCACCACCGAAGGGCCCAGTGGCCCAGCAGGACAGTGGGACAGAGCGCGGGGCGTCCCCCGCCCGCTCTATGCGGCCCACATATGGCACAGTTGGTGGCCCCATCGGGGGGCTCCATCGAAGGCGATGCTCACAACTGCGGTATGTCATAGCTGCAGATGGTTGGACTCTTCACCAGGATCAGAGTGAGGGGGCCGAGCGGTCATCCATTGGCCCCGGGTGCGTGTCTGAAGTCAGGTTCCGCGGTGCGGACTTTTTGCTGTTGCGCTGGTGAGTGTTCGGGGTTTAACACTTCTTATTGTCGGACCCTCTGCAGGCGCCTTGACGCTCTCGCCTTGGCGCCAGCTGAGTTTCCTGCGAAACTGAGGCTCAGGCTCAAGCTTTTCGGTGTTCCGCCAAAACTGGCCCCCAAACAACAAAACAGCTCCCGCGAGACACTTCTTCACAATTTACTCCGAAAGGCCCTGGCCAGAGAGGGCTCGAGCATCAGGAAGTGCGCTCTCGCCTGATACCTCCTCGCTATTTAGCACCACAGGGAGGTGTTTCAGAACAGTTCTGCCGTTTCTTGCGGATGCCGGAGCGGCTCTTTCGCTTGAGGTGTTTTGATAGTTTAGCACTAGAAAGGGGGTCCGTCAGAACCACGTGGCTGTCTCTCGCTGATGCTTGCACGGCTTTTCGCTCGAGACTTCTACCCATTTCAATTCAGCACCAAAGGGGCGTCCTTCAGAGCATTATTGCTGCTACTCGCGGATGACGGAGCAGCCGTTTCGCCTGAGACGTCTTCGCAATTCAGCAGCGCAGGGGAATATGTAAGATCAGCCTTGCCGCTGTTTGCGGAGGTCCCAAGAATCCCCAGGACGCCTCAAGGAGTTCGGGGACACTGTTTTGGCCATCCCGCCCTCAGAAGGTCCCAGGAGGCATTTACTGTATTCGGATATGTGTTCGAGGAGCGCTTTTCGACCCCTTCGCTCCCAGGAGGTCCCAGGAGGCATTTGTTATGTGTTGGGATATGTGTTCTGGGAAAGTTGTTCGGCCCTCCCGCCCCCAGGAGTCCCCAGGAGGCCCCAGGAACATTGTTCTGCATTTGGATCAATGTGTGTTGGGGGAACGCCCTTCGGCCCCCCGGCCCCAAGGAGGCCGCAGGAGTTCCCAAGAGGCCCCAGGAGGCACTTGTCTGTACTGGGATATGCGTTCGGGGAGTGTTTCTCGCCCCCCCCCGTAGATTCTCCTTTCTCAAAACAGAGCAGACTCTACCCCCCCACGGCGCTATCCCCGGCCCCTTTCGGGTATGTAAATCATCTATGATTCTGACCATATGTCCATCCTAAATATGAATTTACACTATGCCAGAGGGGCTGGGATCGGCCCCGCTGAGGTTCCCTTGTAAAAAACGATACGCGGGGGGCATCTTTTGCGTTAACATAGCACTTTTTCACGAATCCCTTGCAAAAAATTGAACGAAGTGCACACGCGCGCGTCGTCGCGCGCGCATGCCGAATTCCTTCAAAAACCCCCTCGGTGCCGGAAGGATTTCGCAATCGAGTTTCCAACATACATACGAAAGCACACGGTTTCGCAACACTGATTTGCTAAACAAGCTTACGCGCGAGCTCTTGCGAAATCTTAAGAAACCATATTTTCTTTTTTTTAAGATTTCCACAACATGCAGCCACACGGGTTTCGCGCACGCGCATGTCGAAATCTGTCGAACGCCCTTGAGCGTGTGCCGTCGCGAGAATCCTTCAAAAAATGGGACGAAGTGCAGACGCGCGCGTCGTCGCGCGCGTATGCCGAAATCCTTCAAACCCACCGGTTTTGGAAGGATTCAAAAATCGCTTGTCCAAGAAACCTACAAACACACAAGGTTTCGCAACACGGATTTTCAACGAAAACGTGCGCGCGCGCTCTTGCGTCGTCGTCGTCGTCGTCGTCGTCGTCGCCGTCCTCCCTCCTCCCGCGTCGTCGTCGTCGTCGTCGCCTACGTCGTCCTCTGTCTTTCCTCGTGTTCGTCGTCGTCGTCCTCTTTGGCGTCGTGGTCGTTTCCGTCGTCGTTGTCGCCGTGGTCGTCCTTCCTCCTCCTCCCTCGTCGTCGTCGTCGTCCGTCATCGGCGTCTCGTCGTCGTCGTCATCGTCTTCCCTCCTCCCTCGTCGTTGTCGTCGTCGCCGTCGCCGTCCTCCCTCCTTCTTCGTCGTTCGCGTCGTCGCCGTCCTCCCTCCTCCCTCGCCGTTGTCGTCGTTGTCGCCGTCGTCGTGCTCCCTCCTCGCTCGTCGTCGTCGTCTTCGTTGGCGACGTCGTCGTCGTCGTCGGCGTCGGCGTCGGCGTCGGCGTCGGCGTCGGCGTCATCGTCGTCGTCGGCGTCGTCGTCGCCGTCGTCGTCGTCGTCGACGTCATCGTCGTCGGCGTCGTCGACGTCGTCGTCGTCGTCGTCGGCGTCGTCGTCGTCGTCGCCGTCGTCGGCGCCGTCATCGTCGTCGCCGTTGTCGTCGTCGTCGGCGTCGGCGTCGTCGTCGTCGTCTTCGGTGTCGTCGTCGTCGTCGTCGTTGTCGTCGACGTCGAAGTCGTCGGAGACGTCGTCGGTGTCGTCATGGTCGTCGTCGGCATTGTCGTCGTCGTCGTCGTCGGCGCCGGTGTCGTTGCCAAGTGCCATTTGGAACGTACCGTCACGGTCTTAAGAGGTTTTGCAAACCAAGTTGCGGGTGGGTGGGTGGGATGTTTGCAAGAGCACGAGATGTGTCACATCATGGGTAAAAAAACAGTTTCGCCCTCAAAGACTTCACCCCGTATAGGTTTCGCCGCCCCTCTCCTGGGGCTCGAATCCTTTGTGGTGTACGTATGTTCCTACAGAGTGCCCCTCGACTGGGCCCGAATCCTTTCTGTGTTGTACGTAGGCTCCGGTCTATTTCCTTCGACTGGGGCTCGAATCTTTCGTGCGTAACGTATGCTCCTACATGTTGCCCTTCATCCCTGGGCTCGAATCCTTAGCGCTTTGAGCCCTCACCGCTCCCCATCGCCGCACAGTTGCTCTTGTGCCGTGCGAGCTAAAGGCAGGAGAATGTGCCTCGGGAGAGGCGCTGGCTCGACCTCATCAGGACAGAGATCTTGGTGGGGGGGTATCGGCCCCCACTTGCATGATGGGAGTGGTGGTATACACAGCCGTGACAAAAGTTTCTTCAATTTGCTATGATGAAGATCTCTCCCATCCCTCTCAATATTCCTAACATGACATGATGCTGGGGTCATTCGGCGGATTAGTTTCCGATCCCGGAGACGTGAATAAGTCTGTTACCCCAAAACGGGATCGGAATTACTCCGCGCCAAACCATACAAATTATCGAGCGGGATGCGATTGCGCGCGGAGTAGTCTTAGTAAAACTACTCCGAACTACTCCGCACGAGCGCGTCATTTCAAAAGGCAAATTGAAGGAAATTTTCGTCACGGCGATGTATTGATGGCATGTGGCATGTTGAACGGACCACGGTGCATGAGGGTAAACGTGTTGTTGCTGCGCTGTTGGGTCTCCTTTTCTAACGGATCAGTGTTTTTGATTCCCCCTGGCCGGTGCATGACATGTTTTGTCAGCTAAAGTGCTATCCCCAGGCCTCGTACCCGGCCACTTATCAGGAAAGTTTTGGTCCTCCCATTGTACCCCTGGCCCCGGGTTACACCAACGGCTCCTACACTTATTTCAAATTTGCGCTCTCGCGCAGGACTTTGTCAGAATGTATGCATGAATCGCGCTCTCGCGTGGTACGCCCTCGCAATGTATGCCACGCCGCGCCCCCAAGGCTCGGGAATCGCGCTCTCGCTCTGGATGTCCTCACGATTTACTTGGGAATCGCGCTGCCTCTCGAGATTTCGATACCCCCCCGCCCGACATGCCCGTCAGGGTCCGCCCGCCCGACCCACCCGTGTGGTTCTGCCGCTTGTGTTCCTGCTCCTGGTCCTCCTCATGCAGATCTCTCTCGTGCACCATCCTTCGCGCTCCCCCTTGTCTCTCCCCTCCTCCCGTCGCTCCCCTGTTTTAGGGGCTGCGCCAATTACACGCGGCAGTTTGGGAAGATGTATCTCTCAAGGTGGGTACGATCGACGTCGAAGAGGGCGGCCATCGCGGGTTTGAGATATACGTGTTGAATGGCACGCGAGCGTGCAAGAGCGAGCAGTCTTCAACTTACTGTTGTTGAACATTATTAATTCTAAAGAATAATTATTGTTGGGACCCCTGGTGCACGGCCCCCCTGCGCCGCCTAGGCCGCAGCTACATTTTCATCATTTTCGTGAGGAAGCCTCAGGTAATTCGATGTGATCAAGATCCGGTTGTTTTGTTCCCCCCCGCTTTCCCTTGCAAAAAACACTATAAAATGACATTTCTTGTTCTAATATAATCAAATTTCAAGAATCCCTTGCAAAAAATAAGGTAAAGTGGACATTCGCGCGCGCAAGACGAAATCCTTCCAAAAGCTTAGTGTTCGGAGCGATTTTAACATAAAAACATCAAAAAACCAATGGTTTTTCAACAAAAAATGTCAAAATCTCATCCCGCGCGCTCTTGCGGATTCGTAGGAAACCCAACACTTTTTAAACATTTCTGTCAAACGGGCTTTTGCGAGCAACTTTTTCGAACTTCTGCGACAACGGTTGCGCACCTGCCAGGGCCATCATCCCTGTCAAATAATACCATGCGGGACACATTCGTTTTTTCTTCCCGCGCGCACGCCGAAATCTCCAAAAACCATTCTGGGTTCTTAAGAATTTTACCACCGCGCATCATACAATCACACGAATCGCACCGTAGGTCCTCGAAAAACACCTGCACGACTTTTCAAAATTTCCACCCGCGCGCGCTGTCCTAACAACTTCTGTGGGTGTGTACTCCACGCCAGTGTAGTAGCCACGGTCGTCCGCAGGCCACGAAGTGAAGTGTCCGAACGTCATAGGGCGGGAAGCTGGGTGTGGGTGGTGGCGAAGAGTCGTGTGGATATTTGGTAGAGCTTGCACTGCCCCCCCACAAAGTGGGGGTATTGGCTGGCGTCGCATGAAAACCCTGGCACTGGTGAGAACACTGAGCGTTCGGGTAAAGTGATTGTTGTTGTTGTTGTTGTTGTTTTTGTTGGTGTTGCTGTTGCGTTGTTGTTGTCGTCGTCCTCGCCGGCGACCTGCTGGCGACCCACCCCGCGAACCGCTTGGCGACTTACCCGCGACCCACCCGCCACGCGTACACATGGCATCAACGAGACATTCTGCGCTTGCGGCGGGCTTGTTGTATTCTTTGTAATTACTCACTGCGTGGAGCTACCCATATGTGCATCTCATGCTTTTATGTCATGCCATAGTGAGCGTCTGTTTATGCGCGTTTGACTATAATAGCGCGTCCACGTGGGCGACAGGGCCGACGAAGACGAGTGAATCCGAATGCGAGCGAGTGAGTATGAGTCGGAGTGAGTTTTGAGTATGATTGAATATGAGCCTCCCATTCATTCTCCCTCCTCAGCTGCCAGGCCGTGCTGAAACCAGCGCCCCGCCTGAGACATCCTCAAATCTGTTCTGAAAGCCAAGGATGTTGGACATGAAAACAAGCAAACCGCCTGAGACATCCCCACAATCTGGCCGCGAATGGGCCTAAACATCTGAGTAAATCTGAGTATGAGTAGGTCTGAGTAGGAGTAGGTCTGAGTATGAGTAAGTCTGTGTATGAGTAAGTCTGTATATGAGTACGTCTGGGTATGTTTAAGTATGAGTCTGAGTAAGTCTGTGTATGAGTAAGTATGTGTATGCGTACGTCTGGGTATGAGTAAGTCTGAGTATGAGTAGGTCTGAGTATGAGTATGTCTGAGTATGAGCAAGTCTGTGTATGAGTAAGTCTGGGTATGAGTACGCCTGAGCATGAGTAAGTCCGAGAGGAGGGGAGGAGGAGGAGAGGGAGTAGGAGGCGTCCAAGTAAAAACAATAACCCCATCTTAGGATACGGGGATTTTGTTTCGGAGCTTGTGGCGGGCTTCTTCAGAGCCTCGCAGATTGCAGACGACCCAGCCGCCCCCTCACTCGTATCCTCAATTGCGAGGTGCTACGTACTCTTTGTTTGTGCGTTGTGATAGCAGCATAATGAGAAGTAGCGTCCAAGTCGTGCTGCTCAGGGGGTCCCTTGAACAGCACGAAGGGGTCGGGACAATGGGTGGGCTCTGGCCGCTAGGAAGGGGAACCCTGTCATGCGGCTTTTCAGTGTGTGTGCGTGTGTGTGTGTGTGTGTGTGTGTGTGTGTGTGTGTGTGTGTGTGTGTGTGTGTGTGTGTGTGTGTGTGTGTGTGTGTGTGTGTGTGTGTGTGTGTGTGTGTGTGTGTGTGTGTGTGTGTGTGTGTGTGTGTGTGTGTGTGTGTGTGTGTGTGTGTGTGTGTGTGTGTGTGTGTGTGTGTGTGTGTGTGTGTGTGTGTGTGTGTGTGTGTGTGTGTGTGTGTGTGTGTGTGTGTGTGTGTGTGTGTGTGTGTGTGTGTGTGTGTGTGTGTGTGTGTGTGTGTGTGTGTGTGTGTGTGTGTGTGTGTGTGTGTGTGTGTGTGTGTGTGTGTGTGTGTGTGTGTGTGTGTGTGTGTGTGTGTGTGTGTTGTGTGTGTGTGTGTGTGTGTGTGTGTGTGTGTGTGTGTGTGTGTGTGTGTGTGTGTGTGTGTGTGTGTGTGTGTGTGTGTGTGTGTGTGTGTGTGTGTGTGTGTGTGTGTGTGTGTGTGTGTGTGTGTGTGTGTGTGTGTGTGTGTGTGTGTGTGTGTGTGTGTGTGTGTGTGTGTGTGTGTGTGTGTGTGTGTGTGTGTGTGTGTGTGTGTGTGTGTGTGTGTGTGTGTGTGTTTGTGCGTGTGTGTGTGTGTGCCTCGAGTCCGTTGTTTTCTGTGTCAAGCCGTGCTCCGCCCGTCCACATGTTGGGCGACGAACTCGGTGTAGCCTGCGCCGTGTACGCGGGCGACGGCGCCCGTCGCCGAGCACGCTGGCGCGGCACAATCCGGCCACTGCGGGCGGCCGACAGACCTGACGCAGAGGCCATCGGGGGCTACAACGACGCTGCTGGCTCGCTCCAGGGATGGCTGGACGGCGATGGCCTGACGTGCTGGACGGCGGCGGCGGAGGACGACGACGCGCAGGGGCTGCTCGGGTTCGAGGTGCTGTCGCTCTTCGACGGCGGCAGGACGGGCTGGCTCGAGGCACTGCGCGTGAGGCCGGATCGGCGAGGGCAGGGAGTCGCTTCGGCCTTGCAGTCGTGGCTCGTGGAGCTCGCGCGCGGGACGCTCGGCCTGGCTCGGGTGCGCTACACCACCGACACCGCCAACGTCGCGAGCCGCCGCCTCGCAGCTCGCTGCGGCCTGGTGCCCGTCGCCGCCTGGGCCGTCGTCGCGCCGCGCCGCAGGACGAAGCTGCCCGAGCTCGCGGGGCGCCTGCGCGGCGCGGCGCGGCGCCTGGCGGTCAGGAGCCCCGGCTCGGGCGGCGGAGGCGTGGACCTCCGGCGGGGCGCGGCGCCGCAGGAGCTGCTGGAGTATGGCGCCAGGTCGGGCTGCCGCCACCTGCTGCAGCAGGCCTGGAAGGCCCGGGACTTCGGCCCGGAGGCCCTGGCGGCCCTGCTGCCCACCCACGAGGCGCCCCTGGTGGCCCTCGGGGCGGCCGGGCAGGTGGAGTCCTTCTCGCTGGCGTTCCGGAGCTGCAGCCCCGGCGGCGTCACCGTGTACGCCACGGTCTACGCGGCCAGCGTGGCGGACATCCTCGCGCACCTGGCCGCGCAGGTCGACTCTGCGGGCGCCTCGGGCGCCGGGGCCGTGGTGCTCATGTGCCCCCTGGCCGCCGAGCCAGAGCTGCGCCGCCTCGGGCTCGTGGACCTGTGTGCGGCAGCAGCGCCGGGCACGGAGCCGGTCGCGCGGCGCTGCGTGCTGCTGGAGCGCGAGTTCCCAGAGAACGCGCAGCGCGCGGAGCAGAGCAGCACAGAGAGGGGTGTGCGCAGTGGGCATGTCGATAAAAAGAGATTGGCTTGCCAGCAGGCTCCCCGCGGAACATCTTGACCCACGGTGGCCCCTGGGGTCCACGGAAGCTCTGGGGCACCTTAATGGCCCTCGAGGATCGACGCCGAGACCCTGTGCCCCGAAATTGTTGCTTTATAGCAAGATTTCTTATCGCACGCGTGTCGTGTCGCGCCCGCCGCTGCGCGCGAGAGCTCCCGCGCTGCCCCCGCCCCCCCTGCGCGCCTCCCTGACTGTGGGAACGTGCGGCTCGAGTCTGCCGGAGCTCGGGCTTGCTGCCGGTCCCGGCGTGGCTCTTGGCAGTCGAGTTTTCGTGAGGTGTCTGCAGTGAGCGGGAGTTCGTGTCAGATTTCAGACTGGGTCCCGCCACAGTTCTGAAGCCCCCCCGCCCTGGCCGCTGCTGGTTTGCTCCGCCTGGGCGCCCCCGCTGCCAGACCTCCAACGCGTCGAAAAAGATATCAAGGCGGAGCGTCTTCGCAATTTCCGGTGCCTGAGGGTCGCTGTCGGGGATGCGGGCTGTCCAGACGCAGTCCAGAATTCGGTATCGTTCTGCCTATCGTTGGCACCACGGGACCAGGGCACCTTAGCGCCACAAGTCCACCCCCCTCTTGGGGATACATGCCGCGGAGCCCGAAGGAGACCGCATTTATAAAGTTACACCCATATGGGGGGGAAGGCCAGCCACCAGGATTAAGTCTTTCTTACAGAGTGGATGGCGAAGGGTCTGACGGTATGGACGTATCAGGGTCCATTTTGGTCTGATCCGATTCGATATCGATTTTGGCCGGCACGATCATATTCAATCGTGATAGTTCGACGGTCCGATGCGGTCAGGTGCTCGCACAGCAGAGGTGCTTGTCCAGGCGGAGCCGAGCCGATTCGATGTTGGTTCCAAGCCGATGCAGCCCGAAGCAATATTCATGTCGGTCCGACCCGGCTTGCCGATTCAAACTGGCAGATCTCGGGCGTGAGAGACAGAAACGGTATGTCTGAGGTTTGGGGGCCAGTCAGCTCCACCGAGGCGGGTATCCAGTAATGGGTATTCGCGCGGCGCGCAGGAAGGTGCAGGAAAGCGTAAGTGAGTGCAATGATTGCGCGGGATGGTGCAGGAATCGGCTCGAGGCTTGCGTGTATAATGGATGCTGCGCCGAACACAAGTGGGCCATCGCGCCACGGGATGCCACGGGGGAAGCGGCGGTCATCGAGTAGGGTCGCGGGCGCGGGTAGCGCAGGCCCTCCCCGGGAAGGATTTTGGATACAAGCCGCGGGTGGGATCTTTTGGGGGCGGGATGCCCGTGCCCACCGTGTCCGGGTGCTGAGCAGAGGACGTCCCAGATGGTGGACGCGCATGGGCGCCTTCGCGTTGTAGAGTTGGACTCCGCCGGTGGCCACTCCTGGTTGGGCCCCAGCAGCGAAACCTGTTCTGGCGACCTTTGTGAGATTATCCGTGAAAAGGGAGAAGTATACAGCAGAATCGTGGGCATCTTGGGGCTTGATCCACGGGTGAATCTGGCGACAGCCGGCTTAGCGGTCCCGTATTTTCTTTGAGCAGTTCTCGCGAAGACCTTCCCAGAGTTGCCTCCTAGCCCAGGTTGTTCCGACCCACGGAGACGCCATTGGCCTTCACAGCGCCTCTCACGAGGACCAGGGGACCCCAGGCGCTCCAAAACAGCAAGAGCAGCTGAGGACACCTCGGATCAATCTCTGCACGGGACTTGAGTTCTGGCATCAACGCTGCCAGTATGAAACGCCCTCCTTGCGCGGTCAGGATTGGTTTTACTACGCAAGAGCCGTGCCAGATTCTCAAGTGCCCAGTCAGCTTCCAAGCGGCTACGCACTATCAGGTAAATAGCTAAGTAGTCCTGGCAAGGTCAACCAAACGTGGTCCTGACACTTATTTCCTCGTGCCCGTTTCAGCATGACCCGCTCAATGTTTGTAAGGCTGGCGCAGTGTGGATCGGAGATGCGGGCACGCGTATTTAGCTTGACCGCGGGTCGACCTGTTATGGGAGCGGATATTGGTGCAAATTTGACGTGGGAGGTGCTGTGTCAACTGGGGGGCGGGTCCACTCTGGCTTGCACTTCCAATTGTTATTAGACTAATCGGGTGGTGGCTCGAAAAAAGCAATCCGCGTGGACGTTCCTTGCAAAGCAGGTTCTTTGCAAAGCAGGTTCGACACCAGGTTCGAACACATGCAGACCGGTACGAGCCAAGGGACACGAACGTTTCGAGAGGAAATTCTTTGAGCACGCGGCTTGGAACCAGGTTCGCAACAGGTTCGAACCAAAAGACTTTCATTGTTGTAAGCCCGGTTCGAACACACAACGAACATAGAGCGTTTCCGCAGGCGCATCAGGAACCCGCTGGGTCAACCGTGCCTTCGCCTTCGCCCACCCGCCCCGCCCACCCGCCCCCGCCCCAGGAGAGTGACCATCGCGGTGCAAGAGCGGGCGAGGCGCTCGCAGATCGGGACCCTGGGGCTCGAGTCCTCGCTCTAGCGGCCCCGCGGCCTGCGCGCGCGGCGGCTCCGCCTGCGGGCGTGGCGAGCGGCTGCCGGCCGACCGGCACCACGTTTTTTCCCGCCCGGTGGGGGCGCCTGGCCTCGCCGCGCGAGAGCAGCGCGGGCCCGCGGGCATTCCGCCCGCGGCGCTCTGCGGTTGTGCCGAGCTGCAAGGCGCACGGACTTCGTCTCCCGACGCCGGCCCGGGCCCCCCCCCCCCCCCCCCGTGCACGCCGCGAGGAGCAGGTGCCTCTGCGGGCCAGGGGAGGGAGGAGGGCGAGGGCGGAGGAGAGGGAGGGAGGGAGGGAGGGCGGGAGGGAGGAAGGGAGGGAGGGGGGGCGATGGAGGGAGGGAAAGAGGGAGGGGGGGGGGGGAGGGGGGGAGGGAGGGAGGGGAGGGGAGGGAGGGAGGGAGGGAGGGAGGGAGGGGGAGGGAGGGGAGGGAGGGAGGGGGAGGAGGAGGAGGAGGAGGAGAGGAGGAGGAGGAGGGAGGAGGAGGAGGAGGAGGAGGAGGAGGAGGAGGAGGAGGGAGGAGAGGAATCTCCAGGAATCTCCATGATGCCACAATGTGGTCCCCCTCCTCTAATCCGACGAGCCCGAGTCGGAAGCAGGCGGGGCGGCGCGCCTGCTCGTCGGGCTCCGGGAAGAGGAGGAGGAGGAGGAGGAGGAGGAGGAGGAGGAGGAGGAGGAGGAGGAGGAGGAGGAGGGGGAGGAGGAGGAGGACAGGGAGCAGGAGGTTCCCTCCCTCTCGGCGTCCCCAGGGGCCCTGCCCCCCGCCCCTGGGGCGGGGATCGTTCACTACGCATACCATCAGGAGGGGAAAAACACAGACACAAGTCATCGTCGACTCCCAGAAAAATATGGGAAAATATGGAAAGTGGGGGGAAGACAAAAAGCCCAGAAAATATATGAAAATATTGGGAATCCTTGTTGGTTTGTGAGCATTTACTTGTGTGTCCCAGGGCCCCTTCATACCACCCTGCGGGTCCTCAGGAGGCTAGGGATGAAGAAGCAAAGAGGCCATAGATGTAGCCCCCCACCAGCGGCGCCTCCGGCGGCGACCCTGGCGCGCTCCGCGCGCCGGGGCCCTGGCGCAGATCCAAGAAATCCGCGCAGAGCGCCAAAAGTTTATGTATGTTTTCGCGTTTGTGCATGGAGCCGCCAAGGGTGCTTTTACGGCTAGATTTGTTCACCACACCACTGCCCTACAAGAAGACATGCACATATGGCTCATATGGCTAGACGCTCATTTAAATATCCCAAATGCAATACTACCCTTTTAAACAGGATGCACATATGGAGAGCTCCACGCAGTGAGTAATCTGGTGGGGGGACGAAGAAGCCGGTCACCGTCCGCCCACTGGGGAGGGAGGAGGGGCGGTCAACGGCTCTTGACCCGCCCTAGCCACAGCGGGGTCATTCCTCTCGCCCGCCCACGCAGCTTCGCCTCGCCCGCACGCACGACAGGAACCCGAAATCCAGGTTGCTTTCCTGGTGGGGGACTCCGTTGATTTCCTGGTGGGGGACTCCGATCCATAACCTCAGGGGAGGAACAGGTACCCATACCTCTACCCTTTCTTTTTTTTCGCCTTTTTGGGCCTCCTGGGAGGCCCTCGCCGCCTCCGCTGGAGTCGCTTCGAAATTCTTGTCAGAAGGCGCCCTGGAAGATATCCGGGAGTAGCGGTATCGTTTTCCCATCACCACCGCCTGTGGACTCGATCTTCGGGGAGCTTGGCAAACGGTGGACTTGGATACGTTCGGGCCCTAGGGGTAGTGCTTGAGTGGATTGACTCTGGGGCGAGTTTCACTTGTGACGTACTTCGAGAGCTCTTCGCGCTGTCATTCCCCTCAGATTCCTTTAGTCTTCTTCTAATATCGCGCTGGGGAGAGAATCGGGCTCTGTGGACGGACGTACATCGGAGCTACGAAAGTGTTGCCCCGCTTCGTATTTCCACAAAGACAAGTCTCAGGCGGGAGCGACATTGCGACTTCGAGCCGAAGAAGTGCCGACCTCTATTGCCGAGGGAGTCCTGGGCGGGAGCGACATTTCGAAATCGAATCCGAAAGGTTCCGGATTTTGTTCCAGCGTTGTAGCATGCCTCCGCCGGGCCCCGCCGCCTAACGAGAGGCGCTGCATGTTGGCCGAACTTGCGTGGTGTCGAAGTGGATCATCAAACCGCTCATGGTTGCCCTGCACATTGCGCCGCACACGTGTCACTCGGAAGTGTCTCGCCCGCCTCTCACTCCTCGGGCACTGCAAATCGTTCTACATGAAGGATGCGACGACGCTGACGCGCCTCAAAGTCTGCGACGACGATGGCGATGCATCGGTCGGCGAGCGAGCGCGTCATTTTACAGACCGACCAGTTGCAGGGCAACCGTGAACGGTTTGACATTCCCAGTGTAATTTCAAACCGCGCACGGTTGCCTTGCACATTGCGCTGCGCACGTGTCACTCGGAAGTGATTCGCCCGCCTCTCACTCCCCGGGCAGTGCGAATCGATCTGCATGAACGATGCGACGACACCGACTTGCCCCAAAGTTTGCGACGAGGACGGCGATACATCGGTCTGCGAGCGAGCGCGCCACTTTACAGACGGGCCAAATGCAGGGAAACCATCAGCGGCATGGATTTCCATTGGATTTTCAACCCGAGCATGGTTGCCCTGCACATTGCGCTGCGCACGTGTCACTCGGAAATGATTCGCCCGCCTCTCACTCCTCCTCGGGCAGTGCGAATCGTTCTGCATGAAGAGTGCGACGACGCCGACGCGCCTCAAAATGCGTGACGAGGACTGCGATACATCGGACGGCGAGCGAGCGCGCCATTTTCCCGACCTAACAGGTGCAGGGCCACGATGGGCGGTTTGAAATTATAAATTGAATCTCGAACCGCGCACATGCCACTGCACACTGCGGTGCGCACGTGCCACTGGGAAGTGACCGCCCGACTCACACTTCGGGCAGTGCGAATCGATTCACATGAAGGGTGCGACGACGCCGACGCGCCTCAAAGTGCGCGACGACGATTGCCATGCATCCGTCGGCGAGCGAAGGCGCCGCTTTCCAGACCGACCAGGTGCAGGGCAGCCATCAGCGGTTTGACTTGCCGTTCCCCCGCATTTTTGTTTTATTGATCTATAGGGGGTGCGGAACCCCCCGCGCCCTCCCCGAAAAAGGATATCCCCGGCGTCCGGGGCTCCTGGACGCCCCTTCAGTGGGTCCCGCAAGATTTCGCCAAGCAGTGGCGAAGCGTCCTGGCTCGCCTATAGCCCTACCAAACAATGCTCTAAGAACCCTTTGTGGTTTCCACGAAATGTTCTTAGAACATGTCTGGCTGATATTGTTTTGTTTTAACACATCGGGTTTATGTTCTAAGAACATTGTTTTCGTTCTTAGAACATTGCTGGGTTCTAAGAGCATTTCGTGGTATGACTATAGGAATGCCGGGACGGTCGGTCCCTGCTCAGAAGTTCTTGCCGAGCTGTGCACACGGTCCCTGCTCAAAAGTTTTCCCCAGAGACCCCCAAGACGGTCGAAGATTTTCTCCAGCGACCTGGGACCCCCACCGGGCGCCCGAAGACAGCCCAACTATCACCCCCTAGAGGTTTTCGAAACGCAGAAGACATCAATTGCCCGTTGGTGTTTGTATGAGTTTGGGGTATTCGGGAATTCGGTTTTCGGGGCGTCCGAGAAAGTCCGAAAGGTGCAGAAAATAGTTTCAAAACGGCCGAAAAAGGCTTCCTGATTCTCCAACGGAGCCCCGAGAGGGCCTAGAAATTGCCCACATAGCGCCCTACGACGGCTCAGAACTGCCCCAAGACGCCTTCCGGAAGCATTCAAACCGTGACCCGAGATCATGGTTTGCGGCATGGTGGCCCGAGGAAACCCCAGAAGGTGCCAAAAGGCGCCAGGGGCGTTTCCAGAAGCGCCCAAGGAGCCCCTGAAGAGCTTTCTTGAGGTCCTCCAGACGTTTGCTTCGGAGGAGCCTCCGCAAACGAATCTGACGAGGACGGGGAAAGGTTCGCGGGGCAATTAGGACGCGAACGAGGAACAGGGCGAGGAGGGGGACACCTAAGGGAAGGAAGAGGAAAACTAATATGGTAACGGTGTTGGCGAAAACTACAATTGAGAGCGATCGTTGATCAATGTTTTGATTGATGTACCTCTCCTCTCTTTCTCTCCTTCATGATGCCTGCATGTTAGACGTGAAGGACCCAGGTGCATGGCGCGAAGCGCCAATGCAGCCTTGTGTATTATATATATATATATAGATAGACCTATGCGTTTCTCTCCCTCTCTCTGTCTGCCTGCCTGTATATATATATATATATATATATATATATATATATATATATGCGGCGTCCAGGTCCCCGGGCTCAGGGGGACCTAGATATACACATCGATAGGCGTACACATAAACATATAAAAGATGTTAAGGCTCGCTGCGCTTCGCCTACTAAACTTGATCTTCGCACCTACATATTTGATTGACTCTGCGGTTCGCATATTGATGTAGCCGCAGCGCTGCTACGACCCATTCCCGAACCTGACGTTGGAGAGGCTAACCTGGCGCAGCCCCGATTGGCAACAGTTGATGCGTTCCGTCCAAACTGGGCGCCAGGTTTGGCATTCGGCCAGAACGAAGGGACGGCAGCTGCGGTCGCCAGTTGTCTCGCGCCCCAGGTGGCGCTCGCAAAAGACGGATGCACCTGAGGCTCAAACGAGAGTATTAGTCTCACACTCGGATGCGGCCGACGCTGGGACGGTAGCACAAATCTTGGAATTGGATGTGGCTGGTGCTTGGGCAGAGCACCAACCTCCCATGAGGGATGTGGGAACCGTGCGAGTGGAGAGGCATCACAATTGTCAATCAGGGGCATGGCTGGCGCTGCGGAATATCATTGCCGCGTTCCATGAAGGGTTCGGCCAGCGCGCAGACGGCAGCATGACTCCCAGACAGGGGTATGGCCAGCGCTCGGGCGAGAGCGCCAATGCCATCCAGGAATGGGGCTTGTGCTCGACTGGCAGCACCATCTGCAATGAGGGCTGTGGCCTCTTGAAGCCTTGGGATGCTTCCTGGGAGTCTTTTGGAAGCATCCTGGGAACTCTGGGGGGCTCTTGGGCTTTCTTGGGGGTCCGTTTGGGGCTCTTTTGGGCCGGCTGTTGGCCCTCTTGGGCTGTCCTGGGGCCTTCTTGGGGCATCCTGGGGAGCTGGGGCCGTCTTGGAGCCCTCTGGGGGTCCTCTACGGCCTTCCAGGGGGCCTCCTATGGCCCTCTTGGAGCTCCCTCTGGGGCCCATGTGGGACCCTCTGGGGCCCCTCTTGGCCGTCTTGGGGTCAGAGCCGGAGAAACGAATATGCAAAAAATGTTTGCTTACCGCAAAGAATTTGATGATTGTTGCCTCTTGGGGGCCCTCTGGGGGGCCTCTTGGGCCGGTTTCAAGCCACTCTGGTCGTGAAGAAGCCGTTTTCGGCTCTCCAGGAGCGCTCTCGGGCCGTCCAGGGGACGTTTCGGGCCTTTGTGAGGCCGTTGGGGGAGCCCGATGTAAGCCCTGGAGCGCTCTCGTCGTGTTTCCCTGGGCCGTCTGAGCGCGGTGTGGAGCTCTCTTGGGGGCCTCTTCGGCCATCAGTGGGGGCCGGAGGCGTACACCTCCCCCCCCAGTGGAGGGTGACGGTGACATGCCGTTTTTCTTTTAATTTCACAGGTCGAACGGGTACACACACATATATATATATATATATATATGTATACATACACATATATATATATATATATATGTATATATGTATATATAACAGACATGGAAATGTATACATGTATACATATATCTGGATATAGATATCGTCACCGCCTGCGAAGGTCCCAAATAATGATACACATGCGGTGGTTATGGATAGCTCCCCGCCTCGCAGCTTCTGCGTTGCAGCCACCGTCGGACGGCCTGAGAGAAGGAGCTCGGAGAAGGGGAGAGGTTGTGAAAGCTGGCGCGCGCAGCTGGTTTCGAGGCTTTTCCAGCCGCGCTCGTTCCTCGATGTCTGGCCGCTCCCGGTGCCCCGGCGGCGCCTTGAAAAACCGACCGATTCATAAAAAAACGTTGATCTTGCCCAGACACCACGACATGCCTTCTCCGAGTGGAGACAGGGGGAGGAAGATGGGCAGCCATGCGCCCCGATATGGGATGCGGCACAGGGGCAGCCACGCACTCCGACATGGACAGCCAGGCACATCGAACGAGAGACCAGCCTGCCATCAGGTGCCACACGGAAAAGCACAACGAGCATTACATCTGATTGCCCAGCAACCCTGGGGGGAGCTTTACGAAGTTAAACCCTGAGGAGGTCAGTGCGCTTATAGCATTACTTCTCAGCAGGAGGAGGAGGAGGGCGAAGAATCCATGTTCTTCGAATGTGTGTTTTTTGTTGCTTCGGCGCCCGGGGGCCTCAGGGGGCATCCAGGGGCTTCCAGGGACAGCATCTGGACAGGAGCCCTCCGCTGACCTATGCAGGCCCCCTCTGAAGCTCCCAGAGGCCTCGCCTGGATCTGTCGCGGCATGATTTTCTCTGTGGTCTGTGGCATCGCGCGGGGCGGTCGCCCACGCCTGCAGGAGGGGTCACTCGTCAATTTTCCCGAGCGCCTTGTCCAATTGAAGAGGCAGATTTTGCGACGGTTCGCGTGAGGTTCGGGATAATAGTTTCCGGATTGTATGATGCGAGGTGTTCGGGATAATAGTTTTACCAGGTTGTTCAGCCCACCCACACAGAATTGGTATGGACACGATGGGTGAGGGCGAATCAATAGTCTTCCGTTCTGTTCGGAACAAGTGGTGCACCATTCTACTCATGCCTCCATGAATGGCCCGTACATTATTGTCTAACGAGTTTGACGCATGGATTTGGCAGGGCAGCGGGCCGCATAAGGCTCGCCGATGACCCGCTAAATCAGTTTGACCTGCGAATGGTGGATGAATTGCCCACCGTTGGCTCACGCCATCGGTTCCCGCGCGTAGTCACTAATGCGAACTCAGCTTCGCGCGCTCATGTTGGCTACAGCGTGCCACTAGCCATGATCAAGGTTCCAGCGTGGCAGGGCAGTTCTCTTACAGCGAATCCAGAGTTGAAGGAATCGCAGGAAGTGCAAGTCCAAGCGAAATTGAGAGCATTCGGAAGCATGAGGGAAAGTATAGTAGTCTTATGGAACATGAGTTCAGGATCGCCGTCGAGAGAAAATCCTCGGCGCGTAGTAGTATCATGCGTATGGCACAGGAGGCCATCCACAATTTTGCCGCGTGTGTGAAGAATTCGTGCTCCCAGACCTCCGACAGCATGATTTTGGGACCCATGGGTTCAAAGGGCTGGGCTCTCGACACCTTCCCCAGCCCCGTTCTTTCATCCCTGGTGGTGGTGTGACGCCCACGGCCTTTGGGCACCGCCAGCGAACGATTCCGTGCGCGATTCTCCTCAGACGCCCGGGTTCCGGCTCTCAGCCTGGCGCGACCCAGGGTGGGCCAGCGGATCGAGGGAGCATAAGTACATGCCTCGCGCGGGAGCGCGGGCCAAGCATAAGCCTCTCGCAACGTTGCCCAGTGAGGAGGGACTGGAGGAGAAGGGCGAGGAGAGGCGCGGGGAGTTCGTAGCCATTCGTGTGGGCTCAAGCGCCGAGGCTGGCGTGCGATGGCTCAAGACGGCCAACTTCGCCTTCCTTCCTAAAATGTCTCGGCCAGGGCAGGGGCAGCTGAACGACTCGACTCCCGGATCAATGCGAACTCGGGCCAGTGCTGCTCCGCCTGGCTTCAACGACCCAGGCAAAGCAGAAGGCAGCCTTGCGGCAAGCGCTGTCCAGCACGGAAACGAAACGCTAGAACAGCAGTATTGGGCCGAGTGGACTGCCCCCCAGCCATGCCCACTGCCCACTGCAGGAAGAGCTTTCGACTTGTGGCCGACTCTGCATCCAGGCGGGGGAGGTGCAGAGGTCTCGCAGGCCCAGGACCATGCGTAAGCCTTCTCACAGCGCCTGGATCTCTCCCAGAGCGCCCCTGAGCCCTCTGGAACAGCGGCGGCGCCCGGCACACGCCGGTCGTCGAAAGTAGGACTCCCAGCGCTCAATCGATTTCAAGCGCCTCCCTATTTCAAGAATTGATCTGCTTTTGCTGCGTTTTGCTATTCTTTGGGTGGGCCTGAACCTAATCCCCTTATCCCCTTTCCTGCTTCATCTTATCATTTACTTCTTCGGACCGGCGTGCACATCTTCCAGACCCGCTTGCTCCCAGATGGATCCTCGTCCAGATCTGCCCTCGAGAGGAGGGGCGGGCGGCAGCAGGGGGGCTCCAGGCTGCGCTGGGGGGGGGGGCTGGCGCCGACCAGGCCTGCTGGCAGACGCAGCCCGCCCTGACGACGAGCAATTGGCCTCGAGAGCTGGTTCGGGCGGCAGCGGCAGCGTGGCGGTCCGCGGGTAGGCTCTTCTTTCAGGAGGGAAAAAACACACAGACACAATTAATCGACGATCCCCAGTAAAATATGGGAAAATATAGGAAGTGGGGGGGGGAAGACAAAAACCCAGAAAATATATGAAAATATGGGGAATCCTGTTATTTGTGTATTAATTTGTGTGTCCCAGGGCCCCTTCATTCTTGGCACGATTCAGGGGCAACGATAGGGGGGACGCATCAACCCCCAATCGCCTGTTGATCGCGGATGGCGGCCCGATAGCCCCAACCTGCGCAGGAACGTGCGGGTTCAGTGTCAGGGGCCCATCGCCGATCTATCGGGGATGTGTTGCCGATTCCGGGTCGATGTTTCCCCCCCTTGTGCCTATCCCTTCCTATCGCTGCCCCTCAACTATTGCCGTGTTTTCTACCAGGCCACAGGACAGAGAACATATGGCAGACAGCTCGCATTGAGAGCAGCAGTAGCAAGCCATCAGTTCTTCGACTGAGCCTGGGAAAAATCGGCCGCGCCGCCGCTCGTCTCAGAGGCGGTGGACCCTTCTGAACGTATGGCGGCTCCTGGCTTTCACGCTTGCTGCGCACTCCGTTCCATAACCGTCCGTGGAGGCGCCCGCGGCAGGGCGTCGAGACGGCAGCGACGTGATGGCAACCCCCGCGCAGCCCCCCCCGCGGCACCGCGGCGTCGAGCTGGGGGCGGGAGGCCTGCGGGCAGGCCCGGCCTCCTGCGGGGTGGTCCGAGCGCGCAGCCCGGGCCAGGCAGAGGGCCGAGAGGCGAGGCGCGGGCCCCGGCGGGCGGCAGGAGGTGCGGCGCTCGCCCGGGGCGAGAGAGCCAAGCGTGAATGAGCACTGGGCGCCGGCACCTCGGCGCCCGGCTGGTCTTCCATCGGGGCGCCCAGAGCCAGACGTGGGAAGGCGAGAGCGAGGCAGAGGAAGAGGAGGGGGAGGAGGACAGGGCAGAGGGTGCGGAGAGGAAAATGGATGGAACGGACCAGGAGGAGGAGGAGGAGGAGGAGGAGGAGGAGGAGGAGGAGGAGGTCGGGCGGGGGAAAGGAGGACGAGGACGAGGAAGAGGGCGCGACCAGAGTAAACACAGGATGCACTGACGATGCTGGAATACACCATCCCGCCCCAAGTCCCTCACCATTGGTTCTTACAAGTAGTTGTCTCCACTCCCCCATTGAAAAGCGAGCGGCTCCTGGGCCTTGCACTCAGTCGTTTCCACTGCGGGAAGCCTATGCCCCATCGAAAAGCGATCGGCTCCTGGGTCTTTCATCCAGCCCCTTTGCTGTGAAGGACGTGCGCCCACCCTGACAGCTGCCCGAAGTGCAGGATCGGGCCATTGAGATTCCGACACTCTCCAGCGGAAGCCCCTTGAGGCAGGGTGCCGCCCTCCAGCCGTGCAGTTGCCGGACAGGCTGCAGACGAGTGTGGGCGGCGCCAGTGCCGGAGCCCCGCGTTGCCAGAGCACTGCCTGGTGTTTTGTGAGACGGGTCTGCACGGCGCCGGTGCACGGAGCCCAAGCGCACGCAAAAGGGAGCAGTGCTCCATCC
Source organism: Prorocentrum cordatum (assembly GCA_963575745.1). Lineage (NCBI taxonomy): Eukaryota > Dinophyceae > Prorocentrales > Prorocentraceae > Prorocentrum > Prorocentrum cordatum. Next base: position 1,052,879 of record CAUYUJ010019615.1, read on the forward strand.
GTATGGCTGGTGGACCTGCCCCGGGCGAGCGCGGGCGGCTCGAAGGCGGGAGAGCTTCGTTTTTAAAAGATACCGTCCTCCAGATGCTCCTGCTGGGAAGGTCGAGCTGCAGGCGCAGAAGCGAGGACGAGGTCTCGAGCGACACGCCAGTGCGACGGGGTGGAGCTATCTGCCAGGAGAACGCACGGAGGATGGGCGGGAAGGGGGAGAAAGACGAGGACGGGGAGGGGAGGAGGACGTGGATGAGGAGAAAGGAGGGTGGGAGGAGGAGGAGGAGGAGGAGGAGGAGGAGGAGGCGGAGCAGGAGGAGGAGGAGGGAGAGGAGGGAGAGGAGGAGGGGGATGGAGGGAGAGGAGGAGGATGTGGAGAACGGAGGGGAGTAGGATCGAGGAGGATGGACGGGAGATAGGACGCAGGAGGAGGCTGAGTAGGGGGCTCTGGGGGATCTCACCTCATCGTGACCACTCCTGCCGCTGTTGAGACGCTGCAGGCGGCCTCCAGCTTGCGTTTATGCTTCGTTTTTCTCTCGCCCTCAGACCGCGTATTCTGTGCGCGGATCGGTGAGCGACGAAGCCCCGTCGGAGGAGAGACTGGTTGCGGCGACCTGGCCCGCTGGGGGCCCGCACGGTCTGCCGCACTCAGCTCCTCATCCCATCTCCCCCTCCTCCACCTCCTCCCCCTCCCTCCCCCTCCTCCCCCCTCCGCCTCCTCTCCTCCTCCTTCCACCTCCTCCTGCTCCTTCTGCCCCTCTTCCACTTCTCCTCTTCCTCTCCTCCTCCTCCTCCTCCTCCTCCTCCTCCTCCACCTTCTCCTCCTCCTCTCCTCCTCCTCCACCTTCATCCTCCTCCATCCTCCTCCTCCTCCTCCTCCTCCTCCTCCTCCTCCTCCTCCTCCTCCTCCTCCCCCTCCTCCTTGTTGGGAGGATCCCGCTTTGCTCAGAGGTGCGCTGGTCTTCCCCAAGGCGCCCACCCACTACCCTGCGGGGCCTCCTACCACCTTCGATTTCTTTGTCGTCTCTGGAGGTCTCAGCAAGGGCATCGAGAGGATCGACGCGCTTAGATACGGAGCTCTCCCCCCACAGGCCTGTCGACCTTTTTGTGTTTCGGTCGGCTGGCTGTGCTGAAAACCCTGTCGTTCAGGCGCCCCCCGCCCTTGCCTGCTGAGGCGGTGGTCGGTCCCTCTCCGAGACCTCCTGAGTGGTCTGGGGTCCAGTCCCTGGCCGATTCGGCCCTGTGCCTCATGGACTCTGGTCGCCCCTAAGAAGCTGCTCCCCTTCTAGGCTCCCTGCACCAAAGGTGGGCTGATACTGCCGAAAGGGAGCTCATTCCGTTGGTTTGGTCATCGCTTGTCAACCTTGGCACTCGTGGGTTGGGCCCTCAGTTGGTCTGGCGCTCGGTCTTAGCTAAGGATTCCCAGGTCAGATACCCTGCCCACAGATCCATTGTGTGGTTAGGGCAGCAGCTCAGGGCGTACCTCCATTCATTGCGAGCAGGTGCGCCCAGCACCGCATCCAGTTTGAAGGACCGGTTGCTTCAGCCTCCGCTTGCGATCGCCAACGCCAGGCTGACTATACGCCCCTGTTCGAGCTGGTGGCGACGTCGGTCGCGACCTTGGCTGCTCCCGATGCGTCTGTTGATGTGTATGCTCAGGTGCACGAGGACGTCAAGGCCGCCGACAGCAAGTTCCTCGCTCAGGGCCGTGCCGTCTGGAAGGCATGGCTTAACGTTGGAGCGCAGTCTGGTGCCAAACGGGTCCACATGTTGCTTCGAGACCCGACCCCATTGGTGGCCAGCAGCACTCTTTCGTCGGAGGGCAGTGTGGTCACAGATCCGCTCTCCCTTCTGAAAGCGAAGGGCCTCCGTTTTTCTGATCTTTGGGGTCCTGGTTCGGGGGCCTTGCCTCAGTTTGAGCGCCTTGAACCCCTCCCCAGAATCGATGCTGATACCATTCGCGAAATATCTCGGTCATATAAGAGTGTTTCGGCCGTCTCCGTTGACGGGTTCCACTGCAGACACTTTTCTTTGCTGTCTGATGCGAGCCTCACCGTCTTCGTAGCATCCTCTGTCTGATCGAGTCTCTTGGCATCCTCCCTCCCCAGATTTCGGTTGTGCTGCTCGCGCTGCTGCCGAAGCCGACTGGCGGCTACAGGCCCATAGGGGTGTTCGGTTCTTGGTTCAGGGTCTGGAGGCGCTGCGGGCGTCCCTTGGCCCTGGGCTGGGAGATTACGCACCCCCGCGGGTACTGGGCCGCTGGCCAGCATCGGGGAGCGGCCGACGTCGTCTGGCGACAGGTGGTGGCGGCTGAAAGCGGAGCCGCCAGGGGACAGGCTAGGTGTAGCATTTTCTTTGATCCTTCTAAGTTCTACGGAGATATTCATTTGGACAAGTTGGAGGATCGCTGCAGGAGGCATAGGTTCCGATGATCGTCGCCAGACTGTGCCTGTATGCGTACAAAGTTGGCCGGTTCCTCAGTCTCGGCGGTCGGATCGAGAGCCCCTACTTTTGCGTAAACGGGGACATCGCTGGCTGCTCGATGGCCACCGTTGTTATCCGCGTCTACTGCCTTGACGGTTACGACAGCATCCCTCTTGCTCCATACACCTCCCTGGACGTCTTCATCGATGATCAGGGCTTGTCCTCCACGGTCGTCTTGGTGCCGTCGTGGAAGCTGTGGTGGCTGGTGCCGTTGCGTTGGGTGGTGTCGTTCGGGATGTGTTCGGTTGTTCGTTTGCCCTGGACAAAACGGCGATCGTTGCTAGCTCGAAGTTCGTCCGCACCCAGGTCTTCGACGGGCTCAGTCACCTCTGCCGCCACTGCTCTGGGTCCACGGTCAACATCGGCGTTGACTACACGGCTGGCCAAGATGAAGGCTAGGCCAGCCAAGTCAGAGCGGGCTGCTCGGCGCTTAGCGCGGCAGGGTAAGGCGCTCAGTCGGGCCACTTCCCTTAAGGTCTTCTCGGCGGTGCCCTTTGTGGGGGGCTCCTATGGGTCCGAGGTCACGGGCATCAGCGATCGCGACCTTAGCCCGCTGCGCCGCCGTGCGTATGTGTTTGCAGGTCTTTTTTTTTTCTCATTTGCCCTCTCAGCCAGCTGAGGTTCCTCACTTTCTGCGCCATCCTCGACTACGATCCGGCGTGGCGTGCTACCGCGGCCCCGATTCTCAGGTGGAGCGTGGAGATTTGGATTTGGCAGACCTCAGCCTTTCGCTGGTCTCTCGCTTTGCCTGTGCTCAAGCGCGCGTGGCACGTCATCTTGTCTTGCGCGTCCTGCAGCTGGAGGCGAGTTGCGGACCCCATCTCTGCCGCGCGGATGTCCCTGGTGCGCCTCGGGTGGCGCATGGATAATGTCATGGCCCTTGTTGACGATTTCGGGAGACCCATTTCCTCGGGGATCTTCTCGCCCTCGCTCGTCGGGCCCCTGGCCCGGGAAGGGTACTTCCGCACGTTGGAGAGAGACGCGGCGGCTGCTCGCGGCATCCAGCCCCGTCTCTGCCGCGACGTTGCGCGGGAATGCCTCTCCCTTCGCAGCAAGAAGTTCACCCCCCCCTCCAAAAGGCTAGGATTCGGGCCTTCTCCACGGATGCGTTCCTCACGGCTGCCAGGGCCGAGCCTCTCGGATACCTCATTGAGCTTGTCTGCATTCCTTGTGGAGCCCGCGACGCCATCTTCCACCGTTCGCGGGAATGCACCTCCCCCTCCCCCCCGCGGCTGAGGATAGGGGCAGGCTGGTCGAGCCCGGTCTCATCGGAGCTGCGCGCGCAGCTATGGCCTCGGGCGAATATTAGGACAGCTGTGTACTTATCTTCGGCGCCTTTCGGCATCCCGCCGACCTCTACCCTCGGACGTTGACTGGGCAGGATGAAGGTCCGACCTTGACGTGGCACAAGCACCCTAAGGATGGCCCTAACGAGGCCCCTGACGACAACCGTGTTTGGGGCGACCTCTTTGTCGACGGCTGGCGTTTTCGCCATGCGGCGCGTGAACTTCCTCGAGCGGGCAGCGCGGTTTGCATGGCGGGCGAGGCTGGCGACTTGGTTGCCGAGCTTCGTGCACCAGTGCGGGGGCCATGCCCGCAGACGGCTCAGAGCGTCGAGTTCAGCGCCTATACTTGGGCTAGCGTTATTGCCACGCTTCCCGCCGACTGCACCGCCCACCCTGATCGCAGCAATGTTGCGCAGTCTGCCGCCAGAGGCAAGTCGGCTTAGTTGTCGCCCAAGAGGATGTATTCGGGGGCGTTTCTCCAGTGTTATGGTCACTGTGGTGGAGCCGCTTCTTGCTTGAAGGTGGCCGCCCACCTGGACCTCGACGCTCCTGGCATCACGCCCCGCGAGCGCTGAAGCAGGCTCGGCAATCACCATGCCGATGCTGCAGCCAAGCACGCAGTCTCCTTGCACCCGCGCGACGAAGGTTTACTACAGGATGTCGACAGAATGGTGTCCTACGCCAGGGCCGCTTTGAAGCTTGCTGCGCGCGCTTGTCCACTGGCCCCCTTTGGACTTGTCTGGTGTCGGAAGGACCCCCGATCCCCCGTCTCAAAGGGGGCCCGTTTCTGGCCATGTTTGGATATCCTGGAGCGGATTCTGGAGGTGTGTTCACTGTTTGCGCGTTTGCAGGTCTTTCCCGAAGCCACCCCCAGGATCTTGCTCTAGGAGGTCCCTGGTCCATGCGGACCACCAAGATGCCCTTGGACACGGAACCGACGTTTTCCCTTGCTCTGACTTCTCGGTGCCCTTCTATATGTCTCAGGTGCAAATGCCACACCAGTGGGGTCAAATCCGTGGCCTGGCCCAGGAGCGCGTTGCCCATCCCGTGCTGGCATGCATGGCTGGGACTACGTTTGCAAAAGACAGCACCCCCAGCACAAGCAGCGTAAAGCTGGAATCAAGTTGACACGGAAGGTCTGGTCCAATGTTTCAACTCGCCGAGTGCGGGCGCCTTATTGATCGCAGGCCCAGCCGAGCCTGCCTGCACCTCCGTCCCAGCGGCTGTCATTTCTTCCGCTGGTCCGTCTGCCACAGCTGCGGGACCTGGCAGCGCTGTGCCGTTGCTCGCTTCGCAGCCCCATGCCTTGGCCGCTGGTCCATTACCCTCCGAAGGTGACGGGCTCGTGTGTGACGCCTCGGGCCGCGGCCTTTACGATGACTTTGAACCTGACACGGAAGCCGCCTTGTTCCTCGCAGCTGGCCCGTCGGCTGCCGACGATTTTGTCAGCTCTGCTGCGGATGCAGCTGGCTCGCTGGGCTCTGCGCCGCTTGATGTTTCGCTGCCTCGCCCGCCTAGCGCTGGCCCATTACCTGCGGATGACGGACTTGTGGGCGGCGGTCTGGGCATCGGTCTCTCTTTTAGTTTTGAAGCTGCCCCGCCGTCTGCCGACGGCGATGTTGGCCGCGCCGCGGGCACAGAGTGCTCCGCCGGCGCAGCGCCGACCGATGCCCCGCCGCCCGGCGCGCCAAGCATTGGTCCATTACCCACGTCGGGTGACGGACTTGTGGACGGTGCCTTGGGCTGTCTGCAAGGTTTGAAGACGAGGAAGCTGCTCGGCGTCTTGTCCGCCGTGCCGCTGAGGCGTCGCACCGTCCGTTCAGCGCCTCTCCGAGGGAGGTGCTGCGCCAGGTGCGAGATGCTTTCGCGGTCCAGGATGACGATGCTCCTCTGCTGCCAATCGCCCGTCCTGTGCACGAGACTGGCGAGTCCGACTAGGCTCGGCTTTAACTCGCCAGCTCCTCCCTCCGTAGCTGGCGAAGTCCTTGGGCATGACCCGATTTGGATGCGAGAGCGTGGAG
>CAUYUJ010019615.1:1058759-1093759 GCA_963575745.1 Prorocentrum cordatum
CTGGGCATCGGGACAATCGAACAGTTGCCCGCGATGCAGACTAGATCCCCCTGAAAGGGTCGGGAGCTCCGAGGGCCGGCGGCTCGCTCGAAACGGGCACGGAACTACCGGGTACGAAGGACAGCAGCGGCTCTTGCCCATTTTGAGCAGGATTCGTTGTCGGCGTCACCGGGGACGACGTTCTTTTGAGGCGACAGGTCGCTTGCACAACAGCGAATTTGTTGTTGTGCATCGTATCCATGTTATCCGCACCCATGTCGGATGGGCCAAGGCAAGTTGCAGACGCATGAAACTTCCGGGCTCCGCGCAGAGCTCTTGGGGCGGCGCTGGGACCCTCTGGCGACGCCTCTGGCGCCGACCCAGAAGATGCGCGCGGACGTGCGAAAATCTATGGTCATGCAACTTCTGCTCGTCTTCTGGTCCTGGGCCCTTCCCCTCCGACCTTCTGCTCCCCCTTCTGCTCCTCCTCCTCCTCCTCCCTCTCCTCCTCCTTCTCCTCTCCTATTCGCTGTGGTGTGCGGTTTTGTCCCACAGAGAACTGTAGACCCAGTGTTGCTCCGCGAATGGGCGAGAGCACACGGGGCGATCGTAGGGAGCGCGCGATGGGACCCTGATCGCAATGCGGCAAGAAGACATGCAGCATGCTGCTGACAGTGCGAGTGACGACGTATGATGTATGATGGCGATTGATGGCGGTGGCGATTTTACGACTGCGGTGACGACCCCAGCGCGGGCGTTCAACGTTGAACGCCGCCAGAGGCCCCGAATCGGCCGATATCGAACGATCTGCGCTGTCAGCTTGCTGCCGACCGTTCAGAGTTGATCGATTCACGCGGTGTCGGAAGCCAACGCGAGGGTCGTCACGCAGTTGCCTCGGTAGCTCTCTTGCGGATGGGGCTGGTCATCCTGATGGTGCTGTCCATTCGGACGATAGCGCGGTGACCCTTGTTTGCCAGTGCAGTCGGGGTTGGACGCCGTGCCTTGGACCTGTCATCGCTTTGACGTGTGTATTTTTTCCTCGGCGAAGAACCTTGAGGAGCATCCTTGATCTTGATCACTTGGCGAACAAAAAAATAAACGCACGAAACCGAAAAAAGCCCAGGGGATGGACGCCCGAGCGATGGCCAGTGGACAGCCCGAGTGGTGGGGGCACGAGCGTACCCGCTGGTTCCCGGGCGCCCGCTCGCTGCACGGAGGCAGGCCCGCGCTCGGGGGCCACACCTCGGGGGGGGGGGGGGGGGCGAGGGCCGCGCGTGGGGGCCACGCCTGGGGGAAGAGAAAACCCAGAGGCCTGCCACTCCCCCCCCCCCCCAGGCATCGCTCGGACGTGTGCATGTTGTCCTTCGGCGAGGACCATCGAGGAGCATCCTTGCTATCAGTTGGCGGAAGAGCCACGAACGAAACCGAACAAAGAGCAAGATCGTCCGGAGCGTTGCCAGAGCTCTTCGGTAACGCATGATTCGGGCCTCGCTCTCCAGAGCAGGGACCTTCCCGCGGGGGTTCACCTTGGCTGGCTGGGGACCTCCGCAGGCCCTTTCGCGACACGTCCGCGGTGCTCTGGCAGGTCGGCCATTCGGCGCGGGCGGTGGGCAGTTCGCAAGCTCTGCGGCGTCCGCGTGCGGGGGGTGCCTCTGGGCCTCCCAGGCGGGATCAGGGCAGGCGGGGTCGGTGGATTGCGCCGCATCGACGATGCGGTTCGATGTGGAGCCAGAGCTTCTCCGCGTCGGCATCGCCGATGCACCGCCGACGTCGCCGATGCATCGTCGACGCATCGCCGATACAATCGGCGATTCGGTGCAATCCATCGCGGAGGCCTCTTAATGGTCCCTCGAATCGTCGCCGAGGAGCGCGACGTCGGGCGCTGCGCACACGCCCGGGACGGCCGTCGCCCCCGAGACCTCCCACGCATCGAAAAGAACCACACCAAGGTTTTGCCGGGTGTTCGGCCACGGGGGTGCCCTCGCCGGGCCCCAGGACGGCCAACGGCCGTTCGGGGTGGGAAGCTCGCGCTGGGCAAAGGGTCAGGGCTTTTGGGAACTTGGCATTCACCAAATCAGTAATTGCGTCGTATCTCTGGGCTCCGGCCTTCCAGCAACTGCGCCTCGCCGAGAGCGTTCCAGGGATACCGGGATCGTCCCCAAATTCGGCCGGACAGCCGAGTTATGGCCCGAAGTCCACCAGGGGCACCGCCAGGAGGGGGGATAGGCTCAGTGGGTGTTGCATCGACCCGCCATCGCACATGACCCCCGCTCGGGGCCCAGTAGCCCGCCACGCCCAGGACCGTGCAGCCTCGTTATCGCGGGCCCGTCCCCGATCTGTCTGCGATGCATCGCCGATTCCAGGTCGATGCCCCCCTGTTGGAGCCAGTCCCTCATCGTTCTCCCTGAGACGTGGGCCGCAGAAAGAGAGAGGTCCTCTTCCTCCTCCTCCTCCTCCTCCTCCTCCTCCTCCTCTTCCTCCTCGTCCTCCCACTCCTCCTCCTCTTCCTCCTCCTCCTCCTCCAAGAGAGAGAGAGAGAGCGGAGTCAGAGAGGTGTTGTAACCGGGACACAGATGGGGATAGGGGGTAAACATGTGGCTCTCACCGCTGGCGCACACCCGTCCGTCTCAAAAGTTGGTGGAAGCCCTTATATGCGACTGGAGGGCGGTGCCTTTCCAAGCCCGGGCGTCTCTTGAGACGTTGTCGAACTCTGGACTGCAGGACGCAAAAATGCGCCGCGACTGCACGGACGGGCGCTGATTCCGTGTTGCAGCTGGGCGTTCGTTCGGGGTGTGTTTTCGCGCGGGTCATGGGAAACAAGCGGGTTGTGTTGGTCCACAAAGCAGGCTGCTCTCGGGCGACGCGCGCATAAAGTATACGATCATGCGTACCAGCACCTCTCGGGCTGCAAGAATGGCTGGCGTCATTCTTCGAGAGGCGGGGCTCTCGCCCGAACGGCAGGGTCCCGTCCGTTCTGTGGCCAGCATGGTGAAGTGTAGAGCGGCATTTGAATAGGGTCGTTTTTTTTTAAGATAGCGGCACTCAGCGGCACGCGCGCTAGTGGTTCCGATGGGGTCCACTGTCCCATTCACGCGCCAGGCCGCTGGTGGTGGTCAGTACAGGGTGCCAGTTGCCGCCAGTGACTACCAGGTGCCACCGCCAGTGGCCACTGCAGGCCGCAGGTGGCCACCAGACGGTAGCCACATGGCCACGAACTGGCCGCCAGCGGTGGCCGCTGAGTGCAGCTAATTGGCAGCTAGCTGGCCGCTAAACGGCCGCTAAGTGGATGGTGGCCGCTATTGGCCGCTAAATGGCCGCTCGTGGCTGCTAGTGGCCGCTGCAGGCCGCTAGCGGCCACTAAGAGCCGCTAAATGGTAGTTTTCCGAGGTCGCGATGGTCGGTACCCGAGAGAAGTTACACAGTCTGCGGCGCTCGTCTTTCAAACGGGCGCTCTCCGCAGCGAAGCGGACCACCAGTGCGCCAGGTGACGTGGGATGGACAGCGCTCGTACGTGTGCCGGCCCATTCGCGCCGCGGTGCTGTCTGAGTGCGTTTGGGATGCACTGTCGGCGGCTCAATCCGAGCCCTACCCTCGCCGATCCACTCCCCAGGCAACTCGATGAGCGGCGGGGGTTAGTGTTCGGAGTTCGTCGAGCACGTGGCGAAGTCCGAACCTCCCTCGCTCCCTCCCATCGACGCAGGCGAATCGAGGGTTGGCGGGGTGGGGCTCGGATGTCGCCACCACTACCGGCGCATCGGCGCCACAGTGACTCGTCGCCCCTCCCGCCCGGACCTCGCCATCTGGCCCGGGCCGCGGGCGCGGGCCGTGGGGGCCGCGGCGCCATGGGCACCGTGCGCCCCGAGCAGGACCCGGGCGCGGCTGCGCCAGCCAGGTGGCAGTGGCAGGATCGCGGCGGGTGGAAGGACCACGACCCGTGCGAGTCGCAACAGCTGGAGGCCCTCGCGCCCTCAGGGGGGGCCGCTTGTGTTGGTGGTCCCCAAACGTGGTGGTGAGAACACCCGGTGGTGAGTTTTGGGCGATTTGGGTAATGGTTTTCGAGCGCTGGCTGGCCCAGGAAACGCAAAACCTCGTGGCGACCGCGTGTCCCCAAACCCGGTGGTGACCCAGAATGATTTCTTTGGGGAATCGGGGTCACCACCGGGTGGCTCACCACCTGGTTTGGAGACCACCAATTGTGGGGGGGGGGCGGGGGCAGTTCTGCTCAGGGGCGCTGTCCAGGGCTCGGAGGGCAACAAGAAACTGCGGGCAGTCCTCGCGCTACCTCGGGGCGTGCGTCTGGGGGGGGGGGAGGCTCAGGGGGAGATGCATCCCCACCCCATCGCCCATTGATTCCCGATAGGGACCCAGTAGCCCGCTCCGCCAAGTAGCGTGTGGATTTAACATCGGGGGCCTGTCGCCGATCAACTGGCGATCTATCGCCGATTCCAGGTCGATGTCTCCGCCTCTGAGCCGCTCCCCCCAAAGTTATTGCTCATCATGCTCCATCGCCCGTCGTCCCTCTGGAGTTCTTGCCGGACCCCCTCATGTCGGGACGAGATCGCGAGGCCGGGCCGAGGGACCGTGAAGGAACGACGAGGCAGAGTTGGTCCCGGGGAAGGGGTCGAGACCTCAAGGGCCTCGCGCTCGGCAACCGGGATTCGTCACGTGATGCGAATCTCAGGTGGAGGAGGAGGAGGAGGAGGAGGAATGAGGAGGAGGAGGAGGAGGAGGAGGAGGAGGAGGAGGAGGAGGAGGAGGAGGAGGAGGAGGGGGGGGAGGAGGAGGAGGCTAGGAGAAGGAGGAGGAGGAGCGGGGGGGAGAGGAGGCGAGGGGAGGAGGCTTTTGCATCACGTGACGAGATCACTCTTGCCTACGCGCCGAGCACCAAGAGCACGACGTCGGGGCTCGCCTGGAGGCTCTCGTCGCCGCGCGGCCGGGCCGCGGCCAGGGGCCGCGGCCAGGGCGCGTTTTCCTGGGGGCCGCCCTTCGACGATCCTCAGGACATCTATGTTCAGCCGAGTGCGTCAGGGCTCGTTTCGATTCCTCCGATTCGATTCGATTTCGATTCCGATGGACTCCGATTCCGGTCCTGTTCGACTTCGGATGCCGATCTGGATTCCGATTCCTCACTGGGGCCTTACTACTCTGCCGATTTCCGCCGATTCGACTCCTCCCGACTTGGCTGCCGATTTCGGCCGATCCGATTCATTTCGATCGGGGATTCGACTTGTCGATTCAATTCTGGGCTCTCTTGGTGTGTGTCTACCCGAAAGTCGGGCACGTCTCCTCTACAGGAGGAAGTTCAAGAATAGTAGAAGAGTCGTATGGTGACGAGTGGTCGTGCTCTTCTGGTTATTCTTGACGATCTTTTGGCTATTTGTCATCATTCTTGCAAAGTCCGCCTGTAGGAGGACATGCCCGACCGAAGTCTATCCGGTCGCCCCTCGTTAACCTTTCAGGGTCGTACCCCGGGCGGACCCTTCCCCTATCCGGTCCGACCGAAGTCTATCAGGAGGTTAACTCATTACATTTTCGGCGGCCTTCTTGAAGGACTGGGGTCCAACAAAAAGGGGGAACGCATTATTATTTGTTCCGCGGCGCCCGTCGCGCAACAACGACGAAGACAGCTACGACACCGATCGCGACTACGACTCCTCGTGCCATTCCTAAGGAGGAGGAGGAGGAATGAGGATGAGGAGGAGGAGGAGGAGGAGGAGGAGGAATGAGGAGGAGGAGGAGGAGGAGGAATGAGGAGGAATGAGGAGGAATGAGGAGGAATGCGGAGGAGGAGAAGGAGGAGGAGGAGGGAGGAGGAGGAGGAAGGGGGGAGGTTTTAGGACCAGCCTCTTCACCGCCGAGAGAAAATCAAGGGAGGGGACCCAGACTGGAGACCCTTGGCGGTGACATCGGCTGCGTCGTTATGTGACGGGCGTCGATGGACCAGCACGCGTTGGCGCCCACACGCTCGCAGGACCCTCGAGCTCTCGAGGGCGGCTCTTCTGGCCGGGCGCGGCTCGGGGTGTCGGCCGGGACGGGACGTGCCCAGACGCCCGACGCCACGATTCCTCCAGGGCGTCGACCCCCAGAGGTGGTCTCGACCCTCCTCCCCCTCCTCCGCCTCCTCCCCCTCCTCCCCCTCCTCCTCCTCCCCCCTCCTCCCCCATCCCGAGCCGTTTTTTGACGGTCCCGGGCCTTGGCAGAGGAGGCCCCTGGGAGCCAAAAATGGCCAGGCGTTTCCCGTCCTTGGTTTCCCACGGCCCCCGAGGGGGCTGGGCAGGGAGCGGTCCGACCAAGGGGCCGCTCTCGAGCGCGTCTGCTCTGGCCGAGGGGCCCCGGGCTCGCCGGGGAGGCCGGCTTCCACTCTGGCGCGGCCACGTTCGAGATCTCGGCGCGCGGCCACACGTACACCATTGTTGGGATGCAGCTCCTGGAGGGTGAGACCCAGACCTCTGCACGAACGAGATGGGTACGGAAAGAATGGGTACAATGCCCACCAGCAGTTCCTGTTCATTTTGAACAGGACTCGCTGTCCGCGCCGCCGCGGCATGTGTCCATCTGAGACAGAACGCCGCCCGCCCAACAGCGGCCGCTGTTGGTTCGGGACAACATTTGCTGTTGGGCATTGTACCCATTTTTTCCGTACCCATTTCGGGCGTCCAAAAGACCCCTTCGAGCCAAGGAAAAGTCACGACGGGAGGTTCTCGTTTGATTTTCTGGCTCTGGGGGCCCCCACCGGGCCTCGGGACCGTCAACAAAACGACTCAGGATGAAAAACCAGTCATGAGGAAAGGGTCGAGACTTCTGGGTGCCGATGTTATGAAGAAGTCCTTGATCATGATGTCGGGGGCTGGGGAGTCAGCAGCGTTGCTGGTACGTCTATCCGTGGTCGGACGCCGGCCTATTCTGACATCCGCGGAACTAATCCAGCTTGATGCCGCTACTTCTGGTGCAAGCTGGCGTAATCGTGAGCTTAAGCTGGGTCAATTTGGCAAAATGGCCCCGTCACGAAGACCTCCTAAGAGTTGCCTCCCAAACCTGGAGAAGACAAAACTGCACAAACATAAGCTTTTGTGGAGTTCTGCGCAGATTTCTTGGATCGGCGATGGTCCCCCCTCGCTGGAACGCGGAATGCGCCAAGGGCTGCGCCATAGGCGCCGCGGCCAGGGGCGTCCAGCGCCGATCCCAGAAGTCCGCGCGGACCTCCACAAGTTTATGTTTGCGCCGCTTCTTCTTCTTCCGACCATTTGCACGGCGGGCGAGCCCTGGACGCAGACGAACCAGGTCGGGCGGGGCTAGGACAGGGACAAGTCTTTCCAGAGCGTCAGGGCGTGCCGGAACGCTCTGAGAAGGCAGCGGCGCCTCATACATGGCCGCCGGATTTCTGAGATACCCGATGCATCCCTGGCAGATTTGCCCCCCTATAGACATCCGGCGCTCCAACTTTTTCAATGCGTGGAAACCCAGAAAAGTCTGGGCAACGGCCGATATTACATCCTGAGTAATCTTTGGGCGTTCCCAGGCCCCGCTGAGGGCCCCCCGAGGCCGCACATAGCTCAAAACCGGCTTTCCCTTTTTGGGGGGGAGCCTCAGACCTGTGGTTGGCACGGCGGAAACGGATCCTGAGGGAAACGGGTCCTGGACCCTGGGGCCTTGCCCCCGTGCCAGCTCTTCATTCCGAGTCGTTTCCTCACGGTCCCAGGGGCCCGTGGCACGGCCCCCCGGGGGCCCGAGAACGGCGATCCAGGCTGGCCTCGTCCTGCCAGGGCAGCGGGCGGCAGCGGAGCCTCCGACGTGCGCCCGGGGCGCTGCCGCCGCCGCCGCGGGCGTCCGCGGACGCCGCTTCTGGCGGCCCGGCGCCCCCCGCCGCCTCGGAGGGCGGCGGGCTCTGGGACTGCGCGGCGTGCGGGGAGCCCAACCGGCAGTTCCGAGGCCGGCGGCGCCAGCTCGCCATGGGTCGATTCGACTTAAGAGTGACCTTTCGCCGGAGTGACCTTTGGTGCGGGCCAATGGGCCCCCCCGATTGCTGATCTCGAGGCGGCAGTGGCCACCCCGCGGCCCCCCAAAGCCACGCACCAAAGGTCACTCTTCTTACCCAGGGTCACTCTTGCGTGTAGCCGAGTAGGAAGCGGGTTTCGATGGGGAGCGGGTCTTGCGCGGTTTTGTGCCGCTCGCTCGGGCTTTCTCGGGGCCCTCCACCGGCCCCGGGGTTGTCAGAGAACGGTTCGGGATGAAGCTCTCGTCTTGGGGCAAGGGCCCGTTTCCCTCAGGGCCCGTTTCCCTCAGGGCCCGTTTCCCCACGCGCCCGTCGTTGAAAGTCGCTTTTGTTTTGGATCCCAGATCCGAATCTGCCTCTAGCGCCTCCCTGCTTCATGAGTCGTTCTGCTTTTTTGCTGTGTTGTGTAACTCTGCGGGAGGGCCTGAACCCAATCTACTTGATCCGCCTTCATCTTTCATGCTTTTACCTACTTCTTCCGACCGACGTTCTAGGCCTCCTAGATGGGGTCGGAGTGGATGGGGTCGGAGGATCGTGACGCATCGCCGATACATCGGCCATACATTGCCGATGCATCGGCGATGCATCGGCGATCGGCGATACGTCGGCGACGCCATCGTGGAGAAAGTCGGGCTCCACATCAAGCCACATCGCCGATGCATCGGCGATGCGGCGCGATCCTCCGACCCCCTCTGCTCGGACCCCTTCTGGGAGGCCCCCAGACGTGTGCACCAGGAGGAGGGCGAGAGCCGGCGGCGCGCAAGGAGGGTGACCCGTCGCCAGAGTGACCGTCGGCGCGGGCCCGTGCGGGTTCGACGAGCACTGGCCTGCGCGCCTGGACTTGCCCTCCCCGCCCCCCTCCGTCCCCCGCGGGCCCCTTAAAGCCGCGCACCAACGGCCACCCTTGCCTGAGGTCACCCCCCTTGCGTGTATCAGGAGGGGGACAAAAAACAGACAGGCACAAATCCTCGCCGATTCCCAGGAGCATGAAGGAATTTATCCCAGTGCGACCCTACCTAGGAGTTGGAGCCTCTAGGAAAGCGACATTAGTAGGAGCGGTAAACGCGGTCCTCATCCTCCTCCTCATCGCCGTAGTTGTAGTAGTAGCGGTAGTAGTAGTAGTAGTAGTAGTAGTAGTAGTAGTAGTAGTAGTAGTAGTAGTCGTCGTAGTAGTCGTAGTAGTCGTAGTAGTCGTAGTAGTAGTAGTAGTAGTAGTAGTAGTAGTAGTAGTAGTAGTAGTAGTAGTAGTAGTAGTAGTAGTCGTAGTAGTAGTAGTAGTAGTAGTAGTAGTAGTAGTAGTAGTAGTAGTAGTAGTAGTAGTAGTAGTAGTAGTAGTAGTAGTAGTAGTAGTAGTAGTAGTAGTAGTAGTAGTAGTAGTAGTAGTAGTAGTAGTAGTAGTAGTAGTAGTAGTAGTAGTAGTAGTAGTAGTAGTAGTAGTAGTAGTAGTAGTAGTAGTAGTAATTGTAGTAGTAGTAGTAGTAGCAGTAGTAGTAGTAGTAGTAGTAGTCTCGTAGTCGTAGTCGTAGTCGTAGTAGTAGTAGTGGTAGTAGTAGTAGTAGTAGTAGTAGTAGTAGTAGTAGTAGTAGTAGTAGTAGTAGTAATAGTAGTAGTGGTAGTAGTAGTAGTAGTAGTAGTAGTAGTAGTAGCGCCAGAACCGCCGACGCCACGCCGTAAGTGAAGCAGCAGCAGAAGCAGGCAGCAAGTTACCGAGACAGCAACAAAAGCAAGCAGGCACGCAGATGAGGGCGGGGCACTGGGGAGTTCTTTACATCTACGTCTATATATATACACACCTACATCTGCATCGACACCTACATCTACATCTGGACCTACATCTACATCTACACCTACATCTACATCTACACCTACACCTGCATCGACATCTACATCTACATCAACAGCGAGACTCACATTTACATCTACGTCTACATCTACACCTACATCTACACCTACATCTACACCTACATCTACATCTACATCTACATCTACACCTACATCCACATCTACACCTACACCTACATCTACATCTACATCTACAATTTCGCATGAGTGCTGCTTTTGCTTTGCATTGCCTTTGCTTTTGCTCTTGCCTTTGCGTTCGCCTTTGCCTTTGCTTTTGCTTTTGCTGTTGCGTTTGCTTTGCTTTTGTTGTTGCTTTTGCCTCGCTTTGCTTTTGATTTCCCTGCGCACGGACAACATGCATGGAACATACGTGCGCACACACATATAAGTACTCATTTGTAGCAGCAACAATAGTGGATGCTGTGCTGCACTATGCTATGCTCTGCTCTGCTATGCTATGCTATGCTATGCTATGCTATGCTGCGCTATGCTATGCTGGACTAGGCTAGGCTATGCTATGGTATGCCATGCTATGCTGAGCTATGCTATGCTGCGCTATGCTATGCTATGCTATGTTATGTTATATGTTTGCTTTGCCTTCGTTTTTGCCTTGACTTTTGCCTTTGCTTTTGCTTTTGCTTTTGCTTGGCACCCAGGGAGCGCAACTGGGGGAACCGTTGCTTTCGCTTGGCTCCCAGGGGACTGGGGGAACCGCCCGGGGCGGTTTGCACTGCCCGGCCCCTTTAAGCCAAGCGAGTAAGAACCGTTCTAGGCAGAGCCTAGGTAGGGAAATATGGGAAGTGAAGGGGAAGACGAAGCTCCAGAAAACATTGAGAAACACAGGACATCTTTGGATTTCTGTCTATTAATTTCTGTGTCCCTGAGCGCCTTCAGTGTAGGCGAGAGGTGAGACAACGGTTGTCGAGGTTCGGGGTTTTCGGGCCTCCTCGCCGGTTCTCGGCGGCTTTCCAGCCTCGGGGTGCCGGGGTGCTTTCAGCAGCGGGTGCCCAGATCGTCCAGAACGGCCACCGAAGGCCCAAGTTATGTCCCGAGAGCCGCCAGAACCCTGAGATCCTGGCGCCCGCCAGTCCGGAAGGCGAGTTGGGACATTGATCGGTGCAGTTGGCCTACGTGGGGCCCCCTCGTCGCCACGGCCAGGCGCCGCTCGAAAAGCTTGTGCGTTTGGGACCCGGGAGGGCTCTGGGACCCGATCTCCGTTGCCGCTGTCTCCGCTGACCGGCCCTGCGGGAAAAACACGTTCGCCTCTTTCGGGCCCCGGGGGCCCCGGTCCCGAGCGAAGGCCCCCGGGGTCCAGGACCCGTGTACCTCAGGGCCCGCCGCTTCCTTCATGGCAAGATTTATGTCGGGCGTGTCCCCCTACAGGGGGGTTTTCGACGCAAAGCCAAACATGCCCCCAAAATATTCCAAAAACGTCAAAGGTACTCAAAACATACTCCCCCGACTATTTTTGGATAATTTGTTGATCATGTTGGGGGTATCTGTAATTTTCGTCGAAAATGCCCCTGTAGGGGGACAGGCCCGACTTAAGGCAACATGGGGGTTGCACGAGGGCGGGAGGCCATCCGGGGAGGCGGGGGGGGGGCCTTGCAGAAGGCAGGAGGCTTCCTTGAAGGGCCCGCAGGCCTCCAGGAGGGCCTCTCAGAGGCCGAGAGGGCCCTCTGAGAGGCCGGCCCCCCCCGAGGCGTGTCAGGACCCTCTTTGAAAACCGATCCCCCTCGCGCCGCTGCTCCCCAGGCATGCGACGCCTCGTGTTTCCATGGTGCGGTCCTCGGAAGTCCCGACCCCGTCCCTGTGGCTAGTTTTTTGTCGCGGGTCGTCGATGGACCGTTCCGGGGCCCCGTCAGAGGCAGAACGTGGAGAAGAGCGTCCGCCCTGCTTTTGTTGAGGCTGCTCTCTGTTGGACCCTGGCAGGTTCACTTGCATGAGTGAAGGGGGGGGCGGGCGTGGCAAGGCCCGACAGGAAGCTGAACTTCACGTAAGCCGGGACCCACTTCCACGCCCTTGATCGGCCCAGCGCCGTCTGGAAAGGCGGCGGCGGATGGGGGGGGACAGACGCCAGCGAGCAAACCTGCCTGACGGTCTTCTTTCCCTGAGATCCGACGTTGCAGAACAGATCGCAACATCGCAGAAGATCACGACCGCATCTCCGGGCCTCTGTCTTTCCGCGTCTTTTCTCGAGCCGGATCGATCTGTGAGGGCCCCGTGGCCCGAGATGAAGCGAAAACGCCCGGCTCGAACAGAGTGGCTCCGCTGGGATCTCAGGGGGTTCTAAAGAAAAGCGCCTGCCTTCATCTAGGTCTCCCAGATGGAGTCCGAGCAGATGGGGTCGGAGGATCGCCGATGCATCGCCGATGCATCGCCGATGTGGCTCGATGTGGAGCCCGATTTTCTGCACGCCAACGGCGCCGATGCGACGCCGACGTGGCAGATGCATCGCCGATGGGCGATGCATCGGCGATGTATCGCCGATACGGCGCGAGCGTTCGACCCCATCCACTCGGACCCCATCTGGACGTTGCATGCCTGGGTGTGTGCCGCTCCGCCCGCGAGGGTCCTGCAACAGCTGCGGCGCGGCGCCGCCCGAGCCGCTGGCGCGGGCGGCCTCCGCCTCCTGCGCCCCGCCCGGCGCGGACGTCTTCTCGCAGCGCCTCCTGCCCGGAGGCAGCGCCTCTTGCCTTGAGGTGTCAGGGCCGGCCAGGAGGGGGGGGGACCTCATTCGAATATCCGAGGAGGAGCAGGTACCCACACCGCTGCCCCTCGCCTGGTTTCCCCTTGTTGGGCCTTCTGGGAAGCCCTCGTCGCTACCGTTGGATTCGCTTTGAAATTCTGGTCTGGGGAATAGCGGTATGGGTGCCTTTTGGCTTCCCGAGAATCTGGGGTCGACGATTGACTTGATTTACTCATGTGTTCCCCCGCCGAATGCAACAAAATCGCGTGTAATGTCCACACCTACGGGGCATTATGCGCACCTGTCGCAGATTCGGCGGACAAATGAACTTGGGGGTAAATCAACTCTGTAGTCGATCCCCTGCTCGAATTATGGCCGAGGCCATAATGTCTCTCAGATGTCATGGCGCCCTCTGGCCCCCCCAAAGAGCCGCGCACGTGCCTCGGATCATGTTTCGCGATACCAGCCCCCGTCTTGGACGTCCCCCACTTGGACGCCCCCGCGAGGTGATGTTCTCGGGGGCGCGCACCAGGGCGGAGATCAGGGAGGCCTTGCGCAGCTGCGGCGGGGACGAGAGCAGGTCGCCATGAAGGGAAGGGGTGCCCTGAGGGAAACGGTCCCGAGGTCTTTCGCAGTTTCGGGCTCCCGGGGCCCTCCCCAGGCCCCTGGGACCATCACAAAACGACTCGCGAGACGTACTCGGCGAAGGCTTGGGCCCCAATCTTTCTGTGGCTTTTCGCCGGATCGATGCGGGCCCCAGGGCCCGAAACATGCCAAAGTCGCCCGTTGCGGAACAAATTCGACGTCAGGAGCTCTCAGCCCAGACATGCGAACACATGATCCCCGGAAAGTCCTTCCCCAGGGCTGGCTCTGCATCCCGAATCGCTTCTGTGAGGCCCTGGGGCCCGGCGAGGGCCCCCCCGAGGCCCGAAGATAGGAGACCATCATAATCCTCCTCCTCCTCCTCCTCCTTCTCCTCCTCCTTCGGTTACGCTCCACCTCCTCCTTCTCCTCCTCCTCTTCCCCCTCCTCTTCCTCCTCACAATCAGCATCATCTCCACCATCATCAGCACCGTCGTCATTATCATTATCCTCCTCCTCCTCCTCCTCCTCCTCCTCCTCCTCATCCTCATCAGCAGCACGACGGGGGCATGTCCTGGGACGGAAGGCCCCGCGGTCCAGGACTCGTTCCCCTCAGGCCTTTTTCTTCTCTTTCCTGGTATGCGCAGGGCGTGCGAGGTGCTGCTGCGGCAGGGGGACGCGCCGACGGCGTCGTCATCGTCGTCGGCGTCGCCAGGGGCCCCGCGCGGAGGGGCCGTCTCGCACTCCGAGCTCAGCCGGGCCGCGGGGCCCACTCTCACATGGTGTGGCTGCACCGAGGACGTGGTGGCCAAGAGAATAAAGATTGATCAGATGTTCGTTTTGGGGGGTTTCTTTCTAGGGAAGGAAAACCACCTCGACCCCCAACGTTTACTAAACGGCCTGTTTTTTTCCAAGTAGCCCTGTTCTGTTCGACGTCATCCTTGAATGCGTTTACCCAGCGGCTTCATTTTTCGGGGTGCTTATTATTAGGGTGTTGTTTCTGCTCTTTATTCCTGGGTCCACTTGGCGGATGTTTTAGTTTGACTCAGGGTTGACTCCAGTTCGACCCAGATTCGACTCAATCAAGTCGACGGACCTTCGACGCAGCATCGGCGCATGAGTGGAGCGAGCGGCTTGAGGAAGGACCCCATCAGTGCCTGGATCTCTGGCGAGATGATTTGTTTCAAGCGGTTGTTTCAATCATAAACGGATCCGGGGCGGAACACTTGCCTCGGGTATGGGGTCCAGGCCTCTTGGGCCGCGGATTAAAAAAACGTGCATCGATTAAAAAACGTACACCGGTGGATGTCAGGGAAAGCTGGAGCCACCACGATCCCTATGACTAGCGTTTTCTGACCGGACTTGTGCGCTTGCGGGGCAGTCCTGCTCTGTCCGATTCCTTCCTCGAGACAGGCCTGGAAGCAGGTGTCTTATGGAAGTTCGTCGTCCCCCCAAGAACCTTGGGGGGGGCCACAGAAGCTCTGGGGCACGCCTGGGACCCCAAAAGATCGACGAAGAATGTGCTCCGAGATTTCTGATAGCCAGATTTCGTATCGTGAAGCGACCAAGCGATTAAGAATTGCCGGGGGGGGGGTCGCAGCGCCCCGTTGGGAAGCGAACGATGTCATTAGATCCAGATGCGTTTATATTGATGCGCGTGTGTGTAAATGTCTGCACATACCGCATCCTGGCTGCCCCCACACTTGATCATGCATGCGGGTTCTGACTCTTCATGATCGGTCTTCTCTTGCGTCCTCTCCTGCTTCTCCTCCTCTGTTTCCGCCTCCTCCTCGTCCTCCGCCTGCTGTTGAAGGAAGGGAAGGAGGAGAGGGGAGGGGAGGAGGAAGACATGCGGCATTTGAACATCCGTGTGTTTTTCAGGCTTCCCAGATCCTGCGACTGAAACATATTTGGCGTTTGGTTTTCAGATTTGTTGCTCCAGATGTTCCCGATGTCCTTCAGAGACTGCGCAGACTGGATAGACTCTGCAGAAATGCTCAAGCATTGGAAAAGGCCCAAACGCATGTGTATATATATATATATGTATAGATATCGTCCTTCCAGAGCTGTGACAAACATAGAAAACGCGACAAAGCCTGAACACCCATATGTTCCCAGTTGCATGATAAGGTAAGATTGAAAACGCAATAGTTCTCAAATGCCGTGTGTCTCTCCTTCTCTCTCCCTCTCCGTGTCCCTCCCTCTATTCCCCATGCCTCCCTTTCCTCCCATCACCCTCTGTCCTGCGTCCACTACTCTCCCATACAGCTGATCTCGTTGCTCACATGGTTGTGATTGTCCGTGCGCGAGATCAAAACACATGAAGCATGGAAATCGTTGTGTTTGGTGCTACTCGGGCCCCGCTAGATCAGAGGGAGGAGGAGGAAGAGGAGGGGGAGGGAGGGGAGGGGGGAGAAAGACGAGGAGAAGGAGAAGGTGTGGAGGAATAAGAGCCGGAGGAGCACGACGAAGAGAAGGGGTAATCATTTGTCGTTTTCCTTATAGTCCCCCTTTTCTATCCTCATTGTTATTATCGCCCCCATCCTTGTCGTTCCCCCCCTTACCTCCTCTTCCTCAGCCTCATCCTCATGTTCCCCCTCGTTCTCCTCTCCCTTCTCGTCCTCCTTGTCGTCCTTACTATCCTCTTCCTTCTCCACCTCCTGGCGATCCTCGTCGTCGTCCTCCTCGCCAAAGGAAGTGCAGGAGGAGCTGCGTTGAAAGCTGGAATACCACATGTAGGGGGAGCTGTACTACGGGCTGTGGTAAGATCCGAAGTAAGAGCTATAGCTATCGGTGTAGTAAGAGCAGTGCTGAGACTGCAGTAGAAACTTTAAAGGAAGAACCGTGGTACGGCCTTTTCCAAGACTTGTAGGGGAGCCATCTGTGCGATGTCTAATGGGAGCTGCGCCACGGATTATAGTAGGATTTGCACTTGGGACTGCCCTGATGGCTGTGTCAACGAAGTGTAGTAGGAATTGTCGTAAGATACGCAGTAGACTCTGCAGAAGGAACTTCAGTGCGAGCTGTACTCTTGGGTGCACGAATAACAGCAGTACTCTCCTGGTGGGCAGATGCATTGGCAGCAGCATTGGGGACCGTACTATTAGTTACAAGTGGGACTTTGGTGTGCGCCTTCGTCGGAACTGGTTTTAAGATTGTTTGTATGGATGTAGTTGAGATTGCGGTAAGAGCCGAATTCGGACGTGTCGTCAGATTTGTGCAGTTCAATCGAGTTGGAGTAGTGGCAAGAGGTTTCGTGAAAGTTGTACCAGTGGCTGTGTCAGGGAGCTAATGTTGGAGTTGTAGCCATGCAAAACATGTGTTTTAAGGATCGTAGTCTGACTTGTAGTCCGAGTTGTTTAGGAGCAGCTGTTAACGGCTGTAGCCGGAGCTCTGTTGCGGTCTCCGGCAGGAGCAGCAGTGGGAGGCACAAGTGTGAGTTGCAGTGGCACGTGTGAAAGCAGTTGCAAACGGGATTTCAATTGGAGCTGTGTTAGTGCCCGTGTCAACAAGTTGTAGTACGAGCTGCATTAATGTAGCATTCTTAGATTTCTAATACGTTGCAGTAGTTGCAGGAGGAACTCTATTGGGAATTGTGCTGCGGACGTCGCTAGGGGCTGCACGTTGAGCTGCACTGGGATATGCGTTGAGGTCGGTATTGGCGTTTGTAGTAATGTTCTTGTTTGCTCGGGTCCTCTCGGGTGGTCAGCGTTGGACGCCTGTGTAGGATCAACCTTGGTTTTGGGCATTGCAGCGGGAGCTGCATGGGGATACGTCGTAGGACGTGTCACACAAGTTGTAGTCGGGTTTACAGCAGGAGTTGTAGTTAACGTTGCCCTGCAATAGAAGCCGGACGTTTGAGTGTGTAAGGGTACTGATGCCCAGGTAGTAGTATTATGCGTGGTGAGTTGTTAGTAGGAGGGGGAGTTGTGTTTTCTGATGCATGGGTACTTCCAGTACGAGTTGCATCCGGATATGGACTATGCCGTGTATGTTGAACCGACATCGGAGCGGTGCGAGTGGCACTCGTAGAAGATGGTGCTGGGGCTGTAGCAAGATGGACAGAGCTTTATTGATGTAGAAGTTGCAGTGGGACCTGTGCTATCGGCTCTGCAACGCGAGGTGTAGCCAGGGTGTCGCAGAGTTGCTGTAGACGTTGTCGCAGGAACTGTGTCAATAGTTGGTTGGAGCTGTATTGTGAAGTGGATTGGAAGCTGTACGGGACTGTAGACGGAATTTCCGTAGGAGTTGTAGTGGGATCTGCGTTTTCGGTTGTGGTAGGAGTTGTCGTTGGAGGCTGTAATGAGCGCATAGCCAGGATCTGCATACATAGCTTTGGCAGGAGTTGCGCTGCAAACTGCAGTGGAAGCTGCAGTGCTGGCTATAATATGGTTTGTAGTAGGAGTTAGACTATGAGCTGTCTGGAAACTCTACTACGTGTTGCAATATGATCCGCAGCAGGAGCTGCAGGAAGAAGAAGAAGCAGACGGGGAACAGGGACGGGGGCGGAAGCGAGCAATGAGGATGAGACCTGGAGATCTGACAAGGGTTGGGGTGGCGATGGAAGAAGGGGATAAGTAGGAACCGCCAGCCACCAGGCAACATGTATGATCACCCGGTGGGGGGCGAGCATACACGCACACACACACACGCACACACACACACACACCTATGCATATACACACACGTGTGTGCAGAAACACACACATATGTTTATGTGTGTAATTGTGTGTGCATTGGTATGTGTATGTTTTCTAAGATATCTTTATCTACACAACTATAACAAGGCCGCCAACCCTCCCCCCCGAACGATGTTCGACCACCCCGAGCGCCCAATACGGCCCCACAGAGGCCCAATGCGGTTCCAAAGCGGCCAAAGAGCGCTCCAAGACGGCTCCATATGGCCCCACGACTATTTAAGAGACCCCCCAAGCGCCCCAACCAAAGAAACCCTAGTAGCTCCAAGAAGGTCCAAAAGGCCCCCCCAAGACGCCCCGAACAAACCCTTGCGATTTATAATAAGATCGGCTGTGAAATTCGCAGTGATATTGATAGATCGATTGTGAGACCGATCGATGAGGAGATCGACCAGGAACCCGAACATCCGGGAACCTCGCCGCCCACCGAAATCGGCCCGCAACCAACAACCGGTAACCCGGGAACCCGAAACCAAGAACGCGGGAACCCGGGAACCCGGCAGCCGTTTGACACCGGTCGCAATTCTCGCCAAACTTTTCAACATCCGCTAGGACCCCTTCAGTGCAAGCACTGATTGGGGAACATCCCTAGGACCCCTTCAGTGCAAGCGCTGATTGGGGAACAACACTGCTGGAACCCTAGACCCAATTTTTCTGTTGCATTTTTAGAAAAGGATCGAGCCGTGAGGGTCCCAGGGCCCCCAAACTGGGCGAACACGCCCGCTGTGAAAAACAGATCCTGGCGAAGGACCCAACCGTATGCAGGTGTGAGTACCGCAACGTGAATATTGTGTTCGGTGGATTTCCCCATAGGTCCAGGGAGCGCGCAAGAGACACGCCGAAATAGGGAGGGGGGCGACGGGGGCCTCATGCAGATCAGTCCATTGGGGTTTCGGCGGAGCTCTCTGGGGGGGCCGCGAAATGGGTGAGGGGCGCGGCAGCCGCATGCGAACTGAGCCACTGGGAGCCCCCTATGGGACCACGAAGCGCGCAATGTGTGTGTGTGTGTGTGTGCGCGTGTGTGTGTGTGTGTGTGTGTGTGTGTGTGCGTGCCGAAACGGGCGTGACGCCCATATGCGAACGTCGCCATTGGGGCCTTCTGTGGAATTCACCATGGGGTCACGAAACGCGTGAGTCGCGTGCCGAAATGGTGGTTGACGCCAACATGCGAACCTCGCCACTGCTGCTGTTTGGGGCCACGAGACGTGTGAGGGGTGTGCCACAATGGGCGTGACGCCCACATGCGAACGTCATCATTGGGGCATTATGTTCAGCTCCCTATGTGGCCACGAAGCGTGTGCGGGCTGTGCCGAAACGGGCGTGACGCTCGCGTGCGAGCGTCGCCACTTGGACCTTAGGTGGAGATCCCTATGAGGCCACGGAACGTGTGCAGGCTTTGCCGGAACGGGCGTGACGCCCACATGCGAACGTCGCCAGTGGAGCTCTCTATGGGCACAAGCAGCCTTTTCGAGGTGTGCCGAGCTGGTTGACGTGCTGAGAGCAGAGGCAGGCATGGGAGGAGGGAGGGGGAGGAGGAAAGAGGAGGACGCGGGGCGGTGTCTCTTCAAAGCCAGGACCCAACACACCAGGATGGTTGGGAAACGCCAGGATCTCAGGGTTGTAAGGGGCTTCGCTTGCCTGGCGGCGGGTTGTGTGCGCGTGGCCCTCCTGTCCTTCCCACAGGTGGGGCGCGAGGGCCCTGCCTCGAGCGCCGCGGGCGGCCCGGGTCGGCCAGCTGATGCAGCCCGGAAGGCCTGCTGGATGTACGCCGACCTGTGGGCCGTGGCCCGCGTGAACGGACTCAGGCCGGTATCGCCTAAGCGTAGGTGTGCTACGGTCCAGGCGTGCGTTCAGGAACGTGCACGTGGGGCTTCAGTCCCTGGCGGATTCCTTATCTGATGAGGGCGACGGTGACTTCCGTGGCCAAGCATGAATTGGTGTTCCGCCGGCTTGCAGACCCTGGATTATTTATCTGAGGTTTCCTTATCCAGTGCCCCCTCCGTCTGTGTGCGCCATCCCCCCAGGGGCGACGGGCGCGCTCGGGAATCGCACGGTCTGTGCCCCAGTGGTGCGCGCGCTCTGTCCAGACCGCCGGGGCAACCGTCCAGTGCACGACAAGCTGTGTGCGCCACACCTCTGGCTGGCACGTGCGCCTGCCACGGGGGCGGAGCGATCCTGGTATTGTCCTTCTCCGTCCCCGCAGGTGGAGCCGGCAGATGGACGAGCGCGCCCTGATCTGGAAGACGGAAGCCGGCACGAGCACCCCCTGCCGGGGGCCCGCGCGGACCTTCGTGGACCGGCGCCGGGCCTTCCCGGCGGCTCCTCGGGCGCCGCGGGGCCCAGTGCCAACCCAAGAAGTGCGCGTGGGCCTCCTACGGTCAGCGGGCGGAGAGCGGTGGAACATCAGCTTTTCCGCCGTCGGGGGCGCCTGCCCCTGGGCGGCAGCCGCCCTGGGACAGGCGCCCCCGACAGCGAACAAGTTACTTTTCATACCGCTCTTCGCCCGTTAGTGACGGTTTCTGCTCGTGCCGTTTTCTTTCTTCGCATGGTCGCCGACCTCCAGCAGGAGCAGGGCCGCGGGCCGAGGTGGCGGCCTGTCCGCGTGGCGCTGGGCGGCGAGGAGGCGGTGTGCGAGTCGCTCGAGGCGGTCCGGGACCTGTTTGCAACGGAGCACGCGTGGGCCTGGTGCGCAGGGGGGCAAGAGGTACCGATGCCGCTCCCCTGGGCCCCTTGTGAGGCCGTCGTTGTGTTGGCTGGATTCGCTTCGAAAGTCTGGTCGGCGAGCACCCCGTTGGGTTTCCCCAGGTGCATCGTTCTGGAGGATGCGGCGGTAGAGCTGGGGCAGGCGAGCATCGGCTCGCCCAGCGCGAGCTGGTACAGGGAGGAGGCCAGCGGCGGGCACTTCTGTCTCTCCAGCGCGTCGAGGAGCGGTTGGAAGCTGTACGTTGACGTCGAGCACGGCCAGGTCCGGGCTGGGCCCACGGACTCCATAGACCGTCGGTTGCCAGGTTGCAGCCATTGGCGACTGCAACCAGACAGCAGGACCGGGCTGTGTAAGTTAGTCAGCAAGATCGAATCCCAGGTTGTCCAGGTTGTCAATGGCAAGTTGATTGTGTGCCCAAGCTCCGATGAGCTGAAGGCAGAGTGGAGGCTGCAGCATCTCGAGGAGGACGGGCGCGTTCGCATCGTCATCGTGCCCTCAGCGGTGCCGTTGCCAAAGTTGGAGTTGTATCCCGAGACTTGGTTCCGTTTTTTCGATCCAGATAACAAGGGATTGCGCAAGGATCAGGTCATCGATGCTCTAGTTCGCTATTTTCCTTCCCAGCCTCGCGACCCGATGGAGAAAATCGTGGAGGCCACGTGGTGCAATCTTGTGGAAGGCGATCTGGATGTGGTAACATACGGAAGTTTCACGAAGAAGGATGGGCTGCGCGACACCATTGTGGCGCAGATGAGCGAAGACAGGCCCAAGAGGGCGTGCCCGAACGGCCGGAACTGCATGAACAGGTCCCTCGAGCACCATCAGAGTGCAGCACACCCAGGCGACCTGGACTACCGGCTCGGCCTGGTGGTGTTCCCGGTGGGTGTCGAGCCCGACCTGAAGACGTTGTGGGAGGTGTTCACCTTCTTCAACCCGGACAGGCAGGGCCCATTTCGGCTCGATCGATCCGACGAGATACCGATTCCGCCCGGCTCGATACGACTCGACTTTGGTTTTCGGGCCATCCGATGTTGCCCCTGCATGGCGCTGTTGTGCGTCGTGGCACGGCCGATCCGCCGTGATCCCGACGCGGCCCGATCCGGCGCACGTTTTCCCCTCCACGTCTCTTCCCCGATCCGATCGCCGACGGATCCTGGACAGGTCGGGCTACCTGACCCGCGGCGAGTTCTCCTCGGTCTTCCGGGCGGCGGCCTTCCTGGCGAGCCGGCGGCGGAGCGGCGGCGCCTCGGCGGAGCCGGCGGGCGAGCAGCGAGCGGGCGGCGGCGGCCCGCTCGGCGCAGGCGGGCCGCCAGCGGACGCCGCCGACCCCGCCGGCGAGGAGGCGGCCTGGGAGGCGGCCGGCGGCCAGGCCACCGGGTGCCCTGTGGGTGGCAACTCCTCCGGAGAGGCTTTGGGTCCAAGCTCAGCAGCGGCGCTGGCAGATTCCGCTGCCTACGGCAAGCCCTGCCACTGTGCCCGGGTTGCGTGTTGTAAGCCTGGTGGGTGTACGTGGGAATTTCGTGGGCGGCCTCTCGGGGGCCTCCTGGAGGCAGTTTTGAGGCCTCTTGGGGGCCCTTTCGGGGCCTCTTGGGGGCCTCTTGGGGGCCGCTTGGGGGCCTCTTGTGGCTTCTTGGGGGCCTCTTGGTTCAGCATCGAGGCTGGCATATATCCGTGACACCCTCTCGCGGAGCAGAAGAGCTCGGCGGAGGATGCAGGATGTCGGCGTAACCCCGGATCAGGCCGAATCCGCTTGACCACCCTCCAGTGAGGCTGGATAGCTTTGAAGCGTTCTCACGGAGGCCTCGCAGAGGCTGCCTCCTCAGGTACCTCAGCTTTGCCCAGTTCCACGGATGGGCGAGCGGGGCGCTGTCCAGGAGAAGGGCTGCAATAATCTGCATTCAGTCATCGTGCCACCTCAGGGGCTGCATTTAGGGGGGGGGGACGGGCTCCAGGGGGGACGCGTCCAACCCCAATCGCCCGTTCATCGCCGGCAGGGTCCCGATAGCCCACCCCGCCCAGGGAGGCGCGGTGTCGCGATCGGGGGCGCATCGCCCATATATCGGCGATGCTCCGCCGATTCCAGATCGGTGTTCCCCGGTCTTCCCGCTGAGCCTGTCTCCCCCTAACGCTTTTGTCCTCGCCGCGAGCCATAATATCTGAAGCTCGATCGGGAACGACGGGTTGCTTCTGGCCGCGGCGAACCCCGGCCACGAACACGTCCACGGACCCCAGGTCCGAGAAGCGGCTTGACAAACAGAGCCCCTCCCGAGCCCCAAGTGGTCCTTTTTTCGGCGTCTTGACCATACCGAAGGTTCGCGCCGCGCCGAACCTGCGGCGACTCCAGCGCGGGCTTTCTTCAAGGCTGAACGCCGCCACTGGCCCAGAATCGGTCGACATCGAGCGATCCCCACGATCGGCAAGCAGCGATCCGATCCACGCGATGCCAGAAACTGACGACGAAGCCGACATGACGCAGACATGACTTGCACATGGTCCACGGTCGCAGCTTCGCGCGGGTCCCTTGTGTCGGCGCCGGGCCCTCTCTGGCGCGCTTCGCGCGCCAGGGTGGGCCGCGCGAACAAAAAAATCCACGCCGACCCAGGAAGCCGCCGCGGGCCAGCGGCCGAACAGCGCAGATCGCCCTGGGGGTGCGCGCCGACCCATGAGCTCCGCGCGGACCTCCGAGAGTTCATGCGCCCCAGAACTCCAACGCCGCGATTTTCTTGCACAACGCGACCCCCGGAGATCTGGATCTTTCCCTGGGACTGATTTCGTTCCTCCCGCGTCGTCGCTCCGCAGACCTAGGGCCGGGCAATGGCCTCCAGAGGCTGAAGACGGTCAACAGCTTTGCGTCTTGTCACCGAGCGCGCTCCACTACTCGCAACGTACCCATTCGCAACTGTTTGACAAATGTGTGTTCGCCTCGATGTAACAATTCACACACACATATATACACTTATACATATGTATACACATGTATAGGTATGCATGTGTATATTTGTATGTATGTACATATAGATGTGTGTATTGCCATGTATGAATGAGTGTATGTATGTATGTATGTATGCATGCATGCATGCATGCATGCATGCATGCATGTATGTGTGTATGTATGTATGTATGTATGTATGTATGTATGTATTTATGTATGTATGTATGTATGTATGTATGTATGTATGTATGTATGTATGTATGTATGTATGTATGTGTGTATGTATGTATGTATGTATGTATGTATGTATGTATGTATGTGTGTATGTATGTATGTATGTATGTATGTATGTATGTATGTATGTATGTAATGGAATGGAATGGAATGGAATGGAATGGAATGGAATGGAATGGAATGGAATGGAATGGAATGGAATGGAATGGAATGTATGTATGTATGTACGTACGTACGTACGTACGTACGTTTGTATGTATGTACGTACGTACGTACGTATGTATGGTGCTATGGATGTATATGATCATGCATGTAGGTTTGTAGTTGCGAGTCGCTCTTTCGCGAGTAGGGGAACGCGTTTGTCTATCTTGGTCTTGCCGTTTCGCCGTTCCCCTTAGGAGGAGCGGACCTCCAAAAGTTTACGCTCGCGTGGTCAGTTTCTGGTCCTCCCGCGATCGGATCCAGCCAGGACCCCTGGTAAGGGGCGCCGGGCAGGACTGTGCCCCTGAGCCCCACGAAACATCAGCATCGTTGAGCCGGGTCTGCTGTAGCTGTTCTTTTTCGGGTGACCAGAGTTCCGCTCCGTGGAACGATACGGGGGAGGTGTCCCCAAGCTCGGATGCAACTCCTGGGAGGTCAAATTCTGACTTTGCCTTGGTCCGAAATTCGGCTTAATCCCGCTGAATTCGGCTTAATCCCGTTTAATCCCGCTGAATCCCGCTTGATCCGATGCCCACTCTGGCGTAACAGCCCCCCAATTGAGCTCACAATCCTTTTTAATCCTTCCGACGAAAACCTCCCAGCAGCTGCCTCCTAAAATCATACGGGGGGGCGTCCCCAAGCACACATCACTAAGCCAAGTCCCACGAATCCAGTCCCGCCACTGCCTGGTGTGAGGATGGGGGTGGACCTCCCCGTGGGCCTCGGCTCTGGCAGGGACGCCCCGATGTGCCACTTCAGGGGCTGCGGCTGCGCGAAGTTCGAGGAGAGGAAGGCCACGGGGCCCACCGAGGACGGGGCCGAACGGAGCTCCGAGGCGGGTTTTTTGTCCATCACCACTGCCTGTGGATCGATCTTCGGGGGCCTCGGCGCGCAGTTGATTCCAGTCGGGTCTGTCCCTCTACAGGAGGAACGTTCAAAAATAGTCAAAAATTGTATGGGTACGATTTTTCCAATTTTCGGCACTTTGGGGAATATGTTTTGACTATTTTTCATTTTCCGTCCAAAATCCGCCTGTAGGAGGACATGCCCGACCTAGCAGTTGATTTGAACAGATCGAAGAAGAACGACTGCATCAACATAAACTTTCGACGACTCTGGGCCACCTCCTGATGCCGTCTTTGGGCCCCTTCGGGCTGTCTTGGGCGCCTCTTGAGCCTTCTTGGGGCCCTTTTGGGCCGGCTTGAGGCCCTGTTGGGGGCTTCTGGGGCCGTCTTCGGGCGATCTTGGGGGCCTCGTGGGCCGTTTTGAAGCGTCGGGAAGCCGAAAAAGTGATAACTCCGAAATCCTTCAAACAACATATGGGAAGTCAATGGTTTTGACGTCTCGGGGCCCTCTTGGGAGCCTCTTGGGAGCCTCTTGGGAGCCTCTTGGAGGCCTCTTGGGCTGTCTGGGGGCCGTCTTGAGCGTCTTGGAGCGACCGTTCGGCGACTCGTGTGGCCCTCTTGGACCGTTGTTGGCCCGTGTTGGGGCCCTCTCGGCTCCGAAAGAAGTCAAGCGACAAGACGCGACAAGCCCGGCTACATTGGAGAACTCGGGGTCGGGCCCCGTGAAGACTCTTCAGGAGTGAAGCTTGAGGTTCAGAGGATTGCGTAAAGGACTTGAGGACACGCACACTCGGTGCCCACACACACACATATATATATATATATATGTATAGATATGTATCGCGTGTGTGTATGGTCTCCCCCCAGTATCATACCTGTCGCCTTGGAACTGTTATGATTCTTCGTGGCGCAAGTATTTGTATGATTAGTGGTCTCCCTCTCCTGGCCCCCCTTCCGCGCTCAACATCCTCCTCTCCCTGCTTCGAATGGCCCCCTCCTTCTCTTCCTGTTCACAATAACGTGAATAGCAGCGAGCGTTGACTCCGAATAGATAGGAGGACAGGAGGAGGACGGGAGGAGGATGGGAGGAGGACGAAAGGAGGACGGGAGCAGGACGGGAGGAGGACGGGAGGAGAAAAATCAAGCAAGCGCAAGCAAGCAAGCGGAAGAAAGCAAGCGCAAGCGAGCAATAACAAGCACGCAATAACCAGCGATCAAGTGCAAGCAACCAAGGGCAAGCAAGAGCAAGCAAGCGAGAGCAAACACGCAAGAGCAAACAAGCAAGTGCCATTGGAAAAAGGGGGTGGGCTAAAGACAAATTTCTTATGATGAGCTAGGACTTCTTTAGGGCAGGCCTATTTGGAGAATGCATCAACATTACCCGAGACGTGTCAAATCCTATCTCCACGAGAGTATTTGCATTAACGCTCCATGCCAATGAACACATCGTCAGATATGCACGATCTGCGCTGCCCTCTTCGTCGTGCTTCCGGAGCCCACGAAATCGGCGACAGTTGCGCACGCCTTCGCCCCCCAGGGAACCGCAAGGTCTCGGCTGGATCCGCGTGGCTCCCGACTCCGCTGGACCTCCGAGGAGCCCACGAAAGTGGCGACAGCTTCGCAGTCCGTAGCCTACCAGGGAGTAGCGAGGTCCCGTGCTTCCCGACTCCGCTGAACCTCCCAGGAGCCCACGAAAGTGGACACAGTGTCGCAGCTCGCAGCCTCCCAGGGAGCAGCGGGGTCCCGTCTGTGTCAGCGTGCCCCCACCTCCACTAGACCTCCCAGGAGCCAACGAAAGTGGTGACAGCTGCGCAGTTCGCAGCATACCAGGGGGGCAGCGAGGTCTCGTCTGGATCCGCGTAGCCCCCGACCCCGCTGGACCTCCCAAGAGCCCACGAAAGTGGTGACAGTTTCGCAGTCCGCAGCCTCCCAGGGAGCAGCGAGGTCCCGTCCGGGATTCCGCTGAACTTCCCAAGAGCCCGCAGCCTCCCAGGGAGCAGCGGGGTCCCGTCTGGGTACGCGTGCCCCCCCGACTCCGCTGGGCCTCCCAGGAGCTCACGAAAGTGGTGACAGTCGCGCAGTTCGTAGCCACCCAGGGAGCAGTGAGGTCTCGTCTGGGTCCGCGTGGCTCCCGACCCCACTGGACCCCCCAAGGAGCCAACGAAAGTGGAAACAGTTGCGCAGTCCGCAGCCATTCCTTGCTGTACTCCCTTTCAGTTGTGGCGGCGCGCTCGCGCGCGCTGGTTGGAACGCCTCCTGCGGGATCGCGAGATGCCGGGCCACGCAGCACTCGCCACGGCGCGCGGCACTTAGCGCACGGCGCAGCCCCCAACCCATCACGGTGCGCGGCAGAGCACTCGGCACGGCACGGCGCACGGCGCACGGCGCACGGCGCACGGCACACGGCACACGGCACGGCACCCGACACAGCACGGCACGCGGCGGAGCATCCGACTCGGCGTGGCGCGGAGTGCAGAGGGCCTGAGGGGTGAATGCTGCCCCGAACTGTCCGAACATCGGGAGCAATGCTTGCGGTGCCCCTCCGCTGCCGCGCGCAGCCGTTGAGCGGCCGCGCGCGCCCCCACCGCCATGATGCGGCGCGCGCGGTTGCTGAAGGGAACCGGTTGCGCGCTTCTAGCTCGCGCTTCAAGCTCGCGCCTGAAGCGGGGGCTGGGAGGAGGTAGATGCAGGCGAGCCATGGAGAGCGGATGGGGGGAGGCTTCAGGAAGAGAGAATTGAAAGTCGGCGCCGAACAAAAGGCGACATGTATGATGCTGGCGGGGCGGGCGTACACACATACACGCAAAGAAATGTCTGTTCCTATGCATATATCTATACATCTATATATAGATATGTGTATATATACATGTGTGGATACATACACATTCACCTATCTGTATACATGTGCCAATGTATGCATTGGCGTTTCGCGCCGTGCACCTTGTTTCTTCACGTCTGGCATGCAGGCATAATGAGAAGGAGAGAGGTCGATCAATCAAAACCGCGGCCGCTCTTGGTTGCAGTTTTCGCCATCACCGTTATCATGTTGGTGTTCCTTTTCCTTCCCTCAGGTGTCCTCTTCCTCTTCGTCGTTCTCGCCTTAGTTGCCCCGCGGACCCTTCCCCGTCCTCCTCAGATTTGTTTGCGAAGGCCCCTCCGATGCGAGCTTCTGGAGACCCTTGCGAAAGCTTTTTCGGGGCTTCTTGGGCGCTTCTGGAGACGTCCCTGGCTTCTTTTGGCGGCCTCTGGGGGGGTCCTCGGGTCGTTATGCCGCGGGCCGTGGTCTGGTCTCGAGTCTCGGTTTGAATGCTTCTGGAGGGCGTCTTGGAACAATTTTGGGACGTCGCGGGGCCCCCCTGTAGGCATTTTCTGAACTATCTTGGGCCGTCTTGGGGCTCTCTTAGAGTGTCAGGAAGCAACGTTTGTTCGTCTGGGGGCGATTTTCGGTGCCTCTCGAGCGTTCTCGGACGCGCGGAAAACCGAATAACCGAATAACCGAAAATCGCATGACAACCAACGGACAATCAATGTTTTCTGCGTTTCGAAACCCACTTGGGTGTGATATTTTGGCCGTCTTCGGGCGTCTGGCTGGGATCCGGGACCGGTGGAGACCATCTTGGGCAGTCTTGGGGGGTTCCTGGGGCCGCCGCTGACGTTTTTGCGCGGCTCGGCAGGGGCTTCCAAAGTCCCAGAATGTTTTCGGAACCTTCAGATGGGGGCGTCCAGGAGCCCTAGACGCTGCGGATCCCGTTTTTTTTCTTGGGGGGCGCAGTTCTTGGATCGTTAAAATACATGAAAAAGAATAGACGAACGAATATACTTAGGCGTGTAGATTTACACGACTTCTGACAATCTAGATGCAGACATGCAGAACAAGCCTCGATCGCATCCCTACCCTTGAGATCTGGCAAGTGCAAAGACGATGACAATCTCAGGGATGCGCTATCAGAAATTGAGGGGGTCCTTAATTTCGGCATCGCGATAAGGCGATGTCAAGCATGGGGATACGGATATGTTGCAGGCTGGGCATATTCGGCCATGCGGGTGCCAAGTATAACCATCTCCACCGCCTACCGAGGTTCCCGAAGGTCGATCCTCCAGGCAGCGGTTACGGGAAAGCCGGGGGGTCACAAAATCGTTCGGCCCCGCCGCAGGGCGCCTTTCTCGGTGTCTTTGGCGCCTAGCTGCGCTCGCCGATTCGTCTACCCCCCTCCACTTTTTTCACGGGCGGCGAGCAGTTTTCAAAACAGTTGTTTGCACCGTTGGGCACGCCTGCGCAAGGGCGGCTGGAAAGTTGGCACCCCGACGCGCCACCGCAGGTGCCTAAATGTTTTGGCCGCCCTGGGACAGACGTCCCGGATGGTGGGCAAGTTTAGTTTGCGCCGATCTTCCTCCGCCAAGCTGAGTCCCGTCCGTGCCCAGGAGGAAGGGTCGGGGTGCACGTTCTGCGCCTGCTGCGGACACAAGCGGAGCCTCCACCTGTCCAGGGCTGCCAGCACGGGCATGGGCCACGCCACGAGTTCCGCCGCGAACCCCCCGCCGTGGCCGCACGGCAGTGGCGCAGGCCTGGCGGAGGTATCGGACGACAGCGTGTTGCGCGCGGTGCGTCGAGGGAAGGACCACAATGACCATCATCAAGATGTTGCGGGACCTCGTCGACGCCGATTTTGGTCATGCTCCATGTTGGCCGTCACCGATTCGCGAGGATGATCCACGAGCTGGCGATGACCAAGATGGGCGAGGACCAAGATTGGCACCGACGTTTCCGCGTGCAGTCTTGGTCATGGTCATCGTTGTGTTTCCCTCCAGGTGCAGTGCCTGCTGGATGCCACCCACAAGCGCACCTGCAATTGGACGCAGGACCGAGGGTGCAAGAGGCATGGCGTGCACCACTGCCCCTTGAGCTGCTCGCACAGCAACCAGGTCGCCGTGCCCTGCGGCTACAAGGCTGACGAGCGAACAGCACGCACCCACACCTAGAAGGGGGACCGAGGGGGCCATGGGTGCGTGTTGTCGGACGGGGGCCCCCGCTCGAGAGGGGGCCTCCCCCGGGGTCCGGCAACCCGCACTCACACCCACAGCCAGTCCGCCTCCCTCCGACCCCCCGATGTGTATGGTTGTGTGCTATTCGTTCGTCGAAGGTGAGGCGCGTGTGGCGAAATCAGAACCTGGAGCTGTGGGGGAAGTACGTGCTTACCAGGGGTAAGGTCCTCGCGGAGAGCGTGGGAGCCGCCAGGGTCGAGAGCGAAACCAGCGCGCACTTCAAGGACGGACTCCCGGACCTGCAGGTGGATGCAAACGAATGGGGTCTCTTCCACGGGGCCAGCTTGCCCGCGTGCGTGAGCATATGCGCGACAAGCTTCTCCCACACCAAAGCGCGCAGCGGAGGGACCTGGTCTGGTCAGCTGCCGCTCTACGGGGACGGCTTCTACTTCGCGGAGCGCGTCACGAAGGCCGACGCAATTCGCGAAGGGCGAACCACTCTTCCGTACACAAAGTTGTGGTTCCTCCTTTCGTGGAGCGCGTCACGAAGGCCGACGAGTACGCCAAGCCGAGCGACGAGGACCCTACTGCTTTTCACATGCTCGTGTGCCGCGTCGTCGGAGGCCGCGTGAAAGTGCAGACGAGTAACGACATCAACAAGGAGGCCTTGAAGCAGCAGGTTTTCAAGGGCGATCACCACTCGGTGCTTGGCGATCGCGTATCCAAGCTCAACAAGCCGTATCGGGAGTTCGTGGTGTACGATAGCAACCAGATATTCCCAGAATTTGTCGTCGAGTATTCTCGAAGATACTCGAGCGAATCACCAAGATAGTCCATAGCAGGAGCACGCCATCAAGATTTGAATTGGCGCCCGCTACACGTATTGTCTGCGTGGGTCGGAGGCCATATATCACATACGTTTAAATGTTGGACGCCCGTGGACCTCCGGAGTCTGAGCCTATGTGTGCTTCTCCGTCCTTCTCGCCGCCTTTCTCATCAGGGTTGAGGGGGCCGAGCGGTCCTGCGCTCGGCCCCCTCAACCCTGATGCCACTGCGTGTATGGAAGGGTGTAGAACGGAGGATTGCAGCAGGGGGGCTTGTTGTGCAGGGTGGTTGTGTGCGTATGCTTGTTGCCCGTGGGGGCGGGGGGGGGGGGGGCAGACTTGGCTCTCAGGGGACGGCGGCCGGCCCCGACCAAGAACGGGTCGGGTGGGCCGAGCGCTCGTTGTTTTGGTGGCTTCCATCGGTCGTCGCACCCGCGCCCCGCCCCGCGACCCACCCGGCGGCTCAGCCCGCAGCCCGCCCCGCGACCCTCTCCGCAACCCGCACTCGACCCACCCGCGACCAGCCCACGACCCACCAGCGACCCACCGGCGACCCACGCGTCGGGCTTCTTCACCTTGGCTCTCGACCTTCGCGGCCCGCCGGCGCTCTGGGCAGGGGCGGGGCGGGCCCGGCCGTGGCCGCCAGAGCCCCCCAAGGGGCCCAATCGCAGCTCCAAGCGCGCAAAGACCCAGATCTTTTTTTGTTCCGACGACGCCGAGGGGAGGCGCTGCTTTTTCCTCCTCCCCACCTCGTGCCTTGACGTCAGACGTAGCTATTTTGGTTGCAGGACCATGTCCTGACCGTCGTCCCGAGGACCGGCTCTCCATCCTGAGCTGTTTCTCGACAGTCCCTGGGATTGGTGAGGGCCCCCAGACTTGCCGTCGTGACTCTTCGCAGAAACCCGACATCGCGAAACAAATACAGCATATTTCAACATCGCAACCGGAACACTCCACCTTTCTGCGGCATTGCCCGAGCTTGATCGCTCCGCAAGGGTCCCGGGACCCGAAGCCAGACGAATGCGCCTGATGTGAAAAATGCAAGGCCCAGATCTCAGTGACGACGCCAGAGGCTCTCAGTGACCCCTCGTTGCCAGACGCTCTCCCTCCGACGTTGTACTTTTGTTCGTTTGGCGGGACCTTCCCCGAGATCTCGAGCCCTTCCCAGAGGCCAGCTTTTCACTCTGAGCCGTTCTTGAACGATCTTGGAGCCGCCAAACGGCCCCCAGAGGCCGAACCAACAAAGTTGTTGCTTCGTCTGGATCTCAGGGTACACATCATGTCGCCGCCCTCTTCTCACGTTGCATATTCGGGGGGCCCAGTCTGTCCTGTGAACTCCTGTCTTCTCCTGGGCTTGACGCTGGGTTGACGTGGATTCGGCGATTCGAAGTCGACGCGGATCCGACATATTCGACAAGAACCCGACGCAGATTTGACACGGATGACGGCGCGATGGGGGAAAAGAAGGTCTTCCCGAAAAGCAACACAGTTCACCGCCCACCAGACCACCCCAACCCAACCCGAAGGCCCCAATGTGCTCCTCATTCCCCGTGGGGGTGGCGTCGGGGAGCATTGGAAAAACGCACGCGTGCAACCCGCACCCCCCCCCTGACCCGAAGCTTGAGTCCTCGGGTTTTGGTTGGGGTGGTCTGCTATGCAGTCAGCCACCTGTTCTGCCGACCGCCCCCCCCGGCGCAGCGGGCGGGCCTTCCGCCGCCTTCGGCGCCCCGAGCCCGCCCCCCGCCTCGGGGGGCGTCGGCTGCCCGCCTCGCCGATCCTCGCCGGGCCCGCCCGGAGCCCCTTGGAGGGAGCGCGCTGCGCACACCACGTCTTGTGGGTCGGCTGGTGGGCCAACGGACTCTCGGCATCGCTCGGGCGTGTACACGTTTTCCTCGGCGTGCTTCCTCCTTCCTCTCCTCCGCCTAATTCAAGCTTCGCGCGGCCCGCTTAGCTTCGACCGGAAGAGGTGCGCTCTCGACCCTCGGATCAAGAAAAATGGTTTCCTCGGCGAGGACCATCGAGGAGTTTTTTGGATCATCTGGCAAGCAGAAGCGCGCACGAAGCCGACAAATGCACGGGGAATGGACGCGAGAGCGATGACAGGACTTCGGCGCAGGCATCCTGTGTATAGATGCTCCAGCACCCCACAGGTGGAAAAGCGGGGGGGGGGGGCGTCCCCATGCCGAGCTCATGGGCCGATCCGCCGACTTGGTGTACACTTCCGGCACTTCCCAGGCCCGGGGTCGGCCCAGGCCCGGATCGTGCCGCACCAGGCATCTTTGCTCAGTTTCGGGCCCGATGGTCGATCTGTCTCCAGACATGCCGCGCAAAGATGGACTCTTTCTTGACGCCGCGACTGGATAGTTCGGTCGCGGTGTCTCTTGCCGCTTCGATTTTCACGTCACGTCGGATACGTCCTCCTGGCTTGGCCAGCGAGGCGACGGCACCAGCCGCCTGGTGTTCGGGGTGGGCCCGGACAGGATCGGTGAGGAAGCCAGTTGAAATCCCCCGCCCTTTTCTGATCGAAGAAGAAGAAGAAGAGTAGCACAAACATACCTATACGACCATCCTTCGGGTGATAAGGAGGTTGTGGTGGGTGGAGAGGGGGGGAACCAAAATCTGACTCAATCGATTTCACTATCGATCTCACTCAACGGGACACCACGGGACAACACGGGACACTTGTCGATCTCAGTATCGATCTCATTATCGATCTCACTCAACGGGCCACCACGGGAAACCACGGGCCACCACGGGACACCACGGGACACCACGGAACACCGCGGGACACCTCTCGATCTCACGATCGGTCTCATTATCGATCTCACTATCGTTCTCACTCACCGGGACACCACGGGACACTTCGGGACACCACATCGATCTCACTATCGATCTCACGATCGATCTCACTATCGACTTCACCCGACGGGACACCATAGGACACCACGGGACACCTCGGGGCACCACATCGATCTCGGCAGCGATCTCACTATCGTTCTCACTTTTTGGGACACCACGGGACACCTCGGGGCACCACATCGATCTTAGTATCGATCTCACTATCGGTCTCAATATCGATCTCACCATCGATCTCACGATCGATCTCACTATCGATCTCACCCAACGGGACACCATAGGACACCACGGGACATCTCGGGGCACCACATCGATCTCGGCAGCGATCTCATTGTCGTTCTCACTTTTTGGGACACCACGGGACACCTCGGGGCACCACATCGATCTTAGTATCGATCTCACTATCGGTCTCACTATCGATCTCACTATCGATCTCACTTCACGGGACACCATAGGACACCACGGGACATCTCGGGACACCACATCGATCTCACTATCGATCTCACGATCGATCTCACTATCGATCTGACTCAACGGGACACCATAGGACACCTCGGGGCACCACATCGATCTCACTATCGATCTCATTCAACGGGACACCACGGGACACCACAGGACACCACGGGACACCACGGGACACCGCGGGACACCGCGAGCCACCGCCGGACGGACGGAGGGACGGGCGGGCGGGGGAGAATCATTTATGTTGACTTCGCCCTAGCAACGGCGGACACCACGGGACACCACGGGACACCGCGGGACACCGCGAGCCACCGCTGGACGGGCGGGAGGGGGAGAATCATTTCTCTGGACTTCGCCCTAGCAATGGCGGGTTCATTCCTCTCGCGCGCCCACGCAGCTTCGCCTCGCCCGCACGCACGACTCGAACGAAACGAAACGATTTCCCGGTTGGGGGTCTCCGTTCCACTGCGATCTCACCCCCCAACCTCCGACCCAGACATGCTCGCATCGTATAATAATTCACAGTGTAATGTTTGTTTTGCTGTTTTGGCCTCCAGTGGCCCTCGCGGGGCCTCGGGACCGTCGAACAAACGACTTGGATGAACAGCCAGCCCTGGGGAAAGGGTCGGGATTTCTTTGGACCTCATGTTAAAATCGTTAAGATATCGCAGGGCTGGGTACATGTTTGCCAGCGTGGGCCCAAACAATAGGTTATGGCATTGTGGATGTGCAAGGCACGTGGTGTAACGCAGCCATGCGCAGAGGTGGTTGGCGGGAGGGGAGAAGGCTTCTCAGATGCACCCCCCTTCTTGAAAGGCGCGGGCGTCCCTTATTAGAAGTTGTTCTTGACTCGTGTTTAAGGAGAGGTTGTTTTGCTTCTAAGAAGCTGCTTTGCTTCTAAGAAACAGTTCCGTGCTTCGAAGCAGCTGCCAGGGTGTTTCTAAGAAGCGGCGACCCCCTGGCTTCTCAGGAGGGCGGTCGTCGCCTTCTAGGAGGCAACCGCCTTCTGAGAAGCCTTCCCCTCCCTCTACTCCATTGTGCGCGCGCCAAGTAAACTATGTTGTCCAAGCTGCGCGGTGCGAGCTATGCGGTGCAAGCTGTGTAGTGTAAGTTGTTGGATGTAAGCTGCGGGGTGCGAGCTGTGCAGTGCAAGCTGCACGGTATAAGCTACCAGGTGCAA
>CAUYUJ010019615.1:1098759-1143759 GCA_963575745.1 Prorocentrum cordatum
TATATATATATATGTATATATATATATATATATATATATATAAGGAGACAAGTCTGCAGTGGCGCTTCGCGCCATGCACCTTGGTCCCTGAAGCTTGGTGTGCAGGCGGAATAGCAGGAAGGTCAAGCCGACAATTTTGCGATAACTCCTTGTTGCCTTTTTCTGACATCGCCGTTATAATAATGTTATTCGTTGTCCTTCCTCCATACTTCTTTTTCTTCATTTTCGCCATATCCTGCGCATTCTCCCCATCCTCCTCAGCTCGTTTTTGCGGAGGCTCCTCCGTGGAGAGTCTCTGGGGGCCTCACAAAGGTTGTTTCAGGCTGCCTTCTGGAGGCCTCCTGGGCGTATTCTGGGGGCCTCTGGGGGCTTTCTTGGGCCACCCTGCCTCCGCGGTCTCCCTAAACGACCGGGTCACGATTTGGAATGCTTCGGAAGGCGTCTTGGGGCCATCTTGGGCCGCCATGGGGCTCTCTGAGGGCCATCTTGGACCCGTGTTGTGCCGTTTTGGGGCTCGCTTGGACTGCCTGGAAGCCCTTTTGGATGGTTGTGGGGCGATTTTGGATCCTCCCAGGCGGCTTCGGACGCCCAGAAGACCGCCGTCTTGGAGCGTCGTTAAGCCGGAAAAAGGAGAACCCCAAAATTCACCAAAAGCCAACAGAAAATGATTTTTTCCCCATATCCTAAGGATTGGGGTTCTTGTTATTACTCTGACGCCTCCCACTCCTCCTCCTCCTTCTTCCTCCCGCTCGCGCCTCCCTCCTCCCAATGATAATCACCAGATAAGACAAGACAATATAAGATACTACAAGATAAGATAAGATAGCACAATATATGATAAGGTACGATAAGATATATGACAAGGTAGGATAATAGATAAGATAAGACAGCCTATGGAGTAATAAGATAAGACAAGATATGATGCGATAAGATGAGTTGATATAAGATAAGCTAAGACAAGATAAGAGATTTCAAGATAAGATAAGATAGAGGGTAATAAAGGTAAGATAAGATAGGACTCGATAAGATAAGATGAGACTCACTCTCACTCAGACTCACTCACAGTCACATTCACTCACACTCACACTCTCTCATGATCACAAAACGCTGCCAGGGGCATCATTTGGGAGCCCCAAGGGGGAGCCACCCTGGCTGATCTCACGAGCCCGTTCGCGCCGATTTTGGTGGGACGTCTCAGCTAAATTGCCGTTTGGCCTCCCCAACATGTCTCTCTTGAGAGCCTCATGGTCACAAAACGCTGCCAGGGGCATCATTTGGGAGCCCCAAGGGGGAGCCACCCTGGCTGATCTCACGAGCCCGTTCGCGCCGATTTTGGTGGGACGTCTCAGCTAGAATTGCCGTTTGGCCTCCCCAACATGTCTCTCTTGAGAGCCTCATGGTCACAAAACGCTGCCAGGGGCATCATTTGGGAGCCCCAAGGGGGAGCCACCCTGGCTGATCTCACGAGCCCGTTCGCGCCGATTTTGGTGGGACGTCTCAGCTAAAATTGCCGTTTGGCCTCCCCAACATGTCTCTCTTGAGAGCCTCATGGTCACAAAACGCTGCCAGGGGCATCATTTGGGAGCCCCAAGGGGGAGCCACCCTGGCTGATCTCACGAGCCCGTTCGCGCCGATTTTGGTGGGACGTCTCAGCTAAAATTGCCGTTTGGCCTCCCCAACATGTCTCTCTTGAGAGCCTCATGGTCACAAAACGCTGCCAGGGGCATCATTTGGGAGCCCCAGGGGGGGTCCACCAGGGGCTTCATAGTCACCAAACGCTGCCAGGGGCAGCATTTTGGCTTCCCAAAGAGGAGTCGACCCGGGCCTCCTAGTCGCCAGACACTGCCAGGGGCACCATTGGGATTCAGACTCGCACCCAGACTCACTCATACACAAGCTCACTCACACTCAGATTCATTTCTTCAGAGTCAGGCACACACAGACGTACCCATACTCAGACTCACCCACACTCAGGCTCACCTAACCCAGACTCCGTCAGAAGCCAGTAGCGAAGAGAGCAGAGAGGAGAGAGAGAGAGAAAGAGAGAGAGAAAGAGAGAGAGAGAGAGAGCGGGAGAGAGCGAGAGAGAGAGAGAGAGGGCGAGCGAGCGAGCGAGCGAGAGAGAGAGAGAGAGCGAGGAAGAGAGAGAGAGAGAGAGGAAGATAGAGAGAGAGAGAGAAGGAGAGAAAGAGAGAGAGAGAGAGAGAGAGCAAGAGAGAGAGAGAGAGGAAGCGAGAGAGAGGGAGAGGAGAGAGAGAGAGAGAGAGCGGAGAGAGAGAGAGAGGGGGGGAGTTGAGAGAGGAGACAGGCGAGAGAAAGAGAGAAGAGAGAAGAGAGAGAGAGAGAAGAGAGAAGAGAGAAGAGAGAGAGAGAGATAGATATAGAAGAGAGAGAGAGAGGAGAGAGAGAGAGAGAGAAAGTGGAAAGAGAGGGGGGGGGAGAGAGAGAGAGAGAAGAGAGAGAGAGAGAGAAGAGAAGCGAAGAGAAGAGAAGAGAGAGCTAGAGAAAGAGAGGGAGAGAGAGAGAGAGCGAGAGACGAGAGAGAGAGAGAGAGCAGAGAGAGAGAGAGAGAGAGAGAGCGGGAGAGAGCGAGGGAGAGCGAGAGAGAGCGAGAGAGAGCGAGTGAGAGCGAGAGAGAGAGAGAGAGAGAGAGAGAGAGCGAGAGAGAGCGACAGAGAGCGAGAGAGAGCAAGAGAGAGCGAGAGAGCGAAAGAGAGAGAGAGAGAGAGAGAGAGAGAGAGAGAGAGAGAGCGAGGAAGAGAGAGAGAGAGAGAGATAGAGAGAGAAAGAGAGAGAGTGAGATAGAGAGAGAAGAGAAGCGAAGAGAAGAGAGAGAGCGAGAGAGAGAGAGAGGGAGAGTGAGAGAGAGAGGAGAGAGCAGAGAGAGAATAGAGAGAAGAGAGAGAGGAGAGAGAGAGAGAGAGAGGCAGAGATAGAGGCAGAGAGAGAGAGGCACAGAGAGAGAGGCAGAGAGAGAGAGGCAGAGAGAGAGAGGCAGAGAGAGAGGCAGAGAGAGAGAGAGGCAGGGAAAGAGAGGCAGAGACAGAGAGAGGGCAGAGAGAGAGAGAGACAGAGAGAGCAGAGAGAGAGAGAGAGAGGCAGCTCAGTCACACTTAAATCCAGATTCGTCCTCACCGAGTCCCACCACCAAGGGAGCGCCAGCAAGGAGATGCACATATGGGGATCCCCACGCAGTGAATAATTTCCTCATGGGGCTTTCCTGGGAGTGCTCTTGGAGGCCTCTTTGGGGCCGTCCTGAAGGCCTCTTGGGCCATCTTGAGGTCACGTCGGTCACTCTTGGAACGCTCTTGTGCTGTCCTGGGGGTCTCTGGGACGTCTCCGATGACCCCCCTGATCGCCCTAGGTGTGCTGGGAAGGTTTGGCCAAACGCCCTGCGAGGCTCGGGGGGCCGCTTCGAGGCCCGTCGGGAGGGTCCCAACGCCCCAGATCCCTGGAGTCCGTTTTTTTTTGGGGGGGGGTCCTCCCGCCCGGGCTGATAAAAATATAGGAAGAGGAATATGGTCATACATATATATATATATATATATATATATATATATGTATGTGGTCTGGCATTCGCCCGCCTCGTCTGCCTCCCCCTCTTATTTGGCC
Source organism: Prorocentrum cordatum (assembly GCA_963575745.1). Taxonomy (NCBI): domain Eukaryota; class Dinophyceae; order Prorocentrales; family Prorocentraceae; genus Prorocentrum; species Prorocentrum cordatum. The sequence continues at coordinate 1,102,372 of CAUYUJ010019615.1, forward strand.
TGCTCGACGCCGGCCCAGTTCCGCCCACGACCACCGACCTCACAAGAGCTGCCTTCTAGCCTCCTCCTCCTCTTCCTTACCGTGTACTCGCGTGTACCCCTCTGCGTCCTCTCCTCCTGCATCTGGACCCTCACGAATGCGTTGTGCACTCCAGGGCGTTTTGTTTTTTGCGCAGGTTTGCGGTGCATGTGGCCACCCAAGGGGGGATACCGTTCGAGATCTGTTGTGCTGCTCCAGTTCTGAGCCTCTTCTCGCCAGTCTTCGTTTCCTCCCTGACTTTTGCATGTTGGGTGATGGCCACCACAGATCGTGCTTCTGACAAGTTCCCCATTCCCCTCACGATGTTATTGTTACAGTAGCTGTGGCCTGCGACGAGAATCATATACCACACCGCGATGTAGAGCGTGCCTGTGTCAATCTCAGGCGGCCCGAGGCCCGACCTCAGCAGATGGCCTGGCGCGGCCATCGCTGGGAGTCTTGGTTAGGCGGAGCCCGCCGTCCAATCATCTTCTCTGTTTTTTTGTCAGTTCTTGCACGAGCTGGAAGAAATATATGGCCTAGCCCGCAGACCTAAAAGGGGGTTCAGGCGGACGTGGGGGCGGTCAAACGTTCTTCCTTGGGATCTCGGCGGCAAATTCTGGGGTGCGCCCTGTCGCTGGCCGCCCGCGGTGTCCCCCGTCCACGGGTAGTCCAAAGAGGTCCTCGCCGCCGCCTGCTCCGTATACAGTTTTCCACACCCCACCAGGCGTGCGCACATGTGGTTTCCGAGCAGCTGCTTTTTTACCAGCAGGCCGCCCTCGGCCCATCAAACAACACTTGTACTCTGGCTTCTGCGCTGGCCACACATCAGGATTTCCATAGAGCCCCCGTCCGACAGAACGCCGCTGCCGCCGCATCTTGCATCAGCAGAACGAGTGTTCCTACTGACGCGTTTGTCACGTTAGACGATTTCCACTTCTTTTTTTTGCCAAATGGAGCGACGCGCTCGCCGCAGCGTCGGTCGTACTCCTACATCTTACATCAGCAAAAAAGTAGTTCCCGTTGCAGCGGTGGTCTCACGTGTAGACTTCCATTGGGCCTGTGTCCGGTGGGGCGACACCCTCGCCGCCTTGCTGGCCGTACTCGTGCATCCGCACAAGTTACGTTCCTGTCGCAGTTTGCGCAACGTTTCAGGACAAGGTTTCTTTTTCGGGACCCATGTCTTCTTGGACATTCGACTTCGCTAATGGAAGGGGCTCAGCTCCATTGGAAGGGATGGATGGCGCGAGCGCGCCTATCCTTCCCCCTCCCCCTGTCCTCCGACCCTCTTCCCTAGTTTTTCCTCACTTTCCCCTCCTCCCCCTTCTCCTCCCAATATCCTCCTCGCAGCCTATCAGGGAAACACGCATCGGAAACATTTTGCGTCGGAAAGGCGTAGCACACATCAGGTCATTCGGGCCATTTGGGGAGCCCGCCCTTTTGGGTCAGCGTGCCGCCCGCAGGACCCGAGTGACCCGGACGACTCAAAATGGGCTTGCGTGAGGGATTCTGCTCGCCCGCAGTTCATCCGGGTCATTCGGGTCAATTGGCTGGCCATTCGGGTTCGTCGGTCCATTCGGCCCAACCCACTTGCAGACACGCTTGGCCGACGCAGCGCGGGAAAGCACGACACGCAAGAGTCGCCCGCCTCTCTCTGTGGCCAGCTTGAAGCAGATCCCCATCCCCATGCTTGGCCTCACCTTACCTCGGTGCCGATCTTCGTGCCTCCCTCTCAGTGCCTGAGGGCACATCCTCGAGATCGTCATCGCCTTGGGGCTGCCGATGTCAGCAAAGGGGGGTGAGCTCGAGGCCGGTCAGCGAGAGCCGTCCGCCTCCCCCCCCGGCCTGCTCCCGCGCCCCGCCGCTGTCGTCGCCTCGAGGGTTCAGCACGGGGCGGCCCACATGGCACCCGGGCAGCGCCGGGCGCGCGCCCGCCCGCCGCCGCCGCCGTTGCCGCCGCCGTCCGCGTCCTCGCAGGGCTCGAGGCTCCCTATTTTTCTGGGCGCTCTCGGTGCTTCTCGGCGGCTTTCCAGCCTCGGGATGCTCGTCAGCCTCTGCGCCTCGGCGAGAGCATGCTGGGGGTTGCCAGGTCGTCCCGGACGGCCGCCTGAGGCCCGAGTTGTGAGCCGAAAGCCACCAGGGGTCTGTTGCCGCCGTCGTCCTCGTCCTCCTGGTCGTGTTCGCCGCTGCCGCTGCCGCTGCTGTCGTCGTCCTCGGCCCCGCGCGAGCTCTCGAGCTTGCGGGGGCGTCCGCGGTGCCTCGCCCCGTGCCCTCCTCCTCCTCCTCTTCCTCCTCCTCCTCGTCCTCTTCTTCCTGTTCCTGTCGGTGCCCGTCCGTGCCAGATGGAATTCTCGTTCGGTGCTGGGCCAGGGGGCCTGGTGTACCTCCTTTTCAGAGTTTTGTGCTCTTCCGCGTTTCACCAACTCCCCAGTGCCAAATCCCGCTCCACCCTCCATCTTGCTCCATCTCGCTTGCCACGAAGCTGACTGCATCTCGTCTTCATTTGTTGGTTTTCTTGGTACCCGCCTCTCTCTCTCTCTCTTTGTCTCTCTTTCCCCCCTTCTCTCTCCCATCATCTTTCCCACTGGCTGCTGGTCCTTCCTGCCCCCGTCGCGCTGATGTTTCCTCACCATTTCTGTGACATGTGGTCTCTCTTGTCGCGGCAAATTTTCGCTGCGCGTATGCCGCGTGTCTCTCGCCTTCGTTGCTTGCCGCCCAAATCATCTCCTCGGGAGTTCCGTCCGCCTTCGACGTGTTGTCGATGCAAGTGCGCATCTTCCCTCCGTTCTCTCCTCGCCGCATATCCCACCACCGCACCCATCCCCGCTACCTGATTTCCCGCATGTTCTTTCCCATCATTCCAGCTTCTCGCTGAAGACCAACCGCGCTGAACTGGTCATCGTCCTCCCACAACGGGTCTCTCGAGTGGTGGCCATCATGTTTGCCCCTTCTCAGTCAGGGGCAACAGGCATCGCCGAAGAGCGTCGATCAACGCGGTAACGTTCACATACAGGGGCCAGCCCCCCTGCAGTTGGTGCGTTCCGCCAGTTCTCTAGGCCTCCCAAATGGGGTCAGAGTAGATGGGGTCGGAGGATTGCTCGGTGTCGTCGCTGCATCGGCGATGCAGCTCGATGCGGAGCCGTTTTCGTCCACGCCGACGGCGCCGATGCATCGCCCACGTCGCGGATGCATCGGCGATGCATCGACATTGTATCGGCGATGCGGCACGATCATCCGACCCCATTGACTCGGACCCCCATCTGGGAGGCCTCTAAGCATTCTCCTCCTGCTCCTGTGTCATCGGCCTTCTTCTCAGCCGACGCGCTTGGCCTCGTTTGGCCGTCTTCTTTCCCCGCGTTCTCGTCCCTGCCCCGGGGCATCCTGCCGCCCCCTCCTCGTCCTCGTCCTCTCCTCGTCATCCTCCTCTCCTCGTCCTCCTCCAACCCTCTGCTTCCGTCCTCGTCCGCGTCCTCGTCCTCATTTTCGCCCGTCCCCTTTTCTCTTTTTCCTCCACGTCCCCCTTCCTCAGCCGGCACCGTCCCGCCCTCCGCCCATCGAGGCCCCCCGCAGTGGCGCGAAGATGGGAAGTCCAGCGCCGACCCGAGAAATCCGCGCGGCCCTCCGAAATACTACGCTTATGTGTGGTTCCTTTTGCCCCCCCCAAAAGGAGAGGATTGTCGGACAAGCCGCGCCGCATGGAGGCATCGCGAGCATCAGGACGCCGGAAGAGAATCCTGGCCTTCAGGGATCTCGCCCCGGCGGTCCTCGGCGGAAGCACCACGAGAAGACGAGGAGGAGGACGCCCGAATAAGGGCCGCTGTTGGGCTCGGAAGCGCACCCGGGCGTGCTGGGGCCAAGACGGGGTTTTCGTTTCTGATGCAGCGTATCCTCTGGTGGCTGCTAGGCGTAAGTCGGGCGCGTCCCTCTTACAGGAGGAATATTCAAAAATAGTCAAAGCATCTTCTGGGGACGATTGTTTTAGTATGTTTTGACTATTGTTGGGCATTGTTGGTGTATTTTTCATTTTTCGTCCAGAATCCGCCTGTAGGAGGACATGCCCGACCTAATGCTAGGCTGCATCGCATTAGGGTCCCCCATTGCCGAAAGATGCGGGCAACGCCCCCTTTCCCGGCGGCCGCGAAGCGCGGCGCCGCCAGGCTCTTTGCGCGTTTGGAGTTCCTTGGGGCTGCGGTTCACACCTGCGTGCCGTATGTTCCCATCTGCGCTGTGGCTCCCAAGCGACAGTACAGTGGGGGCCCATGCCAAGAAACACCCTGCTTGCCTCCAGGGTGCCATGGGTTTCTTGGGTTTCGATTTTGCGATGGAAGACGTGACGTTCCCACACCAACAATCAATTGACGCCCTGGGGTCTCAGGGTTGGGCTTCTTGTGGGAGGATTCTTGTGGACTGGCCTCCATTGTAAAGTCAAGACGTCGACGACTGGGGCCGCTTTGGGCTCGGGAGGGGCCTTGGTTTCTGGGTCGCGCCCCGGATTCAGGTCGGGCAGCCTTATGGCCGAGGCTCGCCGTGGCCGGGAAAGCCCCTTCGTTCCTTCTTCAGCGGCCTTCGTGTGATTGCACGACGACCGTATCGTAGATAGCATGATGGTTTTGCGTGCAGTTTTAAGCCGTGGAGAGAAATCGCGCAGGAACGCAGCTGCTGTCGCTGGGAGGCACGCCTACAAGGCGGGCAGGCGGACATGCAGGTACGCAGACCCTCAAAAGGAGGACTGGTGAAACTACGATGTACCCCGGCCTCGCCGTTCCAAGCAGACTTTGGGAAAGCATTGCGCCAGTTGATGAAGGCAGGGGGAAAAATGGGGGGGAGGAGTAGGAGGCGACAAAAAGAGAGCAGCAACTCTTATTCAGGAGCCCACCGGATCTGGGAAACAAGACTTCGACTATGTCCAGACAAAGGGAGAGTCAGAGAGAGAAACAAACAAAAGACGGAGAGAAGCACATACGTATATATAGGTATCGGGGTAGAGGTAGAGGAGACAGAGAGAGAGAGAGAGAAACACATACATAAACAAACAAGGGATGAAGAGAGAAAGGGAGAGAAAGAAAGACAGAGAGAGCGAGAGAGATAATTAGCATGACGGAAGCGGGTCCTGCTGGAAACGGGTCTTGGACCCGGGGGCCCTTCCTTGGGAACAGTTCTTTATCCCGAGTTGTTTCCTCATGGCCCCTAGGCTTGAGAAGGGCCCCTGCATCCCGAAAGTGGCGAAAGCCTTCGGACCAGTTTCCCTCAGGACCCGCTTGCATCATGGCGGGAAAGAGAGAGAGAGAGGGAGAGAGAGAGAGAGAGAGAGAGAAAGAAAGAGAAAGCAGCAGCAGGAGCAGCAGCAAGCAGCTCGTCTCCTGCAGTCCTCTTGGGGCGAGCCACTGCGGTGCTCGCCTCCTTCGCTGCCGCACCGGTGCGCCCACAGTGGCTCGCTCGTGCGCCTTTGCTTGTGTGGGTGGTCGCCCCGAAGCCCGTCTGCACGGATTGCCGAGCGCGTTCTACTACTCGCGAAGCGCCTACTCGCAAATGTAAAAAAACATAGGTTCGCCCTCCACGTAATAGATTGTAGATCCCCCGCGGCGGATCCAGGCCATTTGCGAGTAGTTACGCCGCGTGCCGTGGAACGCGCTCGTCTCACAGAGGAGCCCACGGCAGCAGAGCGCAGAGCGCAGACCTCCCGCCCCCCGCCGCGCGCTCCCCAGCGATGTCCCGGCGCGCGCTCGCGCTCTGGGCGGCGGCGGCGGGATCGGCGGGCGCCTTCGAGTGCCGCGCGCGCGCGCCGCCGACGCCGCCGTCGGCCTCGCCGTCCTCGCCGTCCTCGTCGTCCTCAGCGCACCGGCCGTCGTCGTGTTCGTCGTCGCCGGCCTCTCGTCGGAGTAGTCGCCGCCACCGCCGCCGTCGCCCCCGCCGTCCTCGCCGTCCTCGTCGCCCTCGGCCGCGCTGTGGTCGTCGTCGTCGCCGCCGCCGGTCGTCCTCGTCGTCGACCGCGCCGTCCTCGTCGACGTCGACGCCGCCCGCCTGGCGCCGCGCTTTTTCCTGGGGCAGACGAGGCGGGCCCCATACGCAGCACGTCCAGAGGTCAGCGCAGCAGCGGAAATGCGGCGGGGGCGTTCGTTGAGGAATGTGCCTAGGATTACGTCGGGCCCGTCCCCCTAGAGGAGGAGTATTCAGAAATAGTTAAAAGATAGTCTGGGGACGATTTTTTCAGCATTTGTTTGAAAATTTTGGCGTTTTTTTGCGAATTTCCGATTTCTCGTAAAAAATCCCCCTGTAGGGGGACACGCCCGACTTAAGCCTAGGAGGCTTCAGACCCTGGAGGATCCCTTAGCCAATGATGACAGCGGTGGTACCCATGGCCACTCCACGATTGGAGTTCCGCGGGCTTCCAGACCCTGGGTTCCTGATCCAGTGGTTCCTTATCCAATGCCTTCACCGTGCCAACACGCTACGGTATACATAAAGCATTCGGATGTCTGCGGGAAGTTCTTCGGTCGGCACTGGACCCCCTCCCCACACCCTTTGGGCGGCCCAAGAGGCCCCCCCAGGATGGCCCAATAAGCCCCCAAGAGGCCCCAGAGAGGCCCCAAACAGGTCCCACTACTGCCCAAGAGGTGCCCAGGAGAGGCCCCCAAGAGGGCCCAATAAGCTCCCCAACGGGCCTCATAGGGCCCAGTACGATCCCAGAGGGCCCCGAGTTTGTTAAGGTGGCCCTAAGGCTGCCCAATATGCTTTCAAGACGATTCCACTTGCCTCTAAGACGCCCGAAGAGGGCCCCAGGACCCCCTTGAGGGCTTCATGAGGTCAACGGCATTGATTTGCCGCGCCAGGAACAGAAGCGCGCGTCAGCAAACTTCGGCTCACGTAGCCCCTTGGATCGAATCCACGGGTCCACCCTAGTAGTCTATACAAACAGAGATGCTCATGCAGAAACCACATGTGTTAGAAGATCTGTATATCCGTAAGTGCTTCGCCCCATGCCGCCAGCCCCCTTTCTCGGATAAAGGGAGATGCAAAACCTGAATCATGATGTCTGGGCGCCGCTGTGAAGCAGTGTCGGGACCTCTTTGTTTTTCTACCCTGACCCTACGGAACTGCGTCATGGGTGCCACCGGATTTTAGAAATGTTGCAAATCCCGTGTGTTTTTCGACCTTGACCCTACGGAACTGCGCGGGGGGCGCCGCCGGATTTCAGAAATGTGGCAAATCCCCTGTATTTTTGGACCCTGACCCCGCCGATCTGCGTGAGGGGTGCCAGCGAATGTCAGACATATTGCGAATCCCAGATGCTTTTGGACCCTGACCCTGCCGAGGTGCGTGAAAGGTGGCAATTCCCTTTTGTTTTTGGACCCTGACACCGCCGATCTGCGTGAGGGGCGCCACCAGATTTTCGAACAGGTTGCAAATCCCATGTGTTTTTGGACCCTGACCCCGCCGATCTGTGTGAAGGATGCCAGCAAATTTTAGAAAAGGTTGCAACTCCCATGTGTTATTGGACCCTGACCCCGCCGATTTGCGTGAGGGGTGACAGCAAAATTGCGAAAAAAGGTTGCAAATCCCATTGGTTTTTGGACCCTGACCCCGCCGATCTGCGTGAGGGGTGTGAATTTTTATCCACCCGGCAATTCAGGCAACACGCTCACGGCGTGGTAAAAATGCCCGTTTTGGGCCTCCCCCCCTTCGCGCGGTCCATCAACAAGGAACAGTAGCCAGCAAGAAGTCAACAAGGAACAGTCAGCAGCAATAGGCAGAACTGTAGCAGTGGAAACTGGAAGTTGCAACTGGCGCAGGAAACTGCGAAGCTTCGGCCTACAGCCTGGTGGCCCCACCAGGGGGACGGCGGATTTTCACAATACGAGCAATCATAACACATATATATATATATATTTATATATATATATATATATATATATATATATATATATATATGTGGCTGTGCTCGCTCCCCTCCCTGTGATATACTTTTTCTTGTGTTTTCCTTCAGGCGATCAGCATTATTGCAGCGTTTCAGTATCGAGCAGCACATTGCCGTTGCAAAAAGCAAGCGACGTCAAGAATACTGTCGAGGCGCAAGCAACCGGAGTGCAAGTGGCCAGGGTGCAAAGACATTTAGATTGTAATGCAGCGAAGTTTCGTTACCCCCGTGGGCACTAAACATGAATCGCGCACGCATTCAGAGTATTCCAAAAACAGAATAAGGCGGGCTCTCGGGCTCAATAAAGCGTCTTCAGCATGTCGCCAGTACGCGACCATGACTCCTGCCCTTTGCTACAGAAAGTCCACTGCGCCGACCGAATGCGGCGTCTGGCGGCGTGCGTGCCGACCCTGCGCGCGCGAGACTGGCGGTCGCAAACAAGCCCAGACGCGATCAATAATATGTTTCCAGACTTGGTGCGCAGCGTAGCACCGCTCGGCAACTCGTGATCCACCACCTCTGGGAATGTCGGCTCAAACCATAACATGTGTCCCAACCGCACAACTTCCTTCTTAACGTGGACGACGCTGTCGTGAAATACGCCGGGTACCTTCATATTGTCAGCGCGCGCCCCGTCAGTGTGCAGTGCCACATGTCGTCTGGCGAGGTGCCGCTGAGCGATGGGTTTCCAAGCGCGCTTGCGAATTGGACCAGGTCCAGGCGCGCGCCTTGGAGTCTTGCATGGGTGGAGACGGGTTAGCACCAAAGTCTCTGGCCTCCCACGTTGGACCAGTCTTCCCCGCTGCTCCCACCTCACTGGCTTGTCCTTGTCAGAAACTGCCGCGTCGTCTGTTTTGCCCAAATCCACCTCGTCGACGGCGCCGAACTGAATCGTCGTCTCCATCTGCTGGGCGCATCGCATCCTGGCGCCGTCGAGGCGGGCGCGCGTGGACTCTATGAGCTTGTGGTTGTTCCCAGTGGTCTGGTGGCATTTGGTTTGTGCAACTTCCCAAGTTGCACAAACCCTATCAGCGAGCGGAGAAGTACATTGCCCCCACCCCGCCGGGAACACAAGGTGGCCATGGCGAGGAAATACAAACTTTTGGCACGCCTTGCTGCTGCAACGATAGGCTGGGCCTCTGCACGCAACGATTTTCCATGGGCCCACGTGCCCGCCCGCGCACCGTGGGCAGGCCATGCCGCGCCAATCTAGAAGACGCCCAGCGGCGGTGAGCTTCTTCCCGAGCTGCATGGGGGAAGCCGCGCACACGGCCTTCAGGGCGCATTGGATAGTGAGGCGATCACCTCGAGACTTGCGGGTCTTTTGGCCGTGTCGCACGTAGGGCGCGCACGGTGTTTTGTTATTTGCGGCTGGCTTTGTCGCAACCTTCCCGACCATGCGCGCCTTCCAGCGACTGGGCAAGAATGAGAGGCAGCGGGCTTCTTCGCGCACGGCCGAGAGGAGCCAGCAATTAAATCCAAGGCGTCTGTCTCGACGCTGCCGCCGCCAGCCCCGCCTTCGGCAACTTGCAGCAGGCGGGCACGGCGTCGGCCCTCGCCCCAGCGGGGGGCCAAGTCGAACAAGGCCTCGTCGCACATCTGCATCAGAACGTCCTAGTGCGAGTCGTAAACAAGCATCTGCTGCGAATCCCAGCGGGCGCGGATACCAACAGCATGTCCACGAGTTCCAGCCATTCCAATGTGCAACAGGAAGCAGCGCGCGGAGTCGGCGCAGATCATGTCGCTCAGCTGCACCTCTTGGAAGACGAGAGGACGATGAATCTGCAATTGTCGATGAGAGCATGGGCCACAGGCGAACTCTGACTGGCTCGCCCCCCCGGAAACCAGATCCGCATTGGCGAGAGCGCTCACTGCGCACATACTTCCCCGAGGGCAACTTGGAGCTTCTGCTGAGACATCTCGCAAGTTTCCACCAGGAGTGATGAGGATTCGTTAGGGTGCGGCGGCGACGGGGGGGGGGGGGGGGGGGGGGGGCGCCACCTGCACCTCGGGCTTCCTCTCTCTGCTCGGGAGCGGGGGTCCCCCAGGGCATCTCCGCGCCGCTGAGATTTTCAAAATGCAAAGATACGCCGTGCTCGTTTTCGATTGCAGACACAAGTCCGACGAAGCCCTCGTCGTTCACGTCGAGCCCCATGGGCCTGCAGTAAATGCCATCGAAGACAAAAGAAATTGGCGCGGCTCCCGCTTCTCTTAATGCCTGCTTCATACTCATCAGAACCCGACGCTCCAGCTCGCCCAGGAAGATGCGAGGCGAGCTGCAATCGGGCCGCGCTCTCGCGACACTCTAATACAGCGCGTCGTGCTCGAAAAGAAATCGAGCGGCGTTGGCTATTTCCGTTTGCAGACCATCTATATGCTGAAGCCAGTCAGGCCGCTCCTCTGGATCTGGCGACTGCCGCCCGTTGGGGCTGGTCGCCGAGATGAGCAGCTTCTTGGCGACGCCCACCCCGACGTCGAAATACCCGGACGAAATCCTTCCGCCCGCCCCAGTTGCTGACGACGTCGCACAGAAGTGGAAGCTCTGACTCGACGCATATCCTCTCGCGCCGCTTCAAGGCCACAACCAGCAAACTGAATAATGCAACCTTGATGTCGAGTTCCAGAGCGCCTCCTGGAAATCCAGCCAACGCAGCGCGCCGAGCCTCCTTGCTAACCTCCTGCAGAGATGGGCCCGCTGCGAAAAGTCCCCCTGTAACCCTGCTTTGTGTCTTTGCGAAGAAGGCTCCGCAGGCGGCGCTGCTGGCCGTCTCCAGCGGCTTCCACGGACGCGGCCCCTCGTATTTCCAATAAACGAGCATAGTTTTGAATCGGGACCTGTCGCCTCTGTCGGCACCCGAGACGACGTGGGCAGCCAAGGCGACGACGTCCACGACGTCCGCTACCGAGCAGACAACGGAGCAGCAGATGGGGCGAAGTTCTTGCTCGTCGTCAGAGTAATAACATTCGCCCCTGGGCCGACCTCCCATGGCCCATCTCTCGCTAGGGGGCGCCGCCGGCGATGGAATGCTGGAATATCGGGGCAGCTTCGCCATCGCGTCAGCCATCGCTGGGAACAGTAGCGCGGCGTAGCGCTGCTGCCAAATGAGTTCATGTCGGTGACTTCCTGGACTAGGTAATCGGCCAAAGGCCCGCAGCCTTTTTGCGGGCGACGCCAAGTTCGCAAACGCGGAAGCTCTTGGAACGTCGATTGTACGGCATAATTATTTCGCAACCTTCCAATCCCCCATTTGTCTTCTTCTGCCTTTTGATAGTTTGCGCTCTTCCCCGTGCTTCTTCTTGGTTTCTTCCTCCCACAACTTTCTCAAGCAGTCTGCTAATGTGTCCCAGTCAGAGTCGCTGCCGCTTGCGGCGCCAGATGATACATCCATGACGCGCTTGGGCCTGGGCTCGCATTGCTGATTGGTCAGGCGGCGGATGTACCAGCGCGTCGACATCTTCACGTGGTCATCGAGATTATCTGGTTCGAGCGTGCGCACAATGGCTTCTGAGTTCCCCAATTCATCCCAGGTTAGCTTTCGAATTTTTCTGAAATATACATGTGCCGCAGCGCGGCGTGTCGGCATAGTCTTCAACACATCCGATGCGAGTTTCAAGAGTCGTCCGCTTCCATGATCTACGTCTTTGCTATCAGTGACCAGCGCTGCGAGACCAACAGCCGACGTTAAACATTTACGTTCCACAGACTCCGTTGGAGACTTCCTTCGGGTCGACGGAAAATTGAGTCCAGCTAACAGGGGGTGGTTCAATCTGTTTGATGCAATACATTTGTGGTGCTGCAAAAGATCTGGGGCGTGCAATGCATTCCGTGGTGCAAATGTATTATTGTTGTTGTGTGCCATACATTTGTTGCTGCACAGTGCATCCAATTCTCTGGTTGCACTACATTTGCCCCACATCTATTGCACCGCCCCCCTTTCGCTGGACCTCCTTTTCCGTCAACCCGATTCCTGGGTGCCGCCTGTTCACCGCGGACTTCCAGGTCCTGCGCTGCAGAGCTCCGGGGGCATGACATAATGGGGGTAACGTCGTCATAGTTCCAGCTCTGCTGCTTCTTCATCCTGCTGAAACGTACTTCACTGGAGAAGCCGAAGTTGGCCCTGGCGATAAGGTCCTCGCCCGCAATGGAACGTTTGAGCACGTCCACGTTAATCCTGATGTGAGAAGAATTTGTCTTTCACTCTTTGATGCAAGGCCGTTTCTCGCGCAGGCCGAAGTGGGCGCTCTCCGCCACTCGGTGTCGCCAACGAAGATTGAAGGGTCGAGCGTCGCCGAGTTTTGCTTGCCAAAGAGTGGCGGCTCCAGGATATCGAAAGCGCCCTTGCCACCGCCGCCCCCTCCTATCGCCACCATCATGACGGGGGCGTGGATGCCAAAAAAAGCGCAGTACGTCGCTGCGCACGAGGTGGCGAAGCACCCCCCGTCGATCTAGTAGCAAAGGAATCAATGTAATCATGCACTACCTCCCGCACCTCGGATAATGAATGCTGGTGCCCACGGACCGCGGGGCAATCAGCCAGCGCCACGTTGGTCTTCTAGTACTTGAAGGGCACGCGGAAGTAGCAGTCATTATGTGGATCAGGTTCAAACTGGATCATCTTCGCATCCCTGTAACCGTCGTCGAAAACAAATCCCTGCGACGGGGGCTTCTGTGTTCAGCTTGGCAGCGAATGCCTTCCAGATCTCCGACTTCGACCCCCTGGTTGAATCCTGCTCATAATATTCTGGGAGGTTCGGCAAGATCTCGGCGAGCTTCGCTAAATTGTGGGCCATGTACCTTTTCCTTTTGGTCTGCCTCAATTTGCGATCCCAGCTTTGCTTCGCCTTCGGCCTGCATTCGCGTGAGAATTGTTCCAAAGAGGTGCCGAGGTGCGCGGACGTCGCCATGGCTTGTCGAAGCGCGGTGCCCCCGTGGCCCCAGCACCAGACAAGCCCCTTTCCGGGGCGAGCGAAAGGGGGCGGGGCGCAAGGGTAGCCGCGAAGCTATGTTTGAAACCAGTGCCAAAATCGTTGTTTCCCGATGAGGAACTTCGCCGGCACGAGAAACATATAAACTTCGCGACCACCATTCCCCCGCCCCGTTTTGCTCGTCGCCGACCTCTGGGACGTGTTCGGAAATCAAATACCACATGCCCTCTGCCATGTTCAGACTCGGCCGCATGTCGACAATCGAATATTCCCCGTTTTCCCATCAGCCCTTCAGATGATAGGGTGGTCATAGAAGTACAACTCACCATCGTGACTGCGATACACCTCTCTGCATCTCAGCAAACCAAACAAGAGCTTGTCAGTAATAGTTATCCTGTCAGACGTAATGGTACCGCCCCGTCCACCAGCTCTTTGATTATGCCAAAAGCTGCCAGCATATCTTCAAGAGCGGCACGCTTGGCCACCTTGGTCGGCGGGCCGTCGCTTGCGTTCGCCATCCCACTCGCATCGGTTGGCAGCAGCGAAGATACATCCTGCAATTGCCTCTGCGCTCGGGACCTTAGTGGCGGGCCCTCCACGACGGGCTCTTCATGCTTCTTCCCATCGTCATCACCACCATGATCACCAGGACCACCGCCATCGTGAACAGTAGCATCATCATCATCATCATCATCATCATCATCATCATCATCATCATCAACAGCATCATCATCATCACCATCATCATCCTCATCCTCATCCTCATCCTCATCATCATCATCATCAGCATCATCATCATCATCATCATCATCATCATCATCATCATCATCATCATCATCATCATCATCATCATCATCATCATCATCATTTCACCATTATCATTGGCACCATCAACCTAACCGCCTCCTCCTCCTCCTCCTGTTTCTCCTCCTCGTCCCTCCTCCTCTTCCCCCTCCTCCTCCTCCTCGCGACGGGAGCGGGAGAGCGGGACAGCGGGAGAGCGGGAGAGCGGGAGCGGGAGAGCGGGAGTGCGGGAGAGCGGGACAGCGGGGGAGCAGGAGAGCGGGAGAGCGGGAGAGCGGGAGAGCGGGAGAGCGGGAGAGCGGGAGAGTGGGAGAGCGGGAGAGCGGGAAAGCGGGAGAGCGGGAGAGAGGGAGCGCGGGAAAGCGGGAGGGCGGGAAAGGGGGGGGGGGCCGGAGAGCGGGAGAGCGGGAGAGCGGGAGAGCGGGAGAGCGGGAGAGCGAGGAGAGCGTAGCTGAGAGCGGGAGAGGGCGGGAGAGCGGGAGAGCGGGAGAGCGGGAGAGCGGGAAAGCGGGAGAGCGGGAGAGCGGGAAAGCGGGAGAGCGGGAGAGCGGGAGAGCGGGAGAGCGGGAGAGCGGGAGAGCGGGAGAGCGGGAGAGGGACAGGGAGTGGATCAGAGTGTTGTTTGCAATAGCCGGAGTCCGCCCCCTGGCCCCCCGGCCCCCCTGGCCCCCCTGGCCCCCCGTTCTCCCGCTCTCCCGCTCTCCCGCTCTCCCGCTTTCTTGCCCTCCCGCCCTCCCTCCCTCCCGCTCCCCGAGTGCTTCCGAGTGGAAGTCAAGGCCGCAATCCCGGGTGTTTCTCAGTGGAAGTCAAGGCCGCAAAGAAGCTCAGGTAAATCACAGGGGGTGGGGCGACCATCTATCTATATATGTATGTATATATATATATATATGTGTGTATATATACACACACGTAGCACCCCGCAGTTGCGGATAAGAGTGATGGGGGCGGCGGGGACGTCTGCAGTCTGCGAGGCTCTGAAGAAGCCTGCAGCAGACGCCTAATTCTTCCAAATTGTTCACCGGGCCTGCCGCAGGCGCCGACTTCTTCGTTAAAGCATTGTGAGTGGGTCGCGGGATGGGTCGCGGGTGAATCGCGGGTGGGTCGCAGGTGTGTCGCGGGACGTGTCGCGGGTGGGTCGCGGGTGGGTCGCGAATTGGTGGCGGGTGGGTCGCGGGTGTGTCGCGGGCGAGTCGCGGGCGGGTCGCTGGGGGGGTGTCGCGGGGGGGTGTCGCGGGGGGGTTGCGGGTGGGTCGCGGGGTGGGTCGCGGGTGGGTCGCGGGTGGGTCGCGGGCGGGTCGTGGGCGGGTCGCTGAAGGGGGTCGAGCGCCGATCCAAGAAATCCGTTCGGATCTCAGAAAATTCTTATCAATCTGTTTCTTGCTGGTCCAAGAGAACGCGGGGTGACATGCCTTGAACTGATCCTTGCCCCTAAGGTCGGCCTCCCCTTGCAAGGCGATGACATTCTTAGGGGTCTGCCTTCAGAAGCTGAGGGAGCCCTCAAGATCGGCACCGAGGCAAGGTCATGCCAAGCACAGGTTTAGGGAAATGCTTGCGATCGTTTTCTTAGTCGGCGCGGACCCTCGCACCCGTCCCCCCCCTCCCCCCCGATGGAGTAGATCTTGGCTGTTTTGGGCGCTTGTTTCAAGCAGGTGGACGGCCCCCCATAGGATTCCCCATGGGAGCATTTTTTTCACATTCGCACTGGGCAGAGTTCCGGAGCCAGATCCCCCTCCTTCCCCCCCCATTCCGCCCAATGTTGAAACGCCGATCATGAAATCGCTCACTCTGCCTCAAGCTGGTACAGGGGGGGCCCGGCAGTCAAACTCCGTGGCCGCTCGGGCTCACAGCGGCGGCGCGCCCGCGGCGCAAACCGCCGCCGGCCCGCCCCTGGGGCAGCGCGGGCAGCATGGCGGAGGGCCCAGCCCCCGCTGCCGCGGACCCGCCGCCCGGCGAAGCTGGGCCTGGCTCCGCGCCCAGGGAGGCTGCCGAGGACGGGGCCGTGCCGAGCGCCCTGAGATCCTGGCGACTCTTCTTTTTTTCGAGCCGGGCGGTTTCGCTCCATCTCGGGGCTCACGGGACCCTCAAGGATCGATGCGGCTCGAGAGACGAGGTCCAGGGGTCCAGTCGTGATTTGTTGCTATGTTGCAGTGTTTTTGCAAAGTCGGATCTCAGGGAGGGGTGTCGCTTCGATGAAATAGCGCGGCCAGTCTCTTACATATTTCCGGCTTCCGGCTTCCAAGGGCCCTCAAGGCTGGTGCAGGCGCCGGTCGGGTTACGACACTGGAGGGCGAGGCCTTTCCCAGAGGAGCAAGCCCAGAGATCCGACTCTCCGAAGAAATGGGAGCAGCCAGTTTGGGGCCGTTTTCGGCCTCCCATGGGGCCTTCAACGGGCCCCGGGGCCGTCTAAAAAACGAGGCAGGACAAAAAACTGGCCAAGTGGTCCAGACCTCCAGGGCCCACGCATCAGAAAAATGGGAGCGCTGAGTGTCTGGGAAGGGGTGTCGCCACGAGGGGTGTCACCACTTGGCGGCGAGCCAAGGGGGGAAGTCAGAGGGGGCTGGCCTTCTCAGATGGCTCGGGAGCCCTCCAGCCTTCTGAGAAGGTTCCTCAGCTTTCCTCGAAGACGCAGACAAGTTGTCAGAAGGCGCGAGGGCTTCTGAGAAGCCCCGCCGCCTTCTGAGAAGGCCTGCCCCCTCTACTACCCTGGTCATTGGATGCCAGAAGTTGTGTCTCAAATTCCGATTTAGGTCGCGACCGGTCTGCTTCAAAATCGGTCGCGACCGAAAACAAGTTGTATTCAATAGTTTGGGACCTGGGGGGTCACGCTGGGGCTGCTAGAGGGACTGGGGAGGTCAGAGGTGGATGCTAAGGTGGGTCATATCTGGCCTGACCTTGCCTATAAGTGGGTTACAAGTGTCCTGGGCATGGTCCATCCGCTAAGTGGGCCGCCCACTTAGACTTGATCTGATCCCACTGAACCACCGAGGGCACCTGCAAGCCACTTGTACTGGGTTCTGCCAGTCATCCTCCAACTTAGCATCCACTTCTAATCCCCCTTATGCCATGGCCACCCCCCGCGGTCGTTCCAGTAGGGGGGTCACCAGTTCCTCCCGAGGATCGAGCTCTTGAGGATCAAAGCTCGAGGAGGTTTCTGGACGTTTGGGGTCGTTTATGGGCGGAGTCCTGGCGTGTCCTCGGGACGCTGCCTCCGGCAAGCGGCGTCTCCTCGGGAGTCAAGCAGTGGCGAAGCGTCCTGGCTCGCCTATAGCCCTACCAAACGATGCTCTAAGAACCTGTTGTGGTTTCCACGAGATGCTCTTAGAATATTTTTGGCGGAGTCTGTCTTGTTTTATCACATCGGGTTTATGTTATAAGAACATTGTTTTTGTTCTCAGAACATTTGTGGGTTCTAAGAACATTTCGTGATAGGACTATAGGAATGCCGGGACGGTCGGTCCCTACTCAAGAGAGAGTGGCGGCCCCCCCTGGTCTGTAGTGGCCCCCTTGGCATGGCCCGGGCCGAGGGCAGCGCGGGCACGGACGACTGGGAGCTGCAGAAGGTCTCTCAGGAGGAGAAAAAACACAGACACAATCAATCGTCGATTCCCCAGACAATATGGGAAAATATGGGAAGTGGGGGGGAACGCAAAAGCCCAGAACATATGGGAAAATATGGCGAATCCTGTGTCCCAGGGCCCCTTCAGAGTTCTTGAGGATCAAAGCTCGAGGAGGTTTCTGGACGTTTGGGGTCGGTTGGGGCGGGGCCCTGGCGTGTCCTCGGGACGCTGCCTCCGGCAAGCGGCGTCTCCTCGGGAGAGTGGCGGCCCCCCCTTGAGCAGGGACCGACCGTCCCGGCATTCCTATAGTCCTACCACGAAATATTCTTAGAACCCAAGACAGCCCCGGCCAGAAATGTTCTAAGAACATTTCGTGAAAACCACAAAAGGTTCTTAGAACAGTGTTTGGTAGGGCTAGAGGCGAGCCAGGACGCTTCGCCACTGCTTGACCCCCTGGTCTGTGGTGGCCCCCTTGGCATGGCCCGGGCCGAGGGCACCGCGGGCACGGACGACTGGGAGCTGCAGAAGGTTTCTCAGGAGGAGAAAAATCACACAGACACAATCAATCGTCGATTCCCCAGACAATATGGGAAAATATGGGAAGTGGGGGGGGAAGCAAAAACCCAGAACATATGGGAAAATATGGCGAATCCTGTTATTTGTGTGTATTTATTTGTGTCCATTTGAGAGAAGGCCGCCCGCCCAACAGCGGCCGCTGTCGGTTTGGGACAACACTTGTTGTTGGGCATCGTACCCATTTTTTCCGTACCCATTTCGGGCGTCCAAACCCTGGTCTGTGGTGGCCCCCCTGGCATGGCCCGGGCCGAGGGCAGCGCGGGCACGGACGACTGGGAGCTGCAGAAGGTCCCGCCGCGGAGCCAACGGGCCCCGACCCAGACCTGCTCGCGTCCGCTTCCGGCGTCCAGGGGGCACGCGCCGGGCCCCAGAGGACACCCCGTCCACAAAGACTGCCCCGGCATCGCTCGGGCGTGTGCCTTTTCTTCTCGGCGAGAACCGTCGAGGACCATCGAGGACCATCGAGGATCTTTGTTTTCTCGGCGAGAGCCATCGAGGACCATCCTGGGCCATCGAGCCCCAAAAAATCACGCATGAAGCCGAAGAATGCACAGGGAATGGACGTCCGAGCGATGTCGAGCTGCTCGGGGCGGGAGACCGGGCCCTGGAAACATCGGTCGGGGCTTCGGAGAGCGCGCCTGGAGGAAGAGGAACATGTCAATCAAAGGTCTGGTGGCGGAGTGGTGGGAACGGGTTCGGAGCTGTGTCTTCGCTCGTGCCCCCCACGGCCCTCCGCGCGCCCCAGGACTGTCAGCAAGAGGCAGTTCGTCTTGAGACTCCGGCAGAAGTTTACTGCCATGGCGGGGGGGCGGGGGGGACGTAGCGAAACCCGAAAGGAACTCCGGACTGCGCGCAAGTCGGGACTCGCTTGAACGTCTTCTCGGCCCAGCGCTGTTCGAAAAGGCGGCGGAGGTGGGGCGGAGGGTGGGGTGGGTGGGTGCGCGTGTGGGGGGGGAAGTCCGGGTCCTCGGGAAAGTCCCCAGGGTCCAGGACTCGCTTTTGGACGGGGGTATAGGACGAGGGCAAATCCGCTCCTCAGCTTTCCCGAACGCTCTCGGAGCGTTCCGGCACGCTCTGGGACGGCCGCGGTGCCCGATAAATCCTCCAGAACCGCTGGTCTCAGAGATCTTCGGTCAGATTCATCCCTGTCCAGATCTATCCTCGCCCTGGCTTCGTCTTACCCCGGGGTCAAGGTCCCGCCCGTTGCCCTCGTCGCCCGCCTGGTCTCTGTTGCCCCGAGAGGTCGCGTACGAGGAGCAGGTCCGCGATCTGGCGGTGCGCCTCGCGCAGGAGCAGGCGGCGCGCGCCGAGGACGCGCGGAAGGCCGCCCGCGCCCTGAGGCAGGCCCGCGCGGAGCTGGAGGCGAAGGTCGAGGAGGTCCGGCGCCGCGGCGAGGCCGAGGTGTTGGGCGCGAATGCATGGCGGGGGGCGATCGGTGGGGGGGAAGGCAGGTGCTCTTCTCGGGCCCTGCAGGGCCCCCTTCTGGGGCCCTCAAGGGCCCCTCTTCTGCAGCCCTGGCTGCCCCCCCCCCTGAATCGCCCCCAGTAGTTCGCGCCCAAGGTGGCCGCGGCGAACGCCCGCGCCCGCGAGGCGGAGGATCCGAGGCGGGGATGCATCCACGGTTCTCGGGGGCATCGGCAGGTGTTGGGTACGGGCCCAGACCTCATTCGGTCACGGAGAAAAAAATCACGGCGGGAGGTTTTTCCTTATTTTCAGCATGTTGGGGTCCTCCGCAGGCCGCGGGACCGTCCAAAAGCGACTCAGGATGAAAAGCTCGCGCCCAGGAAGAGCAAATCATGACGTCGGGGGTCTGGGGATACGAGATGCATATGGTCGGACCGCGGTATAAGAACGAGGTAGGTTCTGGGAGGGTACCCTCATGTTCTTCGTGTTTGTTGGACGTTTGTGTGCATAATGGGGGAGGGAACCCTCGAATGCTCTTCATTCTGTGCGCGTGCGAGTGGCCTTTCGCCAGAATGACATTTTTGGTGCGGGCACACGTGGGGTGCCCCCCAGCACTGGCCTGCGCGCTTGGGTCTGGCGCCCCCGCGGCCCCCGGACGCCGCACACCAAAGGCCACTCCTGCCCAGGGTCACTCCTGCATGAAGGCGACAGGGGCCCGCCGACAGACCCCCGGCAAGAGGGGGCGGATCCGCCCACCGTATGTTCGGGCCCCGGGGGGGGGGGCAAGAGTATGAAGAGCAACCGCTTGCCGAGGCCCCCGAAGCTCGACCGCCAGGCGACGGCCGCGGATGATTCTTACCCGCCCCGCCGAGGAGATCGCCGAGGCCGCCCGGAAGCGCGTCGACGAGGATCGGCATTAACATAAATCGGCATTCACAGAACATAGCGGCGAGCGAGGGGGAGAAAAGAGAAGGAGAAGGCTTTCTCAGAAGGCGGTGGGATTTCTCAGAAGCCCTCGCTCAGAAGCCCTCGCGCCTTCTGAAATTTAGAATGCCGGGGGATTTCTGAGCCTTCTGAGAAACTTGGCCCTTCTCACTTCCCTTCCGGGCCCGCTGCCGAATAAGTGCTCGGAGGTCCGCGCGGATTTCTTGCATTGGCGTTGCACCATCCTGGCGGCGCCTCAGGCGCTACCCCTGGCACGCTCCGCGTGCACGCGCCAGGGAGGGGGCTCCAGCGCCGAGCCAAGAAATCCGAGCGGAGCTCCGAAAGTTCGAGACAGCTACTCCCCAGACCTCTCCGGGGGTGCGTTCCGACCAGGATTTCCGGGCAAATCCAGCCGTGGCGACGTGGGCCTCCCAGGAGATCCAAAAAGGCGCAAACGAGGCGCCGATCCAAGACGTGCTGATTCCCTTGGCAGCGCCTCAGGCGCTACCCCTGGCGCGCTCCGCGCGCCAGGGAGGGGGCTCCAGCGCCGATCCAAGACATCCGAGCGGAGCTCCGACATCTTGCAGTCAGGAACTTTGGCTTCATGTGTCGCGCCGCCGGTTCTGACCCACCACATCTGGGCGCCACACGCGATCCACGCCCCAGTCACCAAGTGGCAGTGTCTCGCGTTTTTCCCAGCCTGCCGCCCCGAGGAGCGGAGCGACACGCTGTCCGCTTGCAGGGCATTGCGTGTCGCCTCGGCCGCCGCGGCGACACGCGAAGCCAAAGTTCCCGATCGTCAGGGGGGACTGGGGCGCACGCTTCGTCGACACTCGACCTTCCCAGGGCGTCCCAAGAGTCCACTTGGGCCCCCAGGGCCCTCGAGGAACCAGGGATTTCCCTTGAACACCCGCCGCCCTGCCGGTCTATCGGCGATGTATTGCCAGTTCCAGGTCGACGTTCCCACCCACCTTGAGCCGGTCTCCCCTTCCAGTCGAAGTGGATCAGTAGGTCGACCCTGCCACATCGAGGGCACCCTCATGTCCTGTGTTTCGCGGCCAATGCCAACTGCACCCCCCATGGCTAGTGTGAAGGTCCGATTTTCCACCACCGCTACCATAGGTAGGAGAGGGAGGATGAGGAGGAGGAGGAGGAGGAGGAGGAGGAGGAGGAGGAGGAGGAGGAGGAGGAGGAGGAGGAGGAGGAGGAGAAGAGGGAGGAGGGGGAGGAGGAGGAGGAGGAGGAGGAGGAGGACGAGGAGGGAGGAGGAGGAGGAGGAGGAGGAGGAGGAGGAGGAGGAAGAGGGAGGAGGAGGAGGAGGAGGAGGAGGAGGAGGGAGGAGGAGAGAGGGAGGAGGAGGAGGAGGGAGGAGGAGGAGGAGGAGGAGGAGGAGGGAGGAGAGGGGAGGAGGGGAGGAGGAGGAGGAGGAGGAGGAGGAGGAGCAGGAGGACGAGGAGGAGGAGGAATAGGAGGAGGAGGAGGAGGAGGAGGAGGAGGAGGAGGAGGAGGAGGAGGAGGAGGAGGAGGAGGAGGAGGGGGAGGAGGGGGAGGAGGGGGAGGAGGAGGAGGGGAGGAGGAGGAGGAGAAGGAGGAGGAGGACGAGGAGGGATGAGGAGGAGGAGGAGGAGAAGAGGGGAGGAGGAGGAGGAGGAGGAGGAGGAGGAGGAGGAGGAGGAGGAGGAGGAGGAGGAGGAGGTGGAGGAGGAGGAGGAGGAGGAGGAGGAGGAGGAGAGGTAGGAGAGGGAGGAGAGGGAGGAGGGAGGAGGAGGAGGAGGAGGAGGAGGAGGAGGAGGAGGAGGAGAAGGAGATGCAGAAGAAGAAGGAGGATGAGGAAGAGGACTGCCCATCCCTCTCTCATCCACTCCCTTCTCCCCCGTCCTACATACGGCGATGGTGGATCATCGGCCTGCACCCTTCGGACGGCCTAAGGGTTCTCGGTGTCCTCTCGCGTGTCCTCGCCACTCAGAGCCCCCACTGCGCCGCTGCCCCCCGCAGCCGCAGGAGGTGGCCGCCGTGCGCCGCCAGGCGGAGGCCCGTGTCGCCGAGGCCCGGGGGCGGGCGGAGGCCCGGGTGGGCGAGCGCTCGGAGCAGTACCACGAGAGCGCGCGGCAGATGCGGGCCGCGCTGGAGGAGCGGCATGAGCGCGCCAATCGTCAAGACGTGGCGAGGCGTCCTGGCTCGCCTGTAGGCCCACCGAAGGCTGTGCTCTAAGAACCACTCGTGGTCTGCGCCACATGTTCTGAGAACATTTCTGGCTGGGAGTGCCCTTTTTTAGCACATCCGGCGTATCTTTTAAGAGCATTGCTTTTGTTTTCTACAACTTTGGGGTCCGAAGAACATGTCGTGGTAGACAGTCAGTCCCTGCTCAAAATCGGGAGCATATGCCAGTGGAAAAAAATACCCATACCGCTGCCCTTCCCTCGTTTTCTGGGCCTCCCAGGAGCCTCTTGCCGCCACCGCTGGATTCGCTTCGAAATTCTGGCCAGAGTGCACCCCGGGAAAGGTCTGGGGAGTAGCGGTATCGGTATCCGTTGGTTTCCCCAGTATGTCGCCGCGCCAGTTGTCCCGACGCGCGGCCTTGCGTCTTGGGGAGGGCGCCGCGGGCACCAGGGCAAACTCTGCGTCGGGCGCAGAGTGTGGCGTTGGCTTGCCACGGTGCTGGCCTTGCATACTTGGGCGCTTTCAGAACACACGGCGCGGCGACATACCCTGAACCCTATGCTTGGCATCACTCGATCTCGATACCGATCTTGAGGATTCCCTCGGTTTCTGACTGTGCATCCCTGAGACAGTCATTGCATTTGGGCTGTCAATCTTAGGGACAGGCCTAATATCTAGGCTGGTTTATCGAAGTGGGTGCGGGCACCGAGGGAAGGAGCACGGGGGCCATGGCCAATGTGCTGCGCGATACTGTCGATGTCGATCTTTGTCATGGTCCGTGCCGGCCGTCGCCGATTCGTGAAGCTGGCCAACGAATTGCCGCTGACCTCGATCAACGGGGACCAAGATCGAAATGACGGTTCCGCGTTCAGTCTTGGTCATGCTCCCCAGGTCCTACCAGTCCAGGCAAGAGTGGCTCCAGCCCGGCAGGTAGGTCAGTTGTCGCGCCGAGGCCGCGGCGACCCCAGCGCTGGCGTTCGAGGTGGAGCGCCGCCTGTGGCACCGAATCAGCCGGCGTCGATCGGGCCGCGCCATCGGGAAGCCCCGATCGTTCAAGTTTGAAGGATCCACGCGGTGTCGGAGACCAGCGTGCAAGTCGTCACGACAGGGATTTTGCCGCAGCAGATCACGAGAGCCTGGCGTGTCCTCGCAAGTCCGTGTTTCGAGTGCATTTTAGCGTGCGCCAGCGTATGGCGGTCGACGAGACAGCACCGATCCAGCGTCGGCTAGCGTCGATGAGCGTCGACGTGTTGTCGACTAGTGTCGGTTCGTGTCGGCTCGCAGAAGTCAACCTCATGGCATGGCAGGCGCCCATGAGTTGCTTCAGGAGGAGAGAGGTGGCACGCAGACCGACAGAAATCCTTGCTCATTTCGAACAGGGCTCGCCGTCGGCATCGCTGCGGACCTTGTCCATTTGAGACAGAAGGCCGCCTTGGGCCTCCCGTGGCTCTCTTGGGCGCTCTGGCCGGCTTCTTGGCATACTTTCGGACCATCATGTGCCCTGGCTCACCAGCGACCGATGTCGGTTTTCGACGAGGCTTGCTGTTGAGCATCGCACCCATTTTTCCGTACCCATCCTGGCCGTCCAAAGAGGAGCGGCAGAGGGCGTCTGCGCAGGAGGTGGAGCTGGAGAGGCGACGGAAGGACTCGGTCGGGAAAAAGACCTTGATGATATCCCTTCGTCAGGGTTTGTCGACTTTTGCTAACGGCTCCTAATATTCTCCCGGAGGGTTTCCAGCTTCTGGATGCTCTCCAGCAGTTGCGCTTTGCCGAGGGCGTTCCAGGGGTGCCCTAATCGTCCCGACCCGCCGCCAAAGAACCGAGGGATGGCCCGAAAGCTATCGTTCCTTCACGGAACAATGACGACGGACTTTGCTTTCCATGTTTCCCATTTTCGGTCGTTGGGACCGTTCGCAGGGCCTTGGGACCGTCAGCAAAAACGACTCAGGCTAAATAGCTGGTCTTGCGAACCACATCACGTTGCAGGTGATCTGGGTACCAATCGCACGCCACCATTGGGAGCCCGTCAGCCTGTCACTTCTTAGTTTTTGTCTGGAGGTTGGGTGTCTGTCTGGCAGTGACACGCTGATCGTTTCCCCACCACGACCTGTAATTGATGTTGTGTTTGTTTTTCTCTCCGAAGGAGGTGGCAGTGGACGAGATGAGTCGGCACATCGAGGCGATCGAGCGCGAGTGTGAAGAGCAGCGCGCTATGCAGGAGGCGAACTTTTCGGTCAAGCAGGCGCGTCTTGATGAGTGGCGGGCTAAGCAGAAGAGGCAGAACGACGAGGCTACGCAGCGCAACCAGACGCTGCTGGAGCTCGAGAAGTCGCTTCACACTCGCTCTCTGGAGCGGACGATGGGCCGCATTGCAAGGCACATGGCCTTCGGCGACGGCGACGTTCGAGGCGACGAGACCCCGACGCGACAGGTCTTGCAGCGCGCCGTGCTGGACGACGTGCCGTGGATGCCCGAGACGCCGCGCACTGGGCGGCGGCACTTTGGGCTCGTCGGCGAAGCCGTGGTGGACGGCCCCGCCAGGTGAGGCGGCCCCAGGCCGCCCCCCCCGCCCCCCCCGCCCCCTCCCAGCACCGACGGCGGCATGATCGGCCGCACCGTGGCCAAAGGCCCGTGGCCAGGAGGAGGGGTCGGACGGCGGCAGCGGTTGATCATGATCGGGGAGGGCACAGTGTGAGCACCGGGATACTAGAGGTCCTGCCTCCCACCCGCCCCGTCCTCTCCTGGGGCGGGGAACCGCGCTCCCGGCGGCGAGAGATTCACTAGTCTTCCTCCCGTGGATTGTCGTCGTTTGTTGGTCGTCGTCATCGTCGTCAGCCGACGGCCGTCGTCATTCGTTGTCGTCGTCGTCGGTTCGCCGTCGCGCTATTCTTCGCCCGACGTCGCCAGCGATCTTGGTCCGCCGAAGCATGTTTTATTCTTCGCCCCAAGGAAGCTTTGTTATTCTTGAGCTCACATTATCCATGTCCACGCCCTCGCGGTCTGGATTCCAGGGCGCAGTCCCGCGCAAACGTGGTCGCAAAGATGCATGTTCCGCGCGGGGCGTCCGCGACGAAAGGCCCCATTTCCATAGGGTCGTGGCCAAGTGGGCCCGGCCCGTGAGGCCGCGGATAGACATAGAGTAGGCAGATCAAATAACGAATCAGCCTGCCAGCAGGTGCCCCACGGTAATGGCCCACACGAGCCTCGTGGCAGCTCGGTCAGCTCAACATTATGCAAGCGTGTACGAGGATCTCTTGTAGCAAGATTGTGAAGTCCTTATGGCTTGCGCCGCCGATCCTGAAGGCGGGGCCTCCGCGGGACCCCCCCTGGCGCCCCTGCTGGGACCCGCCTGGACCCCGGGCCGGGACCACCCTCCCCCACCACAGGAAGGACCTCCCCCATGACCCCCCTCCAGGACTCCTCCCCAGCATGCCCCCCCCCCGTGTCCTTCCTTCCTGTCCACAGGGGGGACTGGGGAGAGGAGCGGTAATCTGACCCCCCTTCTCCCCCCCCCCCGTACCCCCACCGTCAGGGAGTGGAAAAGGGGATGGTATCGATTGAGCTACGAAGTTTCTTTTCTTCTCTCCGTTTCTAGATTTCCTTGTGACTGGTGGCGACGACGACGACGACGAAGACGACAATAGCGTCTCACACACGCCGAAGGGTTGGCAGATTTCTTACCGTATGTGTCTACTGTATGTTTTCAGCCCACGAGTTGATGGATGAGGGCCAGCACGACGACGACGACGACGACGACAATGGGCCGCGACGACAATGGGCCGCGTGGGCAATTCGCGCCTAAACTTGGCGCCGTCTGGTTGCCGACGCGCCCGTGTGTGACCCCTGCGATCTTGGCGGACAAAAGAAAGGGAGAAGAGAGGCACACACACACGCACACACTCACGTACGCACACCATGTAGAATATGTTTGGTTGAAGCTGTTGGAATGTTTTCGCATGCTCGCCATGTCGGTCTTCGGCGCGTCCGAGACGACCCAAGAGACCCCCAAGATCGCCCGAGCAGCCCAAGACGGCCCGAAAGGACCCCAAGAAGGGCCCAATGAGGGAGGGCCAGCACGGCCCAAGAGAACCCTGATACGCCCCAAGAGGGCCCACAGAGGCCCTCAAGCCGTCCCTTCCATTTTTTTTTTTTTTTTTTGTTCTCTCTCTCTCTCTCGTTTCCTCCCCCCCCTGCTATCCTATCCTATCCTGTCCTCCTCCTCCTCCTCCTCCTCCTCCTCCTCCTCCTCCTCCCTCCTCCCCCCTGCTCTCGCCGGAGAAGGGGGCGACGTCTGAGGCGCCGCCCCGGACCGTGGCGCTCGGAGGCACCGCGTCCCCCTCTGCAGGGAGCGGCGCCCGAAGCCCGCCCTCGGCCTCCTCTTGCCCCCTCTCCGCCAGCAAGGCCTCCTCCTCCTTCTCCTTCTCTCCTCCTCCTCCTCCTCCTCCTCCTCCTCCTCCTCCTCCTCCTCCTCCGCCCCCTCTCCGCCAGCAAGGCCGCTCAAGGGGGTCGGTGGCGGGCGGGACGGGCACAAACGCCTTGGCATCGCTCGGACGTGTGCATTTTTCCTCCGGCGAGGACCATCGAGAAGCATCCTTGATCTTCCGGCGAAAAAACCACGCACGAAACCGAAAAAAACACTGGGAATGGACGTCCGAGCGATGGCGAGACGCGCACAGGAGGGATCGGGCTTGGGGGGGGGGAGCGCCGCCGCGACATGTCGGTCGGGCGCAGCAGGCGGGTAGCGAGCGGGGCGCGGGCGGCAGGGAGGAAGTCGCAGGCGCACGGGTGCGACGCTGGGCGCCAGCAGGGCAGCGCGGGCAATGGCCAGCTCATGAACAATGGCCACACCGGGAGTCATTAGGGGGGGGAAGGACGTGAGCTGCTTGCCCCTGTGGGGGTACCCGCCTATGGGCTGCGCGCCCTTCGTGCGGATCGCCCCGTGGGGGGCAGCGCGGAGTTCGCCCGAGTGGCCCCGGGCCGCACGGGCTGTCTTCAGATTCATATCGCTGGTGTAATGCGACGCCCAGGAGCGTGCACGGCGCGGTCCTGAGTGTGAGTTGATTGCTGCCCAGGGCCAACTGAACTGAACTTGTCCTCCTCCTCCTCCTCCTCCGCCTCCTCCTCTTCCTCCTCCCTCCTCCTCTTCCACACCTGCACATCGTGAGTAAGATGGTCGGCCCTCTCCGCGTGTCGTTTGCACACAGGATTTGAACAGTTTGTTTTCCTCATGTTTTTTCATTCTGATTGGCAGCGGTGTTTCAAATTGTCGCTCCCGCTGAAGCGTGGGACTCATCTTCGGATTGGCGCTGTGCTCCCGTCTGTCAGAATGGCTCTCTCGCCCCAGCGTCGGCGACTGTTCTGGATCCGAGTCCGTTTTCATCACTGTAGCCCTTCTCAGTTCCACTCCTCCGCCTTTCCCTGGTCCTCCTGTTCGTCCCGCTTCTTCCACTCCAGTTCCTGTTGCTGCCGTTCGTCCTCGTCATCATCCTTCCACATCCTACTCCTACTCCTCCTGCGCATCCTCCTGCTCACCCACAACCTCCACCTCCACCTCCTCCTCCTCCTCCTCCTCCTCCTCCTCCTCCTCCTCTTCCCCCTCCTCCTCGTCCCATGCACGCAGCTCCCCTTTCCCGGTTGCGCACGACCCGATGGGGCCTTTCTGTTGCAGTTCCAGGCCGGCTGTGACCCTCGCCCGCAGAAGGAACACGAGATCAGCGCCATGGGAAGGGAAGGGATGGGAGGGACAGGACGTCAGAGGAGGCGCGAGCCTACCCAGCGTCTTTCCCCCCCTCCCCCCCTCTCCTCCCCCCGCCCCTGGGAGCCAGCTTGCCGGCGATCCGGGCGCCCCCCGCCGCGCGGAGGGCGGATCCTCGCCGCCCCTCCTCGCGGAGGCCCTCCGCGGCGGCGGCGGCAGGCCGTGGCACCCTGCGGCAGCCGCCGCCCGCGGCGAATGCACGGCACGGCGCCGTGGCCCCTCGAGAGCGCTTCTTCGTTCCTGGGCGATGACGGGTGGCTTACCGGGGGGGCCTCGGGGGCGGCCAAGAGGGGGGTGATGACCAGGGGGGGGGGGCATCATGGCCTGGCGGGGGCCATGAGATCTCCCCAGATTTCATGGCGCCTCGTCTTGTTTCAATACGTCCCCGGTCCCCCCCGCTGGCCACGATTTGCACCCCCCCCCCCTTGGATGCCCCCCTCTTTGGCCGCCCCCGAGGGACAGGGGGGCCGAGGCCAGCAACGTCACGTTTCGCGCCAGCTCAGCCACGCGCAAAGGGGGGTGGGGGGAGGGGGGAGGGCTTCTTAGAAGCACCCCTGCTTCTTGGAAGGCCCGGGCCTTTTCTATAGATATAAGGCTGGCGCCTTCTAAGAAGCAGCCTCCTTCTAAGCAGCCCTCACCCCTCCCTATCCGCCCCCGGGCCCTTGTGCGCGCCGCCAACCAGGGCCGCCCGGGGACGTTTAGGAGTATCCGAAGCCAGCTCGGAGTTCAGCACGATTCGTGACGTTACCCGGGGGGGGGAGGGGAGGCGGCCGGGGCTGGCAACGGCCGCTATCGCGAACAATAAAAAACGCTTTCCTTTCGCAGCACCATTGCCATCACCAGTTGGCGTGCCGGCACAGTGGGGACGCGCGTCAAGAAGCCGGTTGCTCTTCGTCGTGGTGCTGTTGGCTTCGTCGCTCCGCACGCTGCGCGGTGGCTCCCCACGGCCGTCGGGGAAGCTGCCGCGCTCAGGGTGTCGCAGGTTCTCCCCCGGCTGCACGGCTCGTGTGAGTTGTCAGGGTTGGGTTTCTCGCTCGGGTTTCTTGTGGCCGCGTCCGCGCTGTTGGGCGGGCGGTTCGCTGGAGCCTCCCTCACTGGTTCTGATTATGACGCCTGACATTTCCAGCAGCGTCACGGATGGAAGGCGGATGGTTGTGGTGTGCGGATTGTGATTATCGACAAAACGCCGCGCACATTCGTCGCACAGCTTCCCGACAGCTACACGGCTGGAGGGTGGGTGACTTTGAATGTGCGGCTCTCGCCCCAGCGCCGCGCGCATTCGTCCTAAAAAGCTTTCCCAGCAATTGCAAGGATGGAGGGCGGCTCGTTCCCAAATGGGGGCCATCACTCGAGACCTCGGGCATCTTGCCAGAACGGTGAACTTCGAGCACAGTTCGAGCAAATCCTCTTCGACATGGGGCTCTCGCGTGAAACGTGAAACTTTCCGTGGTTTCTGTGTTGTTTGTTGTTTTTTTTCTGATGGTGTACCACAGGGGCCCGGTCGGCGTCTTCTCTGTCTCATCGCGCATGCCCTTCAGTGTGGGAGGCATCGACCACGTGGCGGGCAAGAAAACCTACAACGCATATTGGTTCTTATGTTAGCGCAAGCGTCGTGCCGACGGCCCTCGGCGCCGATTGCGTTGCGCCCGCGGCACGGCCGTCCGCTCAAGCGGCCTCGTCGGTGGGCGCTGCCGCCGACCCCGAGGCCTGATCGCCCGTTCAAGCAAGCGCCCGAGCTCGGTCTCAAGGTGAGGGCATCCTAGAATGCGGATGCCCTTTCTCACCGCAAAGGACGCAGTTGTTGCTCACCGCTTCTGCGTTGCGGTGGGGTGGCGGCTGCCTCTTCTGCCTTGCATCTGCTCCTCCCCCGCTGCAGTCGTCGGCCGTTTTCTACAGCGAGTGCCGCCTGTGGGGTTGATTCTTAAATGTTCCTTCCACACACAAAAATTGCGGCCAGTGCCGCCGACCCTAAAGGGGGACAACGACGACGACGACGCTGACGTGAGTCAGAGTAGTCCTCAGGGATGCTGTTTAGGGTCTCTTCGGAGCGCTCTCGGAGGCCTTTGGAGGGCAGATTTGGGGCTTCTTGGGAGCATCTTGGGGGCCTCTTGGCAGCCTCTCGGGAGCCTCTTGGGGCTTCCTGGGGGCCTTTTGGGGCCTCTTGGGGCTCCCTGGGATCCTCTCGGGGCCGAGGGTTCGACATGCCCGTTCGGTTCCCCCCCCAGGGCACCCTGTTGGAGAGACTCCTGGGGCGCTGGCGGCCTCCTGGGGGTCTCGTGGAGAACTCTTGGGGACTCGTTCGGGCTTCTGGGACCGCGCGGGGGGGGAAGCGCATCTCGGTGGGGACCCCCCCCCCCCGGGGAAGGGATCAAAGGGAAGGGGGTTCCTTTCGTCTCCACCGAGGTTGCTCAGTTTCGCTTTGGATGGCGCGCTTGAGGGAGAGGGCCAAGAGAAATGGAACGGAGGACGACGGATACGACGACTCGAACGGAGAAGCCCGACTCGAACGGGGAATCCCTTCACACAAGCCGGCAGGGTCGGCGGATTTCTGTTTTCTCACAGATACTCGCGTTCTTTGGCCTCGATGGCACCTTGAAGCGCTGGTGGGCACCCTGAAATTCTGGCGCGTTTCCTTTTAGCGTTGCCTGCATGTTGGCATTGCGCTTCCTTTGCTGTATCGCCACTTTTGCGTCGTGGTCTGTTCGCCGTTGCCTCTCGTGCCTTGCGTCTGCTCCTGTTCCCGCTGCTCCCGCACGCGTGTTTCTTCGTCACATAAAACCAGCGTTCCTTGGAGGGAATATGTAGCACTCATAGCACTCATCCGTGTTGTCGTTGTTGTTGGTTCGTATTCCCTCGATCTTGCCATTTTCTGAAAATCCAAACAGCTGGTGTTTCCACGTCGTTTGCGGTGTTCGTCTCCACGAGGGCATCCAAAACATTCGATGCCATTTTTCACCACAGCAGCCGAAGTTGTTTCTCACTGCTTTTGCGTTGCGGTTGGTTTGCCGCTGCCCCTTTTCCGCTGCCCCTCGCCCGTGCTTCTGCACCGCTGCCGCCGTGGGCCGTGTTCTACAGCGAGCGCCGCTTGTGGGGTCGACTCATTTGTTTTTCTTTTCTCACCTTTTAAACAAGATTCCCGCTGTTCTAGTGTGTGTACGTATGTATACATATATACACACTTTTGCGTTCCTTGTTGTTCAGGGCACCCTGAAACGCTGGCGTCCGTAAGGGCACCCTGCAATGCTGGTGTGGTTCCTTCTAAAATTGCTTGCGTTGTGGTTTTGGATGGCGTTTGTTGTATGTCTACTTTTGCGTCGTCGTCGGTTCGCTCTTGCCTGTTCTGCCTTGCATCTGCCCCTCTTCCCGCTGCCTCTGCGTGCTCTTTTTTCTATACATGAAGCCAACGCGCGCTGACGGGAATAGCACTCATCGTTGTCGCCGTTGCTCTTTGTCCGTTTGGCCACCCATCGAAGATGGTGCTTTCTGGAATTCGAAAGCACGGGTGTTTCTACGTCGTTTGTGTTTTTCGTTTCCACGAGGGCGTCCTAAGCATGGAATGCCCTTTTCACAACAGAGGGCGCAGACGGCTCTCATTGCGCTTGCGTTGCGGTAGATGTGCCGCTGCCCCTCATGCTTTGTCACTCGGTTTGCCCCGCTGCCGCCGTGGGCCGTTTCTTTTCAGCGATGGCAGCTTGTGGGGCCAATCCCCCAAACCCCAATTCTTCAACCCGGCGGAAAGCTCGCCTTGTGCTGGTTTAAACGATGCGTGCGCTCTCTGTATGTAGGGCACATTGAAACGCTGGTGGTCTTGAGGGCCCCTTGAAACCTTGTGCACTTCTAGGGTTGCCTGCGTTTAGGCATTGTGTTGCCTTTGTTGCATCGCTACGTCTGCGTCGGCGTACGTTCACCGTTGCCTCCTTCTGCCGTGCGCCTGTATCTGCCTCCGGTACCCTTGCATGGCTTTTTCTCCACATGCAGCCAACGCGCTTGAGTGGGAATAGCACCCATCGTTGTTCTCGCTGCAGGTTCATTGCGCCACCCGTCGACTTGATTGCCCCCCTGGAATTCCAAAGCACTGGTGTTTCTACGTCGTTGGCGCTTTCGTGCCTCCACGACGGCCTCCTAAACATTCGCTGCTTCTTTGCAACAGAAGGCGCAGTCGTTTCTCACTGCTCCTGCGTTGTGGTAGGTTCGCCGTTGCCTCTGCTGTCTTGCCGCCGTTCATGTCCCCTCTGCCTCCGCGGGGCGCTTGTCTGCTCAATTGAGCGCCGCGCTCTCTGGCGAACGCCACGTGGTCGCGCTCCCGCAGCGGGCCTCTAGAGTTTCGTCCCGCTGTCAGGTGAACAGCGAAGGAGGGATGCTTAACCCCCGACCCCCAACGTGGCCCAGTCCCACGGTAGCTTGGCTGGTTTCGGCGGCAGGTCCTGACCCGCAAGCGCTAGAGAAAAGTGCAACCATGTGTTCCATGCCTGGGCGGTCCTCGCGGCGGCAGCCGCCCTGGCCTCCGCGGAGCCTTGTCCTTCTTGTATTCGGCAAGTTGCTTCTTCAAGTCCAGCGCTTGATCCTGCGAGAGGCGTGGGTGAACCCAGGTTGCGTCTGCGGTTACTTTTGTTGCTGCTGTCCGTGGTGCCGTTGCTTCTCTTGCGTTTGCGAGCGAGTGACAAGCGGGGCTAGTAGACCGCATGTCCTACAGCTTCTCGCTTAGCTCCCAGTGGTCCGCGGCGGCACCCTGCTGCCAGTCAACCTGCGGGCAAGCAGGTTTGGCAATGTTTCTAGCTGAGCGCAACTGACAGGACAAAAAGAGGGGGCCTTGAGCACGCATGCGCTGGAAGAAACCACAACCAGTGAAGGTAGACAGGCGAGTCGGAGATCTCGTCCTCCTCCTCATCCTCCTCCTCCTCCTCATCGTCATCATCATCATCAGCATCATCATCACCATCATCATCATCATTATCACCATCATCATCATCATCATCATCATCATCATCATCATCATCATCACCATCATCATCGTCCTCATTCCCTCCCCCCTCCCGCTCCTCGGCCTCCTCCTTCTCCTACTACAAAGACTACCGTCCTACGAGCGGGCTCCAAGACAGAGGACAAGAGGGGAGGATGAGGAGAATGAGGCAACGAAATATGAGAGGGGGGATCAGGGAGGGATCAGGAGGGAAAGGGAGAGGCGACGTGGAGAGGGTTTTCTGCCGATTGGCTTTCAATCGATTGGTTTACGATCGATTGGGGTGCGATCGGTTTCATTGCAATCGGCTGACTTTACAACGAGTGGCTTGCATTCGATTTGGGTTGCAGCCGATTGGTTGCAATCAGCTGGATTGAATTCGGCTGAGCTGCGACTGACTGAATTGCAGGAGGAGGGAGAAGAGCAGGGGGAGGAAGACAATGATGATGAGGAGGATGCCCTCCCAGTCCGTCGTTTGGGCGGTGCTGGGTGGGGGCTATATATATATATATATATATATATATATGTATATACAGATACACACATATACATAGAGAGAGAGATGGAGAGAAGCAATCAAATCCTGCTCTCCTCCTTCCGCTTCCTTCTCCTCATTCCCCCTCTTCCTGCCTCTCCCACTTCCTGCCTTCTCCTTCTCCTCGCACCTCCCTCGACCTCCTGCCGGCAGGTGCAAGACCGACATTAAATTGGGCCCCGTCGTGGCGTCTGGCCAGAAAGGCACGCGTTGTTCCTGGAACGGCCTCTCTGCGTTGGCCGCTGGAGGAAGAGGACGAGGAGGAGGGACGAAGGGGTGGAGGGGCGGGACCCAGGATCCGGGATCGAGGCTTTTGGGCAGTGTTGGCCCAGGTGGACCTCTCAAGGCGTCCGGGAACCACGCTGGAGACCCCCGCAGACCTGCGAAGTTTCCCTTGGCCGCTGGGCTGCAGACAACGTCGGCGGCGAACCCTGCGTTGGCGTTCCAGAGCGACTGGCTTCGGGAGCCCGCCTTCGGCCCGGAGGGCCCACTCGAGACAGACGGCGGGGGCCCGGAGACGGTGCAGTGACCACACCACCTGGTGAGTCAGAAGGCATTCGGGGTGGCCGCACAGCTTAGGGACTTGGGTCATTCTCCGAGGAAGCCCCAGGACATTGGGGCCTCCAGGGTAGCAAAAAGGTGTGGTTGTGGTGACGGACCGTGCGGTGATGTCACTGGGGGTTCCGAGGTCACAGCACGGTGTGTCGCCGTGCCGTTGTGGCAGGGGTGCGTGGGGAAGGAAGATGGCCGTGGGCGGGAGAGGGAAGAGGGAGGATGTGGGAGGGAATAAGGAGGGTCGGGGGAGGGAAAAATTGAGGTGGGGATGGGTACAGTGAGGGAAAAGTGAGTGGGGGAGAGACAAAGTGGGGCAACAGGATTCGCACTGAATCTGCAGTCTACTTTGTTGTCCGCTGTTTCAAACTGGATTGGAGGAGAGAAGGAGGAAATGTGAAGGAGGAGGCGGATAATCAGTGGTGGAGAAAGAGTGGGTGGTGGAACAACGTTGATGTGGACCGAACGCTCACCGGAGGGTGATATATGGGGAGGCAGGTCGGGGTAGGTTTCAGTCTTCCGCCGTTGCTGCTTCAGCCGTTGGCGCCGACTTGGATTTCTGGCCTGCATGCGACCACCCCGACCTTCGGCAGAGGGGGCATTTGTGGAGGACGGTCCAGCTGGCTACTGCAAGCAAGTCGGACCATCGCCCATCGGACGAGCCATGCAGCTGCTTGCGGTCCAGATTACTCACGCGGGCCGTGGTTGCCTGGCTTACCAGTCGCTGAAGGGAAGCTGCAATCGGCTGTCCAAGAGGTCCCCCAGCTTGCCCCCAGAGAGCGTAGGGCGAACCGCAAGCGATCCCAGTTCGCTTTTGCACTGCACGGCCCCTGTGGATCGTGCTCAGGGCGTCGGGTTGGGGCAGCATTTCGTGTTTTTGACGGGGGCGGGTGGCGGGATGAGGGCGGGCCGAGGGCGGGGAGGGTGGTGTGAGGGCGGATGGGCGGGGCGCAGGTGGGGCGCGGTCGCCATGATGGCGCTATGGCGGGATGAGATCGGGCGGGCGGGGCGAGGGGGGATGGGTCGAGTAGGTGCTGGGGCCAGGCCCCCTGCCTTCCAGCAGAGCTGCGCAAAGGAGCCTGACAACTCTATGTTCTGGTCGTCGGTGCAAGGTTCGAGGTGTTGGCGCGTCGCCCATGGCGGCCAGGTGATCCCAAGCAGACTTTGCAGATTGAAGCGGGAAGTGACACGCCTCCCG
Source organism: Prorocentrum cordatum (assembly GCA_963575745.1). NCBI lineage: Eukaryota > Dinophyceae > Prorocentrales > Prorocentraceae > Prorocentrum > Prorocentrum cordatum. The sequence goes on from CAUYUJ010019615.1 coordinate 1,137,656, forward strand.
AGCGACCTGCGCCCCGACCCTCTAGACCTGGCCCCCCAGGCATACTCTATTCGACCGCAGGGCGCCTCGATGCGGTTACTCCCACACGCACCACGACCGCGCAATCGTTCGATGCACCCGTGCGTCGGACAAGCCATCCGGTCGTTGTCGTTGGCCCCCGAGAGGGAAGCCAGCCTTCCAGCACCTCTCCATCCCTCTGGAATCTTCTCATGTTCCTCTTTATTGTTCTCTTCGCCGCCTATCAATCTGTCACAGTCGTGTCCGAAGCGTGCCCGAAGCCCTAAAGGCATCGCCATCGACGACACGACGTTATGGAACTGCTCCTCTAGGATACCAGCGAAGTGGCCGAACTCGGAGGACGCGCCCGCAGCATGGGATGTGTCTCGAGGGAGGGGGCCGAGGCGGCTGGCTGAGTCGGCTGTGGATGCGGCCAGGTACCCTGACCCCTCGCGTCGTGTAGATAATTACGACGGAACGCTTTTTGCTCATTTCTGTTTTTCTGGGGCTCTCACCTGGTCCAAGGACGGTCCAATAAACAATTCGGGATGAAAGCCTGGTTCCAGGGGTCCACGCTGTGAAGGAATCAAGATGTCGGGGGTCCAGGGGGTGGAGGGTCGCCATGAAGCAGACCAAGACCTCCGACGATGGGCGCCTTTTCCTCAATGCTGGTCCCCAGGGGCCGCTTCTGGGGCCCGCGGCATCAAACATGGATCAGGGACGCAGCCCTGGCCGTAGACGGGCTAACGGCGATGTGGGTAACGGCGATGTAGGTTTTGGTATAGTGGGAACGCGTGGCCCGCGTTTTTTCTACAATTCGCTCTGTCGTTTTCGTTCAACCCATTCGCAGATTGGAATATGTAGGAAAGTGTGGTTCGCGATTTCCTGCAGTTCGGTTCCCAACACCACCGTCAAGCAACATCGCCGTGATCCCGGCCTTGGCCCGGAAAACATGCCGATGCTCGGCTCGACGCGAATCGACTCGAGCCGCTCTCGCCGGAGCGCGGCGTGCGGGTGTCTAGAAAGATGCTGCCGACACGAAGACAGGCGCGCGCCGCCCTCGTCTGCACGGCATCTGCTCGAGCGTCTGCGCGTGCTGACGTTTGGCGCAGCGTCTGTGTGTCTTACCGTGTCTACTGCCGTCGCGCCCACACGTGGTTGCACATGTCTAGACGTGTCTGTTACCGCATGCTGGTTCCGCGTGTTTGCGATCGTTCACGGCGGTGGCGCCAGGCTGTGCGAGCATGCCTCACGCGTGTGTGTGTGTGTGTGTGTGCTGACGTGCTGCGCTTGCCAGTGGTTCCTGTGTCTGTGGGTCGCTTCGTCCAGAAACGGGCACGCACTGCACCCAGATTGCTGCAGCATTGATCGAAGATGAGCAGAGGGGGAGAGGGGGAGGGAGAGAGGAGGGAGAGGAAGTCGAGTGTGGGAGGGCGAGGGGGAGAGGGGGAGAGGGGGAGGGGAGAGGGGAGAGGGGGAGGGAGAGCGGGAGGGAGAGAGGGAGAGCGGGAGGGAGAGGGGAAGGAGAGGAAGTCGAGCGCGGGAGATCACCGTGCCCGAACACCGTGCAAGGAAAAGGTGTTCGTGTGTCGCGGGGCCTTTCGTGTGCGTGCGCCTGGGCGGCCCGTGCTGCCCGGTTTTCCAGGTGGCCTTCTGGGCGACGGGGCAGGGGCTGAGGGGCAGCAGGAGGGCCAGGAGGAGGAGGAGGAGGAGGACCAAGCGAAGGGAACCTAGAGATACCCTTGCCATCGGGATGCCTTCCAGCAGCTGCGACTCGCCGGGAGCGTTCCAGGGGTGCCCGAATCCTCCCCCCCGCCCTCGTGTTCCTCCTCCGCATGCTCACTGACCCTTCCCCTTTCATTCCACTTCGTCTTCTACTGACCCCCTCTCACCCGATCATCCTCATACCCCCAACTTTTCCGTGTTACACCTCCTCCTCACCATAAGCATCGCCGCCATCCTTTCGGTTCCCACATATCTTCCGCTATCCCTCCGTTGGTTGCGACCCCACATTTTCATATTCGTCCCTCTCCTCGTCCACCTCACCGTGATACTCGATACTCGTCCTCATGATCCTCTCCTCTCATCCCTCTGCTGCTGTTGCTGTCCCTCCGCCCTGTCCTCGCCATATTCATCTTCCTGCCAAGTCAATCATTCTCCTCGTCTTCGTCGTCGCCATCCTGTTAAATATCCCATCCCCTCCTCCTGTTCCTCCTCCTCCTCCTCATCCTCCTGCTCGTGTTCATGCTCCTCCTCCTCCCCCGGCTCCTCCTCATCCTACCCCTGCTGCTCCTCCTCCTCTTCCTCCTCCTTCTACCTCTCCTCCTGATCTTCCTCCTCCTCATCATTCCCGCTGCCCCGTTCCATAATCCTATGTTTCTTGTTTCGTCTTCCCCTCTTTCTCCTGTTCATGCCCATCTATCCCCATACCGTACCACTTCCCATCCTCATCTTTCCGACCTCTCCCTCAAGATGCCAGCATCCCCCAAAGTTTAGTTGCAAACCTCTGCTCATGGAGATTCACTTACGACTTCATTTCAGACACTGCTTCGCACTCCATCCAACCCCTCGCAAGGCCAGTCACTGCTTGACGTTCACGTATGTTTGTCTGTGCGTATTACGATGCCAGCCTGTGTTTGGCTTGTTGCGTGTATTATTGTTTTTAGCAGAGCATCTGCGCGTTGCATGTTGATACGTGCCTACTCAAAACGTGTCTCAAGTCTAAACATGTGTACACGTATCTGAACTGTACTCGTGACTATGTTTCGTTTGCCCCAAGTCCAAAACAAGTGGCTAAACGTGCTTACTGCTTCAACATAAATAGGAGTGTTTGATTCCATCACACGCATCAAAACACAGCCGCGACACATGGTACACGACCTATCAAGATAGACGCGCGCGCTGCATAGAAGTATGGGCAGCGTGGGGAAATCGTGCGCAAAAACACGCGCGACGCCCTCCGGGGGAGGATCGGGAGAGCTCTGGGGCTGCGGATCGACAAGAACACATCGGCGGACGCAAGAAGTTATCCGGGAGGAAGGACGCGTTCTTGGGGGAACGCCACGGGGTCCAGGACCTGGTTCCGCGCAGGACCCAGGGAGCAGGGGAAGGCCGACGGGCAGCGCGATGCGAGGGAGGGGAGGGAAGGGGGGTGACAGGAGGAGAAGGAGAAGCAGACCGACCATGAGGTCCGAAGTTGCCAAACAAACGCAACATCGCGATAAATCACCATCGGACCCCGGACCCCATCTATCTTTCTGCGTCACTTTTCGAGCCGGATCGATCTGTGAGCGACCCGAGGCCCGAAATGGAGCGAAAACGCCTGGCTCGAAAAAATGGAGTCGCTAGGATAGCAGGGGAGAGGGTGGTCGCCGCTTCCGCCACCGTCGCCGTCTGCCTCGTTTAGCGTCGGCGTCGTCGACGTCGTCGGCGTCGTCGGCGTCGTCGACGTCGTCGGCGTCGTCGTCGTCGTCGGCGTCAGCTGCGTCGGCGTCGTCGGTCGGCGTCGTCGGTGGCGTCGCTCTGCGCCTTCGCCGAGCGCCTCGCTGCGCGGCTGCGCGGCGCCGTCGCCCCCGGGAGGAGAAGGTCGCGTCCGTGCGGCTCTTCAAGGCGTGGGACGACAGGTGCGGACCAGCCGCCTTCCCCGGACCCCCTCGCGCTTCGAACAAAAATCACGACGGGAGGGTTTTCGCTATTGTCGGCCTTTGGGGGGCCCTACCGTTGAGTCGGGCATGTCCCTCTACAGGAGGGACGTCCATCCAAAAATGATACGGGCACGACTTCTTTATTTTTCGTTTGATCATTTGTGAATAGTCTTTGAATGTGTTCATGTTTCCTCCACAATCCGCCTGTAGGACATGCCCGACCTATCCCTACCCGGCCCCAGGACCGTCAAAGAACGACTCAGGATGAATCGCCGGTCCTGGGGAAGGGGTCGAGACCTCTGGGGTACCGACGTCATGAAAAAGTCATGACGTCGGGGGTCTGGGCTCCCACCCTCCGATGCTCTTCCCCTCGGGTCCTGCCGCCCTCCCTCCTCCGCCCCCTCGCAGAAGGGAAACGCCGTAAGCAGAGACTCTTGCCTTGCCGCGCGGATTTCTTGGATCCGCGCTGGGCCGGCGGCGCCTCCGGCGAAATCCGCGCAGAGCGCCCATATGTTCATGCCGTTGTTTCTTCTTCTATCCCTGCCTCTTCCCTCCACAGTCGGTCAGCATGAGTAATTCTTGCTCTCCTCCCTCCCCCGACTACGTCTCCTGGAGGTGTCCCGCCGTCTCCCGTGTGGAGTTTCATTGCACACCAGATTTCAATTCAGGCGACATGTTCTCGGTGTGTTCGCAATAGCGCTCTCACCCTAATTAGCGCGGGCCGCGTTTCTGAGTCCGAGTTGTTCCTCATCGTTGTTGCCCCGCTCCTGTCCCCTCGCCCGCCTTCCTTTGGTCATCCTGTTCTTCCCGCTCCTCCCGCTCCTGCCCCTCTTTCCTGGTCATCATCCTTGTCCCCCTGCTCGTCCGCCTGATCGTCCGCCTCCTCCTCCTCCTCCTCCTCCTCCTCCGATGTACGCGGGCCCTCTCTTCTGTTTGCGCATGGCACGGTGGGGTCCTTTTGGGGGGCCCAGGTCCGCTATGACACCCGCTGGCGGATAGAGAACAATGCAGCGCAGCGGGAAGGGAATGGGGATAGGAGTAGGGTGTGATATCTGGTGTGGGTGCACCTGGCTTGTCCCTTCCTCCTCCCTTCTCCCGCCCCCCCCGCCTGCCTGCCTCCCTTCATTCCTCCCTCCCCCCCAGGGAGGCAGACCTCCAGCACCCCCTTGGTCAGGGCTCCGTAAACGGGCGCGTTGATGAACCCGGACGCTGGCGCATTCAAAGAAAATGCGGACCCGAGAAGATTGCAGACGTGGGCCGAACATTTGGGGGTCACTTTTCGTTCTCTCCGCGGGCTGGATTTGGAAACGCCCTGGCTTGCAGTGTCCCGGCTTCAGGGGCCCTGACCCACACACCCCGGATCCCGAGCGGTTGCCTTGGAAGCGCAGCGCTGAGCAAGCTGCAGCGGGCACTCGCTCACGGAGACCCCCCGTAGACCCTGCACGGGCGAGCAGGGCGGCGGCCGCTTTCGTGTTGGGGTTTTTGCCATCCCTTCGGTGGCCGGAGTGCGAAACGACAGGCTGCCGAATTCTTCGCCCGTCGCTCGTCTGTGCCCTCCTGCAGCGGCCATTCACTGACTTGTCCGGCGGTGCGGCTGGACGGTGGTGGTCGTCGGGTCGCGGGAGGCGTTGGGAAGCAGCCGCATGAGGGTGAGGAATGGAAGTAGACGAAGGAGGAGGAGGAGGATCAGGAAATCTAAGAAAAACAAAGTGTAGGGTATAAGCTTTGGAAGGTCCGCGAGGTTGCCTTGAATCGGCGCTGGAACCCCCTCCTTGGCGTGCGGAGCGCGACAGGGGCGGCGCCTCCCAGCGCCGATGCAAGGACCTTCGAAAGCGAATGTTTCTGCTGAGCTCTTTCGTCGTCCACGACAGGGAAGAAGGGAGGACCCAGGCATCCTTCGTCATGATGTCTTACAACATGACTCCTCCCTGGGGACCGGGTGTTCATCCTTAGTCACATTTTGACGGTACTGGGACTGGGTAGGAGGGGGAGGAGGAGGTGGAGGAGGAGGGGGAGGAGGAGGAGGAGAAGGAGGAGGGCGCGCCAACGCTGCAGTGAGCAGGGAGGCGCGCCCGGCGCAAAAGGTGGGACAAGAGCGCCAGGAATTCGTCCTGGGACAACGTGGAGGCTTTTCTGAAGGCGAACAACGCCAAGGTGTTGATAGGCGAGGCCGCCCTTCGGGGGCACCGTTAGAAGGGGACGGGCTCCGGAATGATGCATCGTCCCGACGGACGTTTTCGTCGGCTCTCCGAGAGATGTTCCAGCCTCGGGGTGCTCTCCAGCGGCTGCACCTCGCCGAGAACGCTCCAGGGGTGTCCGGAGTGCCCTGGACCGGTCGCCGGGAAACCAAGGAAGGAAAAAGGGCCCCGCGGGGGGTGCGTCAGCCCATGGTCGCCCATTCATCGCCGATAGGTGCCCGACAGACAGCCCAGCCCGCCCAGGAGCGCTCGGTTTCGCTATCGG